>JAQFVV010006421.1:1157242-1685698 GCA_028023455.1 Epiperipatus broadwayi | reverse complement strand
CAAACTCAGCTTAACCAAAACTGAATTCAAACCCAACTCAACAGCTCAGATAGCAGAAATCGACGGCACAGTGCTATGCGCCAAGAACTAGCTCAACGGTTGGTGAGGACTAGAGATTCCTGAGTAACACTCATATCTAAGAATTTATATACTTTGAATAATCTTATAAATCGAATCATATGTATGTTCGGGTTGCCAACACAGACAGCGAGTATTAACATTTAAATAATTATAAAAAGAATGATGAACTAAGAAAACCAAGTATGTTAGAAAATATTTAATACTAATAATAATTTGTTTTGTTCAATAAAATATAGATAGCATTAGTTACCTCTAGTCTTTAAAAGCATTTATAATTATAATAAGAGTGGCGGTCCTTATCATATGCCAACAAGTATTACACAACATGTAATTCTATGTCTATGCCCCCAACAAGAAAATATAAAGGTGGATAAAGGTATTTATTTAGAACGGAAATGATTGTTCTAATTTTATTACGGTGGAATATGAGATTTATCTTCACATTCGGAAATCTATTCATGAAGAGCAAAACGTATTTTAAGGCATAACTTTAATCTTGATTTGAAAACTGATTTAAACGAAATATATTTGAGGATTGGTTCGACTTTAATTTAAATCACTCCATCACGAATTACGAGTACGGAGCGGGTTTTACCGGGACAAAAATGCAACGGTGCTTGACGAATTACGAGGCAGAGAGTCAAATTTAAAGATGATCGCTAGTCGATGATCGAAGTCTTATGGCGGCTTGCATTTGGCAAGTCTTACGCCCTTTGACTAATGAATCGGAAAGGAAGTACTTTCTTCCTGGAAAAATTTAAATAAGAGAATGATCACCGACCAGCCTAACGGAGCGGAAGATGGCCCTACGTCAGCAACGTTTGATGATGATGACTTGGTAGTCATCGTTGAAAATAAAACCCATGTAGACTGCTCTACGTGATGACTTGACCAATTAATTAAAGTCAAACGAGCTTTAAGAAAACTATTTGAAAGTATTGGAAACTATGTTAACTATGCCTTAATATCGTGCCCTTCCTGAATATTAATATAAAATAACAAAAGTGGAATTAAAATACATTTAACCCTTTATCGACCCTTTTTGCAATAAGACATTAAAGATTATATTTGCATAAATAAATATTAGTGGAACAAGAAAATCATTTAACATTATGTGAATATATATAAATACTTATAACTTAGATAGGAGCTGGGGACATAGGTGAAAAATTGAGCTAATAATTTATTATTAGCTAAATGTAAAAATAGTAAACCTGTAATATTTTCTTTCGACTCGATGATTAATAGAACTTATCAATTTAGTTCTAATGGGCGAGAATTACTATTTGAAATTAATGTTATATTATTTGCGTGAGGCAAATGGAATCAAGGAGCTCATCGAGTCGAAAGATTATTGGCATATAATTTTTAAATACGACATTAAAAAACACACTAACATATATATCTTAAACGAACCGCCAGGTAAGAAAAGAAAAGTTTAAAGACTAGAGATTTAAAGAATTACGTTATATATTTACAGTAGCATTTTAGAAATAAAGGGTGTTACAAAGATTTTACATTAAAGAATAAAAGAGCTCTTAATAAGGAGGAGTGTAAAATAAAGTTCGAACTGGCCAGAAAGTTTAACGTTCATTATAGAAACATATATTACCCCTTCCGTGCTGGTCCTTAAGTCACACCTCCAGGTTGTTAAAACGTAGGCACCATTTGGTTGATTATTGGAATAGCATTTTAGTAGCTTTTCATGATGTTAGCAGAATGATCGATCCGGAAAAGGTTCAGCAGCTCCAGTGATGATTTCTCGGGACTTTAGGAACCGTAGCCAGATTCCTGATGTTTTAGCCGACTATCATGATGAAATACAATTATTATACGCACAGAGTTCACTGCACTACTCTACAACAAAGCTTGATCTTTTTTTTTCTGACTTTTCAGGGCTATATATATTGTCCAGATGCCTTAAGGCTAGCGCTCATTTTATTATCAATTAGTTGTTTTCCAATACATTCCTTCGGTAAGGCTTTCAAACTAATTATTGAATTCCTTTCCTAATTAGACTAATTTTTTTTGAATTCCTTTCCCAATTAGAAAATGAATTCTTAAAATCTGAAATGATTTTAATTAGAAATTGAATTCTTATCTTTTTTTAATTAATAAAACTTTACTGTTGTTTTTGAGAATTTGAAAGCCCATGGAAGGAATGTAGCTTTTAATCGCAAACTTTAACAAATTATTTAAAAGTACAAAAAAAAAACAAGTATTCCCGACGCAATGAAACTTTCGAAAATTATATATATTTAAATATTTACAAATATATACGCACAATCCACGCAATTGTAATATATATAAATTCATGAATATTTTATCATGAATTTATTAAGAGAATTGCTCAATTTTAAACTGAAACTAATTGATTTTAATACACATTTGAAATAAATTATTCATTATGGAAATTAGCGTGGATTGAACGTATAAAGCCCCATTGCATCGGAAATTTAAGGTTAGTATTAGGGTAACTAACATGAAGCTAGGATCGAACTCAGATCCGACTGCTTCATTTCTTTTCACTTCAAAAAAAAAACAATGAAAAAAAAATGACTTTACTTATGCAGGATATAGTTGCATAAGTGTATAGACTCTGGGAGAACAGCATGAGTGTGAATAATATAACCTGCCCAAGCTACAAATTGTACATGTCTCACTGCGATCCATTTTTTGAATATTCAACTTATAAATGGGTTTATAATAAATCAGTCCGTTTATCAAGTTTCATTTCCCTATGGTTGTGTCAGTCGGTCCTCTGTATATATATCTGTCATTTAATAAATGTCCTATTGTTTCCCTGGATCAGGTGGCACATATGGTTTTAACTGTCTGGCATTGTAAACCCCCTGGAGTCCCTTTCCCTTTAGCAAAAACGCATTGTCATGGCAATCCTTTATTATTTCATATGGCCCACTGTATAATGGGAAGAATTTCTTGAATTCTTTCTTAGGGGCATTACTAGTTCTTGGTGATCTTAACCAAACTTGATCCCCAACTTTAAAATAGTAATGTTGCATCCTCCCTCTTTTTATTCGCCTCTGGGCCATCTGCGCTAGCCGCTTTCTGGCCATATCTTGGTCAGTTATTGGGTTAATACACGTTTCATCTTTTGGTAATAGTGAAGAAAAAATGGCCTGACATGGCTGCCCATAGTGAAGACGTGTAGGTGCGAAACCCGTTGACTCATTCATTGTATTATTAATGCAGTCCATAACATATGGAAGTTTATCCACCCATCTCCGATGATCTGTAGGTATGCACACACGAAAGAGTTGACTAATTTCTCTCATAACTCTTTCACATGGGTTGGACTGCGGGTTTCTAATTGATGTCATACGATGATTTACCTTTTGTTTTTTTGTCCAATTCTTCCACTCTTTTGAGGTGAACGCTGAGCCATGATCTGATAATATGGTCTCAGGCTTACCTACCTCATAAAATTGCTTATCCTGTAGGGCCCGAATGGCATTTCGTGAATTTGTGGTTCGCACTGGGTAAATTTGAACATACTTTGAAAAAATATCATATGTGACAAGCAAGTATTGAAAGGTCCTAAATTTGGGAAGGGGCCCATAATGATCTATAGCGAGGATTTCATTTGGTCTTGTGGCCATCACTGGTTTCATACCTCCTGCATATGATTTATTTGGAAATTTAGTGGCAGCACAGATGTCACATTGTCTAATAGTAGTGAGAATCTGATTGTACATTCCTGGCCAGTAAAACTGACGACGCACTGCCTCTTCTGTCTTTCTTGGTCCGTAGTGCCCAATGATTTGATGAATGTGCCTAAGTAAGGATGGTCTCAGCCTATCTGGGACCATAGTTTTCCATGGTGCAGTATAGTCCCCAGTTTTGGTCTGTAAAATACCCTCCTTGACCCGAAAGTGAGTGTATTTGCTTTGTAGGTTCTTGTCCTTACTCTGGGTCTTGGACAACTCCAGAATAATGTGGTGATATTGTATGCCCTGCCAGTATGCAAGATTCCTTAGCTCGGCCTCGGCGGGACTCAATGTTTTGGTGACCATAATTTTTAAGGATTGATCGTTTATTTTTGGGTTCTGTATGCTCATTTGTACTGGATGGCGACTTAAAACGTCAGCCACCACATTCTCTGGTCCTGGGCAATATTGGATCTTATACTGAAATTGTTGGAGGACCAAGCTCCATCTAATGAGTCGGTCATTGGTGAGGAAACTCTTATTAAGAAATTCTAGACATCGGTGGTCAGTTATGATGACAACTTCTGATCCCAGAAGGAACTGCCGGAATTTCTGGCATGCCCATACTATGGCAAGAGTTTCTTGCTCAGTGGTGGTGTAATGTACTTCAGCACCCTTTAAAGCACGACTGCAAAAATATATCACTTGATGTTCACCAGAATCACCCTTTTGAAACAAAACAGCTCCCAGCCCTTGTTTGCTGCTGTCAGTTTGTACGTAAAAGGTCCGACTAAAATCAGGGTGGTGCAGCATAACCGCCCGTAGAAAGTTTTCTTTTATGTTTAGTAGTTCCTGGTCATGGAGTGGGGTCCATTCCCACTTTCGGTTTTTTTTTATGAGGTCTATAAGATTCCTAGTTTCCTGGGCAAAGTTTGGATAGAACTTGTGATAAAAGTTGCAAAGTCCAAGAAATGATCGGATCTGTTTCCGAGTAGTCGGGGTTGGAAACTTCTCTATGGCTGCAACTTTGTCCGGATGTACCTTGATACCATGTTTGTTAATGACATGACCAAGGAAGGTTATCTCCCCAATAGCAAAACGGCTTTTCTCTAAATTCACTGTGATATTCTTCATTCTGCATTCATTCAGGAACATTTCCAAATGTTGTAAGTGTTCCTTCACATCTTCTGAGATGATTACAATGTCATCAACATAGCATACCATCTGTTTTTGTACTTCTTCAGAAAGGACCTGCCTCAAACAGCGCATAAGTCCTGCTCCACTATTAATAAGTCCGAAGGGAACCCTTTTAAAAACGTGCGTGTAGCCACCGTACCGAAATGCCGTGTATTTCCGGTCCCTTGGATCGAGATTCAATTGCCAGTAACTGGCAGTTAAATCTAATGTTGAAAATACCGTCTTCCCAGCTAATCGCACAAGTACTTCTTGGATAGGAGGGGGAGCATCTCTTTCCGGTATAGTGATGCTGTTTAACCTCCGAGCATCCAAGCAAAGCCGCAAGTTTCCATTTTTCTTCTTGACGACGACCAATGGGTTGTTATACGGAGACGGGCTGCGCTCGACAATATTCCATTCGATCATTTGTTTTATCTGTGCTTCTACTTCATCTTTATACTGAAATGGAATCGGGTACGTTTTGGACTGGATGTAAGTTTCTTCTTTCACTCTGATTCGGTGGGTATACCCTGTAATCTCGCCTGGCATTGGAGAGAAAATTATGGCATATTTCTTGAGGATTTTCCGCATTTGTTCGGTATCATCCGGTTCAGTAATGATGGATTCTTCAACCTTTTTGTCAATCATTGAAAGATCAACTGGCTGGATTAGGCAACTTTCATGGTTTCCTTCTCGGTGGAGTGATGTTTTAAAGTTGATGGTTTCTTTTCCAAATGAGCATCTACCTTTAGGGTAGTCAATAATGCCTTGGTTTTGAATCAAAAGTCGGAACCCAATACTACATCATATATGAGCCCTGTCATAATAAGAAAGGTATGTCCTACTAGCCTTCTGTTGATTTCAACCTCCAACCACACTTGATGGTTTTCACTTGACACCTTTTTCCCATTAGCCAAGGTCATTTGGATCGGACGGGTTGGGAGTTGCATTATCTCGCGTCTCTTTTTCAAGCTTCCGATCCATGCCGCAGATACAATGGATGCTTGACTGCCCGAGTCAATCAAGGCTGATACTCTGCTCTCCTCTACATTTATTTCGATAATGGGACACAAATGAGTTATCTGATGTCCCTCATTATCTTTCTCAGAGATTAGGTTAGTCATTTGACTAATGATTGGGGCTGGAAGGTCTTTTCCGTAACTTGGGTCTAGAGATCTAAAATGATTATCCACTTCTTCTAAGAAATTCGTCATCTCGTGGATGGTACTAATCTGACTACAAATCATAAGTTTCCGAATTTCTCGTGGCATGTTGTATTCTATCATACGTACAATTCGAGACTCTGGAAAGTTAAAACTGGACAATGAGCGAAATTTGGCTGACTGTTGTAAAAAAAATCGGTCGTAGGTATTTCCCTTATTTACTGAAAACTGTTCATTAATGAGGTCACGCAACAAGTTTTCTTGCTTCCTTTCACTCCAGAATGTTTCTAGAAGCTTGTGACAATATTGCTCAAAAGTGTCCGGCTTCTTCTCTATCGTGCCCCACCAGTCTTTGGCCACGGCTTTCAAATGGTAACGAGCAATTATTATTTGTTGAACATTATCCAGAGTTTCTATTGCAAAAGCATCGGCTAAACTGTCTATATGTGGCTGAGGATCTTCCCAGCATCCACCATAAAAATCTATGATTTGAATCAACGGGTATTGAAAGGTCATTGAACTTTCCAGTGGCTTTCCCATTTTCTAATATAATAAACAATATAATAAACACTGCAGATCAACTTATAGTACTCTCTGTATGCTTAAAATAATATTTTTTTTCTTTAGTAAATTTTAACTAGGTCTCTGACTACAGGTCCATTGTCCCAATCTTCACTAGCTGCTGCATATTATTTCCCCAATCTATGTAATCTGCCTTTTTTGGTTTACCTACGTTTTCTTGGTTGGCTCTTTATATTAACTGTTTGAGTGAGACATGTATTCAAAAATATTAAAGATAAGAAAAAAAAACATTATTCACTTTCCCTTTGTTCAACGGTTCTGTTCTCCCATGTCTGAAAAAAAAACTACAGTGATATACAAATATTATGTATTAGCAGATACAACAAATCATTCTGTATTGAACACACTTGGTTTTTTATTATGGCGATTGACCCACTACTGTGCTGACAATCAATTTTGCTGACAAATTTATTTATATGGGCGCCAGTGAGCAAAATGAGATCAATAGGGCATGTGATATAACCCATTGACCCCCAAACCACATATGATTGACTTAACTTTTGATAAAACAATTGAATTGATGATGAGTAATATTATTTAATAACAGCTAACGCGTTCATGACCTGAGTTTAAATATAGGAGTTCACTACTTCATTTTTACTAAGCATGAGGCTTTAACACCAAAAAAAAAATGTCAAAATTAATATTACAAGAACTTTTATTGGAGATATTATTCTAAATCTTGCTAGCATGAAAGCGTGCAAACCATTTAAGCATTTTGCCAACTGCATCTGGCTGCTTGGTGTACACAAAGGGTCTTCACCTGCTTTGAGGTTACAGATCGGAAGAGCGTCACGTCTGAAAGTTCAGACGTGTGCTCTTTGAGGTTACTAAAAATACGGAGCGAACATTTAATATATATGCTAGCAAGCAATACTTTGAAATTAAGACTTTTATGATATCATATTGGATATTTTATATTATAACAACTGAGATGAACAAAATTAATTTTGACACAGACAAAATATTTCATTTATTTTACCCCTATGCTTTGATCTGCTCTTGCTACTTCGCTAACGATAATTTTCTTACTGTCACGAACGCGTATAACACAAACGTATAATATATATACTGATATAGTACACGTATAATTAATATATATACATATGAATAATTATTTTAACTAACGAATCTTTTACTGAACGAACATTTAAAAAAAATAATCTTGAAAACATTTTTATAAGAAAGAATTAGAAAATGATATTTTAATTTATTAAATCATTTCAGTATATATATAACACTTTTTTTTTTAAAAAAAAAATATCACTCTACAGAAACATTTACTTTATTGGGATTTCAATTAACTGAGTAACTAAAATCACAATTCTAATCTCCAGGGCATGTGTGGGGTTTATTAAGTCGAGCCACAACGATTGGGCAGCCAAAAACATAACCATGTACCGGTCGAAACCCACCACCACCGCAAGTCAAATCGGATTCAAACTCAGCTTAACCAAAACTGAATTCAAACCCAACTCAACAGCTCAGATAGCAGAAATCGACGGCACAGTGCTATGCGCCAAGAACTAGCTCAACGGTTGGTGAGGACTAGAGATTCCTGAGTAACACTCATATCTAAGAATTTATATACTTTGAATAATCTTATAAATCGAATCATATGTATGTTCGGGTTGCCAACACAGACAGCGAGTATTAACATTTAAATAATTATAAAAGGAATAATGAACTAGAAAACCAAGTATGTTAGAAAATATTTAATACTAATAATAATTTGTTTTGTTCAATAAAATATAGATAGCATTAGTTACCTCTAGTCTTTAAAAGCATTTATAAATATAATCAGAGTAGCGATCCTTATCATATGCCAACAAGTATTACACAACATGGGATTCTATATCTATGCCCCCAACGAGAAATATAAAGGTGGATAAAGGTATTTATTTAGAACGGAAATGATTGTTCTAATTTTATTACGGTGGAATGTGAGATTTATCTTCACATTCGGAAATCTATTCATGAAGAGCAAAACGTATTTTAAGGCATAACTTTAATCTTGATTTGAAACCTGGTTTAAATTAAATATATTTGAGAATTGGTTCGACTTTAATTTAAATCACTTCATCACGAATTACGAGTACGGAGCGGGTTTTACCGGGACAAAAATGCAACGGTGCTTGACGAATTACGAGGCAGAGAGTCAAATTTAAAGATGATCGCTAGTCGATGATCGAAGTCTTATGGCGGCTTGCATTTGGCAAGTCTTACGCCCTTTGACTAATGAATCGGAAAGGAAGTACTTTCTTCCTGGAAAAATTTAAATAAGAGAATGATCACCGACCAGCCTAACGGAGCGGAAGATGGCCCTACGTCAGCAACGTTTGATGATGATGACTTGGTAGTCATCGTTGAAAATAAAACCCATGTAGACTGCTCTACGTGATGACTTGACCAATTAATTAAAGTCAAACGAGCTTTAAGAAAACTATTTGAAAGTATTGGAAACTATATTAACTATGCCTTAATATCGTGCCCTTCCTGAATATTAATATAAAATAACAAAAGTGGAATTAAAATACATTTAACCCTTTATCGACCCTTTTTGCAATAAGACATTAAAGATTATATTTGCATAGATAAATATTAGTGGAACAAGAAAATCATTTAACATTATGTGAATATATATAAATACTTATAACTTAGATAGGAGCTGGGGACATAGGTGAAAAATTGAGCTAATAATTTATTATTAGCTAAATGTAAAAATAGTAAACCTGTAATATTTTCTTTCGACTCGATGATTAATAGAACTTATCAATTTAGTTCTAATGGGCGAGAATTACTATTTGAAATTAATGTTATATTATTTGCGTGAGGCAAATGGAATCAAGGAACTCATCGAGTCGAAAGATTATTGGCATATAATTTTTAAATACGACATTAATAAAGCACACTAACATATATATATTAAACGGACCGCCAGGTAAGAAAAGAAAAAGTTTAAAGAAAAAGTTTAAAGACTAGAGATTTAAAGAATTACGTTATAAATTTACAGTAGCATTTTATAAATAAAAGGTGTTACAAAGATTTTACATTAAAGAATAAAAGAGCTCTTAATAAGGAGGAGTGTAAAATAAAGTTCGAACTGGCCAGAAAGTTTAACGTTCATTATAGAAACATATATTACCCCTTCCGTGCTGGTCCTTAAGTTACACCTCCAGGTTGTTAAAACGTAGGCACCATTTGGTTGATTATTGGAATAGCATTTTAGTAGCTTTTCATGATGTTAGCAGAATGATCGATCCGGAAAAGGTTCAGCAGCTCCAGTGACGATTTCTCGGGACTTTAGGAACCGTAGCCAGATTCCTGATGTTTTAGCCGACTATCATGATGAAATACAATTATTATACGCACAGAGTTCACTGCACTACTCTACAACAAAGCTTGATCTTTCTTTTTCTGACTTTTCAGGGCTATATATATTGTCCAGATGCCTTAAGGCTAGCGCTCATTTTATTATCAATTAGTTGTTTTCCAATACATTCCTTCGGTAAGGCTTTCAAACTAATTATTGAATTCCTTTCCTAATTAGACTAATTTTTTTGAATTCCTTTCCCAATTAGAAAATGAATTCTTAAAATCTGAAATGATTTTAATTAGAAATTGAATTCTTATCTTTTTTTAATTAATAAAACTTTACTGTTGTTTTTGAGAATTTGAAAGCCCATGGAAGGAATGTAGCTTTTAATCGCAAACTTTAACAAATTATTTAAAAGTACAAAAAAAAAACAAGTATTCCCGACGCAATGAAACTTTCGAAAATTATATATATTTAAATATTTACAAATATATACGCACAATCCACGCAATTGTAATATATATAAATTCATGAATATTTTATCATGAATTTATTAAGAGAATTGCTCAATTTTAAACTGAAACTAATTGATTTTAATACACATTTGAAATAAATTATTCATTATGGAAATTAGCGTGGATTGAACGTATAAAGCCCCATTGCATCGGAAATTTAAGGTTAGTATTAGGGTAACTAACATGAAGCTAGGATCGAACTCAGATCCGACTGCTTCACATGTTATTATTTCTTGATAATGAAAGGTCAAGATATTTGATTTTTTATCAAATGTATCGCTTAGCACTGTATATGAAAATAATAACAAAGAAATCAAATATCTTGACCTTTCATTATCAAGAAATAATAACATGATAGATTACAAGATGATAATTAAGTCTTTTGAAATTAGAAGCTGTATTCACCCTAAATGTAACTCACCTGCATCACACAAATTTGTTGGTCTAAATTCTTTCTTATTTAGAAATTTACATCTCTGCAAATATGAAATAAACAGAAAAGAAAATATGAATAATTTTATTAAAGATTTAATGACAGCAGGTTTTAAATTTAAATCTATTAAAAATAAAATTACTAAATTCCAAAATAAAATAAATAATATTGCACCATGTATTCAACTTCCTAGAATTACCATTCCTTACATTTCTAAAATATCTAACAAACTAACTAAAGCATTAACCAATAAGTTTAAAATAGGATTTAGAACTCCTCCTAATTCTAACAGATTGATCAACTCAAAAGATCATATTGATCGATCATTCATCCCACATGTAGTATATTCCATTTCATGCCCTCAAGACGGATGCCAAGCTGTATATTATGGTAAAACTAAAGTTACTATTAATACTAGACTTGCTCAACATCTGTACACTTACAATAGAGCTCAGAAGAACAACAATACATCTGTATTTTTGGAGCATGCCATGAAATCCAGACACAATTTTACACTTGCTAATCCTGTAATTATATGCACAGAATCAAATGATCATAAGAGAAAAATAAAAGAAACATTCTACATTAATGGAAATATTAATGCTATGGGCCACATAGCATGTGCTAATTTAAATATCTTTGCATATATTTTATTATATATTTTTAAGAAAGCTATGATTATGAGGCATGGATCCTCAAAAACATTCAGCTTATTAATATATTTATTTATAACTTCTCTTTTAAACTTTACTTATAAGTTTTTGTGTTTATTTAACATAGTTTATATAAATACATTACAATAGTTATTTGTACCTAGTTGATGTCTCATTATTTCATGTAAATATTATTTAAACATATTTTAATTACCAACTGCATTACATTTTTAAATCTAATAACATGGGGAAAGCTGTGAGTACAGATAATATATATGTATACCCTAAAACAATACTTAGACCAATCAATAATAAAAAAAGTTAAATTAATGAATAATTACTTTAAAAAAGAATGATACTAGATTCAATACTTTTTTTTCTGTCATATTTAGTTTTGTAAATTGTTTTGCAAATGTTTATTAGTGATTACAATAGAGATTATCCAATAATGAATAATATTTCTGTAGTGTAATATTCACTACATCACTTTCACATAAAGTAGGGACTGGTTTCTATCTGCTTTTAACACACTGCAGTATAATCATAAACATGACCAAAGATAATTGCATCCCTCCACAAGGTGTTTAAAGCAGATAGAAACTGTCCCTACCTTGTGTGAGAATGGTGTAGCGAATATTACACTACAGAAATATTCATTATTGGATAATCTAATCTAATGACCAATAAATATTATTAATAGATTTTCATTAAGTGATTTATGTCAAAGTTGTGATGACAGCACATTTGACATAACTTGTTATCTAAGTATATACTGAATAATGATAAAAAATATGTGCAAGAGATTGTGGTCTGGGCCTACTGATGAGTACTGGTTCAGCATGAAATGTGGATCTTGGGATCATAGATCTTTTTTCACATGTCTTTGGTCATATTTATAATTACATTCCTTGACAAGGTGTTAAAAGTAGATAGAAACCAGTTCCTACCTTGTGTGAGACTGGTGTAGTGAAAGTTACACTACAGAAATATTCGTTATTGGATTATCTTGTTTTGAGTTTATAATTATTATTTGCTATTTTGTATAGATGTAACAAATATGTTAGCACACACATTCTTTTCCAGGAAAACAAAGGATCTACATTTGTAAAATAATTTAAAATTATTAAAATATGTATTTACTGACCTTGAATCAGATCTATATAACTTTTCAAGATGATTGGCTTGGATTCAAAACCCTAGGTTTTTTTTTAATTTTATGCTTTTAACTTGGTGGCAAATAAAGAGTTAAACTATAGTTTCCAGATATACAACTGTATTGATTCCAGCTTTGAATTTGAAGTACTTACTGATAAAGGCAAAAGCCAGAAATCACTGATTAGTCAAACTTACTATAAATATTACTAGAATAGACAGGTACTCTTATTTATGTTAAATGTATTGGTTTTTTAAGCTTACATAAAGTGCATACAAATTTAAGTTTACTGAGCTCATTGTGAAAGACAATATTAGATGATGCATGGAATAATCAATTTCTGAAATGCAATGATGACAATATTAGCTCACCAAGCCTTATTTCATGTTAACTCTATCATCAGTTGTGCCAAATCCTTTGTTGAGAATCTCATGTTATATAACGATTTTGTTTTGTTTGAAAGAGTAACTGATGAAACACACAATTATTTGGAAGTGCATAAGAAGTTGGAATAACAGAAATGACAGTTCTAGACTGTGATACCTGGATCTTGGTTTCCAGTCTATCACTCTCTTTCAATGATGTCAGTAGCACCTATTTGTTGTCTAACACACGTATTTCATTTTGAATCTCTTCTTGTTGCTTCTAATATCTATCCATACTTCTTTGAGTGATCTAAAATTTCTGTATTGCTCTTCTGATCAATGTTCAAGTCTCAGATCTATAAGTCAGAAATGGTAAAACATTTATTAAAAATATTATTCTTCAAACATGTTGGCATATTTCCTTTTAATATTAAGTTATTTCTAGCAAAAGCTCTCCAACTAAGTTTAGTTCTATGATTAAATTCATCCATTGTGTTTCTATCAGTAATAATAATCTGACCAAGGTATTTACAATTGTTAACTTCTAAATCTTCATTAATAATCTTTACTTTCTTGTTTTGAGAAAATCTAATGAACATTACTTTAATCTTATTAACATTTTCTTTTCGTCCTACTTTTTTAAGCTCTAAAGCATTATTTGCAAAAAAACATGTCATCTGCAAAATGTAGATGACTTTAATCTCCATTTATTTTTACTACCTTAGCTTCCCATATTAATTCACAAAATATTTCTTGGAAAACTGTTGTAAAAGATTTTGGAGATATGAAGTCACTGTCATGCACCCTTCTCAATGTTAATCTTTTATATTGAATTAGATAGTTTATCTTGTATTTAAGCATATAATGCTTTATTTAGCAAATCCCTTTATTATTGTTGTTCTTTCTTGATGGTCCATTCTTATCATATGACTAGTGATAAAGTCCTAGTTCATTTATTGCCCTCAGATATAGGTGCTTATCTTTGAGTTCATACCATTATTTATTTTGCCTTATTATCTAATGTGAATTTTATTTAGATCTATTTTGGTATAAAGTCATAGGTAGTGTATCTTTGCAAATGATATATTTTTGTAAGTACTGAGGAATGCCACCCTTACCTTCAATCACACTCTTAGTATATCTCAGTATAGTTTGTTTGTTCTGATGTATAAGTCTTGTAACTGTGCCTTATCAGCTTTTCAAAATGTAAATCTGATATTTAATATTAAAATTGTATATGTGGCTTCAGTAAAGAATATACATCTTTAGCATTCATCACACCATATGTATTGGTAAGTTTATATTTTATGAGGGTATTAAATATATTCATTAGGGAGTATATAATAATATAATTGTTTTGTCAAATGAAAGAACTTACTCAAAATATCACTACTGTATAAGGTTTCATTAAGTGTCAAATCATTTCTATTTATTCACTAAAAAAAATGAAAGTCATAATTTTTTTTCCCTATTTTGTTTATTGTATCTCAAGAATTCGTCTTGATAACACTATAAATAGCAAGAATGTTTGTCTTTTAAATGTTTTTAATGTTTAATAAATGTCATTTTTAGTTTTGCCTGGTTACCATCATCAGCTACTTTCAGAAGTACATGAATATTAAGAATTTGACATGAGTCACTTGATTAAAATTGTATCTCTGATGTTAAGAAAACATTTAAGAAAGAAGTTATTTTATTTTTCCATCATCAGATTTTCAATGAAATGGATGTTTGTAGTTTGGAGTAGTTTGAAGCCTGTCCATGACAGTATGAAAATTGGCTATCTTAATATAAAGCTGAGCATTGATTGTATACATGTGTGGAGATAGTAATCTGGTCCAACTGATGATTGCTGGTTTAGCATGAAAATATGTATATTGGTGGTTGTCTTTTAAACAGGTGTGTGACCAGGTGGGTCAGCAATATGAGATGGCATGGTGAGTTGAGGATCATGTGAAAGTCTGAGTTCGAATCCTTTATATATTACATTATATGTGCAGATGTGTGTAAGCCTGTACAGTGTATTAAATTACATATTGAAACAGTAAAGGATCTGCCCATTCCTCACATATGTATGAAAATGGATTATTGTCCAGTACAAGAGGGGTCAGAATGACTGGCTAACATGGGTAGGATGACAACTTGGCACTAACATAGGCTTTGAATGTTCTATCATCAGATTTTCAATGAAATGGATGGCTAAAAAGTTGTGGGTTGGAGTAGTTTGAAGCCTGTCCATTAAAGTATGAAGATTGGCTATTTTAATATAAAGTTGAGCACTGATTGTATATATGTGAGGAGATAGTAATCTGGACCAAATATGATTTCTGGTTTAGAATAAAATACATATATTGGTAATTATTTATCTTTTCAACATGTGTATAATCAGGTGGGTCAACAATATGAGATGGCATGGAGAGCTGAGGGTTTTGTGAAAGTGCGAGTTCAAATCTCTTATATATTACATTATATATGTGCAGGTGTGTGTAAGCCTGTACAGTGTATTAATTTATTTATTAAAAAAATTAGAATTATTTATTCATATTAGATCACTTTAGTCAATTTCATTTATTTAAAGACCACTGTGCTTATTTATAAATCACTTTGCATTATTAAAAGATTACTTCATTTTATCCAGAAGATTGCTTTGTTTATTTATTATAAATTTAAATGAGAGAATTGCTTGATTTTACTTCAGAAAAATATTTAAAGAAAATTTATTATTGTGATATTTTGAGTGGCCATAAAATCCCTTATCTACTCATTATATCCTGAATGTTATCCTAGTATATTATCTTTATTCCATATTAAGAGTTTTCATGTTTAATTTAAATTTTAAAATTATTATTATTATTGTAATTTAGTGGTTTGCTATGCTGAGTTTGAAGACATTACGTGTCTAAAAAATTCACGCTTGCAAGCTGAATAGAAATTGTTTCATAAACGCTCAGAGTTTGTATTTAGATCTAGTTTCTTTATTCCTGTCTTTCACTGATGATAGCAAATAGCTTGAAATCATGATCTGAAAGTGGAATTATAGTTAGAGATAGTGAATGCTACTCTGATGTTTATGTAAACAGAACATACACTTGATCGGTGTTTTTGGTAGAACGCCATCTGTGGACATAAATACAAGCGTTAGCAAGTTTTTTTAACTTGCATTTTTGTTTATCATAAATGTACCTTTGAGGTCTTTCTTGCAATGATATAGATTGCAGAGGCTTCTACTATGTGGTGATGCTGAACTGAGATCAGACCCATATAGCTATCTGGTTTGCTATGCTGAGTTTGAAGACATTACGTGTCTAAAAAATCCACGCTTGCAAGCTGAATAGAAATTGTTTCATAAACGCTCAGAGTTTGTATTTAGATCTAGTTTCTTTATTCCTGTCTTTCACTGATGATAGCAAATAGCTTGAAATCATGATCTGAAAGTGGAATTATAGTTAGAGATAGTGAATGCTACTCTGACGTTTATGTAAACAGAACATACGCTTGATCGGTGTTTTTGGTAGAACGCCATCTGTGGACATAAATACAAGCGTTAGCAAGTTTTTTAACTTGCATTTCTGTTTATCATATATATATATATAGTTTCTATATATTGTGAACAATGATAAAAATATATGTAAGAGAATGTGATATGGGCCAACTAATGAATGTTAGTTCAGTATGAAATGTGCATCTTGAGGATCATACATTTTTTCTATATCTTTGGTCATAGTTCTTCACAGTGTTAATAAATGTGGATAGAAACCAGTTCCTACTTTGCATGAGTGATATAGTGAAAGTTGCATTATAGAAATATTCAATCAACATTATCCTTTTCATTTTTTCCTTCTTGAAAGTGAAATGACCTTTCTTGTTTGCAAATAGTTATTGCTGATAATTTGCTATCATTGAAGTAAGATAAAACAATGAGTGCTTTACAAAAATTATTTTGCATGCTTATATCCATGACCTGGATTCAAATATTTTTTTTCAGATACTTTATTATGGTAATTACAGCTATTTTTATTTAAAAAGTTAAACAGATAAAAAATAGGGTACTTAACTAGTCTAGACAATGATCTCCATCACCATTAGAATAAGTTGAGAAATTAAGTTTTCAGTAATAAACATGAGAGGGAGGTATATATATTATGTCATTTGTTTCTATTAAATGCTTTTATCAAAGTTTAAACAAAATTTTAAATAAAGGTTTGACATAATATTCTACATAATCTATTCAAATTTGGTACATTTGATATAAATCTCTGGCAATGCAACATGGCACTAGAATATTTTAGGTAAATTAGTTTCTTAAATGCAGAGCAATGGGTGGTTATCACATTTAAATAAGATAAGAAAATAAGTTTTCAGTAATGCACATGAGAGGGAGGTGTGTGTATATATATATTATGTGGTTTGTTTCTATTAAATGCTTTTATCAAAGTTTAAATAAAATTTTACAATCAAGGTTTAACATATTCAATATAATCTATTCAAATTTAGTACATTTCTTATAAATCATTGTCAATACAATGACACAAATATTTTAGATAGGTTAGTTTTTTTAATGCAGAGCAATATGGATAAATATTTTGATATCACACTTAAAATAAGTTAAGAAATTAAGTTTTCAGTAATGCACATGAGGGAGGTATATATATTGTTAGGTGGTTTGTTTCTATTAAATACTTTTATCAAAGCCTAAATAAAATTTTAAAATCAAGGTTTTGTTCAAATTTGGTACATTTGATATAAATCACTGGCAATGTAATATGACCCTAAAATATTTTATGTAAATTAATTAGTTTTCTAAATGCAGAGCAATGGGTGGAAATCACATTTAAAATAAGTTAAGAAATTAAGTTTTCAGTAATGCACATGAGAGGGATATATATATATATTATGAGATTTTTTTCTATTAAATGCTTTTATCAAAGTTTAAATAAAATTTTAAATCAAGGTTTGACATAATATTCAACATAATCTATTCAAATTTGGTAAATTTCTTACAAATCACTGGCAATACAATATGACAGTAAAATATTTTAGGTACATTATTTAATTTCTTAAATATAGAGCAGTGTGGAATTAAATAAATTATATTGTAAACAATGTTGATTTAGTATTTATGATTTTACATTTAACCTTGAAAGTATTTTAGCATTGAAATAAAAACAAATCTTTGATTAAAATTTGAATGCCAAAAGCTTAAGATGTAGAATAAAATATTAAAATTGGGGTTTAATATATTAATCTTCAATATAATTTTTTAAGTTTGATACATTTCTTATAAATCACTGTAAATGCAGTATGATACTAAAATATTTAGGTAAGTTACTTAGTTTTTTAACTACAGAGCAGTGGGTGCATGAATAAAACTATGTTGTAAAAAAGATAGATTTAATACACCTGGGTCTTGTTTTATGTGGATTATTTGGTTTTAATGTGATTTTGAAATTATGCGATTCATGTTTCTTCTTAATATCTTTCATATTTCACTATATTTATTAGATATCAAGAAATTTAAATTAATAACTTATTTTGACTTGAAATACTTTTTTTTTCTTCTAAAATATAACATATTAGCAGCTAATGTGAATATGGCCTGAAGCTGCATTTAAAATTTTAGCTTCTATGTAAATAACCTATTTATACTAATGACTAAATAATAATAATAGATTTATACTTACATATAAAAATATCGCAATATTCAAAAAATATAAACTTTTAAACCATATTTTGTTATATATAACAGAAATAAATAATCTTTTACATTTTGAAAATAAAAAATGAAGATTTTATAACTGAAAATAATCTTTCTAATGATAATGTATAATCTTTTTGTTTTGATTACGATCTCATTTTTTTAATATAGAAACAGAAAACCATTAACACAGCACAAAAGTAAAAGTGGTGCTAGTTGTACATCACATCATGAATAAAAATAAAGTGGCTGACAGGTTTTTTCAGGCATAATTGCTGAGAGATTCTTGACTTCGTTTAAGGAGAAGCCACAATACATCACATCCAATCTGATTTCTTACCAGTTTACAAATGAACGCTAGTGGTAATGATTAAAATATGTATGAAAAATGTAAAATTAAATACTGTAATTAATAAAAAAAGTTTGTCCTGTATTAATTTTTTTCAAATATTTGAAATTTTTTATTAGTCATACTTTATTTAATTATTTTTTTAATGCAAATTTTAAAATAATTTTTTCTTGTTGCTTTGCTTTTAGGCGAATTCTGAAAAATACAGAACCTATCCCCCATTTTTCAAGGTAAGTCTATTTTTGTGCAATTTTTTTTAATGCGGGTTTTCTGTGGAACCTATCTACCACATAAAACGAGACCCAGGTGTACTTATGATTTTAATTTCAATCTTAAACCCTCTTGCATTCTATACATTTTATTATACCAGCTGGTGAGTTTCTGGAAATGTTCAACCTTTCTGTTATTTTTTTTACTCAATAAATTGGATTTGACTTTATTTTAATTTAACTTTATAAGTGAATAATATTCTAAGAAAATCACATTTGACCATTGTAAATATTTAACAATTGACCTATAAGTATAAGAATTTACCACAAATATCATAACAGATATTTACATAAACAGTCATTAAAAATTAATGAATTCATTTTTTTGTTTTAGTGTGAATGTAGAATAAATTTATAAATGGCAAATTCTGCTTTAAAATCTGATATTTTTTTAGAAAAATTACATTGTTTTAAGATTTTAATAATTCAATTTTGACAGATAATGACATAATATACATTATCTTTTCTCTCTCTTTACATTATGGTTAGGTTTATTAACTTCTATTTCTAAAATAAAACAAATTGATACATTGAAAGTTTAACAGTATATATATTTTTAATAACCAATCAGTGTGAAAAATTAATCAAAAATACTTTATAAATAATCATTTTAAATTATACTTCAAAATCTTTATGTACAAACTAGACCAAAAGGTCATGACCCTCTCGGAATTTTTTTTTATGTCAAAAGAACAAAGAAGTCTTGATATTAGTAACAATCTATAAGTTGGCTTCAGATTTTTTTTTTAAACTTTATCATCAATAAAAAGCATTGTTAAATTCTATTTTATTGTTAAAAAAAACACAGGTCATTATCACAGATAATGTGAACAACAATGCTTTTTTTGAGGAAACTAAATAATTTTTAGTGAAGAACTATTTTAGCATCATTTAAAATTGAACTAAATACAAATCTTTGGTTACAACATTAATGCTAAAAACTAAACAATAGATATAAAAAATATTTTATTATATTTTTATTTACTTTGCACTAAGAAAAACTGTTTCAAGTACAATATTGTGGTTTTTAATATTTAACTTGAAATAAAAGTGTTGTGGCTTCAGAAATTTAGTTAATCCCTATTTTTTGTAACAAGGGATTGATTCAATTAATTTCTGGACCCGTCATACTTTTTTTTAAAATTAAATGTAGAAACCCCTATTATGATTAAAGATTTTTTTTTCTTAGTACAAATTAAATAAAAGTGTTGATTATAAAATGTTTTTTATATCTATTATTAATCACTAATAACAGAATCATTGTCAGAAAAGGTTGGCTTTTTTTTTAATGAAACAGGAATTACAACACTCATGATAATTTCATGCCTTAGTAATATGACAATTTCCAAATTATTAATTTTACTATTTAATAATCTTAAAATTTAGCATGAATGGATGTTTCTAAAAAATAAATATTAAATTTTTACAAATGTGATTATAATTGGACCTATTTCTAATGCATTTACATTAATCTTGCAAAATACTACTAGTCTATGATTTGTCAACAATCTACACTTGTATAATATAAGCTTCTTCAGTATTCCCATTCTTAATTATAAAATACTCTGTTTTGAGCATCCTTATGTCTTTATAAGGATTTTTCTATCTAAATAGTACTGTGACAGTCAATCCATGTACTATTCAAAAATTAAATGAAAGCAAAACCATCAGAGACATCATAATTTTTGACAAAAAAAAGTGTCCTTATAAGTATATGCATTGAAGTCTCCAAGAAAAAAATGTTGAGTTTTTAATAAAGAGCATGGAATAAGAGCTTTCTTCCTCTGAATTCTAACTTTAAAACATAAATACTAATAAAATGGCACATGCACCATTACATAAAGTAAGTTTAAAATCATTATCCTTTAATTGTCATACCTAGAAACTCCATGAATATGATACCAAATTACAATTTATAGACAAATCAATACAATGCATTCTCCACTTGATCTGCTATTTCAAAAAAACAAAAAACATAATTATTTAGCTGTTCAATTAAACTTCTACTGAAAGACAAGTTTTTCTAAAAGCAAATATATCAATTTTAAATTGTGATAATTCCTTAATTAGAAATGCTACTTTTTCAGATCTTAAAAATTTTGCACTAAATAAAGTTTATATATTCCAGATACCTACATTTAAAAAAAAATTAAATATTATATTTTTATTACTATATTTTATAATGAGTTTGAGGCCCAGCAATCTATTTTTTCAGTTCTTTTTACTTTTATGATATAAAGGGAATCTCTAGGAACAGTTTCCAAAGCATACAATCTTTGTTGAGTTGAAAATAATAGGTGGGAATAATTTATATCCTCATTACAACACTCAAGATCAGTAACTCACACTGTAAAGAATGTGTAATAAATTAACCAATCACATCTTTTAGATTTGAAGTACATTTTCTAAAAGCTTGTTATTAGATTGTGAGCTATTATCCAGCATAAAAATTCTCGCTAGCTTTTTACTGTACAAGCATTTTATGGAATGGTAGCCAAACTTTTAATCATAAGTATGAGCTGTTTATTTTAGATTAAATATTTAACATAATATCAATACATCACCATTCACATTTCATAATGAGTATGGTTAATTTATATCCATATTACAAGATACAATTAAACAGAAACATCACACTATAAGAAGTGTATATGTAACAAATTCACTAATACAACCAGGATATATTTGTAACCAGTCAAATCCAATTTCAAGATAACTCATTAATGATTGTACTGTCTCATGCAATGATTACAACTACACTTGTCTCATCATTTTCCCAGCTTTATAAACTAATGCAAGAAAAAAAAATTGAATTAATTGATGTGTATGTTATTTAAGGATGAAAATATGATTGCACAAACAGATAATACTATTATCAAAATAAAGCTGGGTAATGGTTCATTGCATATGAGGCTTTACAATAATTTAAGTGACGAAAGACATTGAACATGAATAGAGCCAGAAAAGACTATCAGAAACATTACCTAGCTTTTTATAACCCAATATCCTACAATGCAGTAAGAGATACTATTGATTGGTCATTAATTATTTGCAGACATCCTTTATATCTGAACTAAGGAGAGATTATAAATCAATATGATGGAAAGAGGAATATGGTTTTGTGTGGCCAAGTTTTATCTTTTCAATAATTGAGTAAATAAAAAGATTTGATAATTCATATTTTGGTTTATAGAGGGTGTTATATTTTGTAGAGTTGTATAGTATTATAATTAATAACAAAACATACAAAATATAGAGAAATGGATAGCCTTTCCACAACCTACTCTACAAGTGATATGTGAAGCAAATCTTAGTTTGAAAATTAAGATTTTACCTTATGATGAATTTCTGTTTCATATAAAAAATGGCACCTGATATAAAATGTCTTCTTTTTACAGAAACATCCAAGATTATAGTCTAGATGTTTATTGAAAAGTCAACATTGACACACTGCCACATCTGTGATTTTGGAGATTTCCATTGTAAAAAGTGAAATCTGTAATATATAGTATAATTTGTTTTAAATAAATAATAAAAAAGACATTAGTTTAAAAAAAAATTATTATCCAACTTTATATATTTTTTTATTTAATTTTATAATCTATGTCAAAATTATTTTCTTATAAAAATATTAATACATAAAGTTTAAAATATCAGATCTGTTTTAACAAAGTAATAACAGTGAAATAACATAAGACATGATATATTAATTAATAAAATGGATTTATAATTTAAAATCATTATTATAAAGAAAAGAAATAAAATGGGCTTTTAATGAGAGTATATTAAATGGTACAAGAGATCTTAATTATTTATAATGCAATTCCTTACATCAAAGTTCATCATGTTAGATTTAAACTAAAATGGCAGACAATAATTCACTTAGAAAATGTCTCTGTTGTTTAATGCAGTGGTAAAAAAACTGTTTGTTCAACTAACTGGAAATATTGTGCTCAGGTTGTCACATTAGTGTATCACTAGAGCTCCAGGGTTCATGACCAGACTTATTATTTGTTTTCTAAAAATTAATTGGCCTTCTTTTCACAGATATTGATAATAATCACTAAATAAATGAAAATTACTAATTAATATATTCAGTGTATTTTAAATTTTAGGATATATATATATCATTTATTTAATTATATATAAAAAAGGTGAATTTGTTAAAATATCTTCCATTATTTATTTGCATAATTATAAATTTTGTTTTGTAAAATTAATAAACATTTTAATGTTTGATGCTTAGTTATAAATTGTTAAAGATTTTTTTTTAATTTCTAGGCATTAGAGATATTATGATCAAACAATAACATTTTACATCATTAAAAACCTATGAAATTCATTGAAAAGATAATACTGCAAACTTTAGTAAGATATGTTTTAAAGTATTAAAACACAAATTAATAGCAATATATATGATTAGTAAAGTCTCTACCATCATATTTACTTTGATATATATACAGATACTTCAGACCACTCAAAGAAGTATGGAGAGATGTATGTTGGGAGTAACAAGAAGAGATCGAAAACGCAATGTATGGGTAAGACAACAAACAGGTGTTACTGATCTTATTGAAAAAATTAAAAGATTGAAATGGAGTTGGGCTGGACATATTGCTAGAAGAGATGATAATAGATGGACAATTGAAATTTTAAACTGGATTCCAAGAGATTGTAAAAGACCCAGAAAGAGACCACATATGAGATGGATGGATGAAATAAGAAAATGTGCAGGGTGTTGTGGAGAAGAGAAACTAAAGATTGGAGAAGATGGATTAAACTTGAAGAGACCTTCATCCTGCAGTGGATTGATAATGGTTGATGATGATGATGATATATATATATATATATTAACTAAATAAACAGCAAGTTAACTTGAATGGAAAATTTTTGGTACAAATATTAAAATAATTTTTTACTATCACATAATGAAAAACTTACTTTTCATACAAATAGTGCTGAATTATAATTTATTAGAAACACGGTATGTAACTTTAATTTTTTTGTAAAGATAAAATAACTAAGCATCATAGTTTGCAATCAAGCAATAATTACTCAATCATCATCATCAGTGATAGTTTACCACTGCATTAGCATGACTTTGTCTAGCATTTCAGTTTTAAAGCAATATTTGCTTTAGTTTTAGAAGTTTTTCCTCCTCAATATTTTAATATCTTTTATCATAATCTCATTGCAAAGCCATAGAATATTACACATTATCATTTAAACAAAAAGTAATCACAAATTTATTTAACTTAATTCAAGATATAATGCATAGTAAAGTTCAACAATATTAAAATCAACTTTTCATACTTTAGAAATCACTTTTAATTTTTTTTATTCTTATCAGCAAATATAAGATTCATATGAGTACTTCCTAATTTGCAGTCAGTCAACTTATTTTTGCACATCTTAATAGTTTCAATGGATTTGCAGTATTTATCCAAATAAAGCTAAAAATAATTGTTAGTTGCATCAAATATTTTACATTAATAATTATATTTTTACCAACTATAGATCTACATTAGTATGTATCCATTTTAAAGCAATATATAACACCCTAAAGAAGATTATAAATCATTCAAAACAGGATTTATAAAAATAAAAAAGATGTTAAATGAAAAAAGCATCCTGAATTTACCCAAAAATCAAATTTGAATTGATCAGTTTACATTCTTTATTCTAAACATGAAAAAATCAGTTATAAGAATTCTAATCAATCAAACAGCATATAAAAGCGATTTACCCACTGAACGCTGATGAAGAAGCTGCAAAAACCAAAACAATTAAATAGGCAGAGGACTTTCGAGGTTTTCCCTCATATTCATGGCCAACGTAAATTTCCTTTTTAACTTTTGAGCAATATATTAAGGTAATGCATATGATCAACAAACCTGATGACATGTATTTTCATGCCCTTCTATGATTTTAATACTTTCAAAACAATCTTCATTAGATGATAACTTTTACTATCAAAATTTTATGTCGTTATTATCTAAACAAGAAAGCAGATAAGTTGTACTTACTTATTCACACTTAAAAAATAAGTAACATCGTCATTATATAAATCCAAAAATAAAATTTGTCAAATCCATAATAAGAGTATTGCCAGAAAAGAAAGCAAGAACTATACTCTCAGTAATAAGCATGACAAAACAAGCAATAATATATAAGTTAAGAGTTATTTACTATTTGTTGTGAAAACTGAAGAGTTCGAAAGATAAGGCTGAAGCAATAAGTAAAATGCTAATTATCTTTTTTAAAAAAAAAAAAAATTAATTTCAACAGAGAATTAAACTCCTGTAGCCATCCTGAAAACAAGACAAAAATCTCATAGTTTTATGCAACATTATTAAAGAGATACATTAATTTTAAAAATTAAAAACTTTTGATTTATTTTAAATTTTCAGTATATTCAATTAATGGATAATGCAATGCTTAATTTATTTCATTAAATGGTTACTATTAAAAAAAAAAAAGCAATCCAATTTATATTACTTTTCTATTTTTTTTTTAAGACCGATTTTAAAAAGTGTCAAGGAATCCGGGCCAGCTGCTTGGAAGGCAGCTATGCTAATCACTAGGCCATCCGTTGACAAAAAATTTTTTAGAATAAAAAAATTAAAAATATAATTTTGTAAACTTCTTGCATTATTGAGGGATTTAAAAAAAAGTTTAATAAACAATACAATATAATAAGAGTAAATTGAAATGCATATCTATTAATAAATATTTAGTAGAAAAACAGTATATATTATTTACATAAATTAATAACTTTGATATAAAAATTATTAACAAATATTGCTAAATGATAACCCAAACTATATACAAAAATATGAATTTACAAAAATACTGAAAGATTGAAAAAAAAAGAGATTCTAATTTTAAAAGTTTTCATATTAGATGGATTTACTTTGTAGAACTATATGTATGGATGGATTCAAACATGGTTTATGTATATACAAATTTATGAAAAACTTAAATGTATCCTTGATTTCCAATATAACAGTAGGAATAGGTGGGATATACATAAGTCTATTCATGATAGTGAATACAGTGGAAGAACAATGACTTTTTTATCCCATTACTACTGTCACAAATATTTTATTTATGTGAACAATTTCTTTTACAAAACAAAACAGCAACCCATAACTACGAATCAAAGATACATTTTATAAAAATTGTGAAAAAGAATAAATTGTTAATATAAGCCCTGATGTTAAAACTGTAAAAGACACTTTCACAATTGTGGAATCGTTACACCAGTAATCTAATGCACAGAAACAATAAAATACATCATCAAATGGTTGAGTCCACTGTAGGAGATATGAGTTTTCTACACTTTGACCTAGTCTTATATCAGTAGCAGCAGGGCGGCAACCTTCAAATCTGTCTGCAGGAATATCCTTACGCTTGCCCTCAATGGTAGATAGGCAGTCACGAATATATGTTACTTCAGCTAAAAAAAAAAAAGATCAAATCTGTTCCAATTCATGAATATAAAAAAAGCATATATATATTATAAAACAATGTTAATCATATTTACTACATATTTAAAAAGAATGCTATTAGTGCTTGCTGATTAAAATTAATTATTTAAAGATTAAACTTTACTGCTATAAACATTTGTGACATATATGTTATCATAAAATAAGCTCTGTATAGGAAGTAGCTATTATAACTTTTCTATTACTCATTTTTTTTAAAAATCATCATCATCATCAACCATTATCAATCCACTGCAGGATGAAGGTCTCTCCAAGTTCAATCCATCATCTCCGATTTTTAGCTTCTCTTCTCCAAATCAACCCTGCACACTTTCTTATTTCAGCCATCCATCTCACATGTGGTCTCTTTCTGGATCTTTTACAATCTCTTGGAATCCCATTTAAGATTTCAATTGTCCATCTATTATCATCTCTTCTAACAATATGTCCAGCCCAACTCCATTTCAATCTTTTAATTTTTTCAATGAGGTCAGTAATACCTGTTTGTTAAAATACCATCCCATAAATCATAAATTTTCAATACTAATCTTGATCTTATATATAATATATTTTGACAATGAATTATATTTATATATTGATCTCTAATTGGACATTTATTTATTTTTAGGATTTGGGAGCTCAAAACCCATGTATCATGACTAGAAGGTCTTGATATTTATGTTTAATTGTTATCCCTAACTGCAAAATTAACCCTCATTTAATCATCAAAGTCGTTTTATCATTTTAACTAATTAAATCTCATCAGAAGTGGATTTAATATGTAATCTATAACTTTATTTTGTAAGTAATATCAGTTATCTGTGCAATGCTTGCTCATAAAAATGTGAAGAGATATTTCTGAGATGTGGGAGAGAGCAATTTATTCCCTTTTAGTTTTAACTCTGATCCCTCATGTGCATTTTATTAATCATTAGTTAAATGCCCGAGATGGTTTGTGTTTAAGCATTCCATTATGCAGGAGAGCGTCATATAATAATTAAGTGTTTATTAATTTACCGTGGTCATTAGTGACACAAACTATTTATCTGTTTTAGGTGTTATAAGTGTATCGTTACAATTGTTATTTATGATTTTCTTGCTTTGTCATGTATTTTGAGATCTTCGGAATGACCAATCTCACTCTTTGCTATCCCTTTCAAAGTAGACATATTTCCTACTCGGGATCTTCAGACATCTCCAATGACTAAGTGTATGGGAAACATATGAATGAACCATCCCAACATGCAACTAGTGCCATTGTTCTTCAGAGATATGACCATGGCCATCTTGCAGGCATACTCCTTTCATACAAACATGACGAGCCACTCAAGAATAAGTGACTGCCTCTCTATATGCAATTGTGAGTGATAACATGATACCGCCTTTATTATTATTATTATTGAGTTGTCTATCCACCTGCAATACTCTGTCAGTCGTAATTGCATGCTATTCGCCATCCATTCGATTTAATTTTCTGAGTCAGGTTATGAATTACAGCTTCTTTTAAGCGGAGTTATTTCACTCTCACACATCTGAGTGATCTCCCAAATATTGCACACTTTCAAATCACATATTCTAAACTCTTATTTGTATCTGTAATGACTAATAAAACTCATTAGTATGAATCTATATATTAAATGAGTGTTCGGCTACAAGATATTATTGATTACCTAATTAAGTTATTTGATTCTTAACATATTAACCACCCCACCATATATGAGCAACCACACAAACTATCCTTGTTTTATATATTTACTAATTGCACTACTAGCTTTATGTAATAACACAAAGATTTTATGTTTTATGTAAATTCAATGATTTATTGAATTAATCCATAAAGTGCGTGATTGCAAATTAAACCATGATCAAATTTGTAACTCCCATTGTACAGACATTCTATACAGCTATTTTGTTTATTACCGTATTTAATTATTTAATAAAATTTATATTATATCATATTCTGTATTCTCGCATGTCATTCATTGCCTGAATCTCTAGTATGATTGTCTGATTAGGTTATTTCAAATTGAATGAAAGATTTTATTAATATTATTAATTCAACTCCCTTTGTTTAACATTGCCTTGAACAACATTATGGATCTGATTATTAATGTATTAAGCAATAGTCTGCACCACCCTTTAAGTATTATATTTTGTAATAATCATTAGCTAATTATTTGAAAATTATTGATTCCCCAAGTCTCTTTGCTCACCCTGTTCTCATTGCTGGGCTGGAGTAAATGAAAGCTTGCTAGTATTCTCAAAAGTGTTGTCCATATAGTCAGAGACCCTGGAGCACAGGCACACAAGTTAGCATTTAGTATTGTTCCAGACCTGTGTATCTCACACATGCTAGATTGCTATAGTTTGCTTGGATTCTAGGTCTTGTTGAATGAACACACGATTTTGATCGGTACAATATATAATCTAATATTTACAATTAAAAAAACAACAACTTATTATTAATAATGGCCATTATTGCAAATTCTATGTAAAGTAATTTTAAATAACTGAAAAATATTTTAATTATAAAACAAACATCCTATATTGAACAATTTGTGAATTCATTTAAAATTTATAACTTTAAAATAAAAAGGTTTATTCTTTTATTTTTATTTTATGAAAATTATTATATATTTTTAGCTTTACCATTTACTACAATATGTTAGCTTTATGGAAGATTTAATATTTTATATTACATAGTTATTGTGAAAATTGCATCTTTAACTAAATGCATAGTGGAACCATAAACTTCATTGTAACTAATTACATGAGTTCAATTATATAGTATCCAAAAAAAAAAAAAGTGTAAATAAACAAACCAAAAAACCATTAGAATTTGCAAATTTTATGATATTCAGCAGTCATTTTTTCTTCTGTGAGTCATACACAATCACATTTAAAAATAACAAGTAAAATTTGTAGATAAATTTTATAATATGCAAGTAGCCATTTTTCGATCTTGGAGTGCCATACATGATTATATATATTAATAAAATTTCTTCAGATTTTGTTGACAGTACATATATCATATTCACTCTTTATAATCATTTCTGAATTTGAGGTGCATAATAAATTATTTTCCAAGAGTAATTAGTAAGTTTTACAAAATTTTAGAGCATACAAACTTTAAAATAATTAGAACATTATAATTTTTTGATAATGAGATATATTTCTAAGAGAAAAAGTTATTGGGAAAAAAAATATCACCAGTAGCAATGTATGAATGAACACACACTCTGTAAAACAGGGGTCCCCAACCTTTTTGCACTTATGAGCACATTCTATAATACCGGCCAGGTGGCAGGCACCATTTACTTTTTCAACCAGGTGGCAGGCACCATTTATTTTTTCAATGTAAATTTATAGTTGGATATTGTTAATAATACATATAATGTACAAAAAAATATTTATTTAAAAAAAAAAATTTAACATATAATTAACGTTTATATTTTTACGCTGTAAAAGTATAGTATGTCCTACAATTTGATTACAATATAATACAATAATCTATAAGAAATTTTAAAAATTAAATTTATTTGTATCAGATAAATAATTTTTTAGCATGTTTGGATAGCGGTGGGGACACGTAAATGGTCTGCAGGCGCCATGGTGCCCGCGGGCATAGGGTTGGGGACCCCTGCTGTAAAACATATATAAATGTATCCTCTCAATTTATTATTAAAAACTATATTAGTATTATTTTTAAACATTTTGTTTATATGCTCATAGTATATATATAAAAACTGTCTGTGTTTATATACATAATATAACTTGTTTATTACAGTATATTGAGATTTTAGTATGATTGATAGTAAATCTGATAAATTGGGATGTGGGAGTAAAAGTTTGATTGAGATAAATCAGAAAAATCAAAATGAATATCAGAAGATACATTAATAGAGTCAAATAAAAAATAAAATCTTTTGAGAAACCTGAATAAGAAGTTCCAAAAAAAAAACATATTAAGAAAATGAAAAAAAAAATGTTGGGGAAGCAAGAGTATTTTTTCATAAAATAAATAAGATCTAAATGAATTTCTAGTTTTAAGTGAGTTTTCTGAAAAAATGCCAATTACATCTGAAAGAACTAACAAAAATAAACAGGAATAGAGGAAATAATCACAAAGATAATTGCTAACATACTTTGCTGAGATCATTTAACAAAGAGTAATTCTCAGTAATTGTAAACGAGATCAGATTAGCCTAAAGATTATTACCAAAAGAGGTGATAGAAATTATACAAATTTTATAAAAAAACTGAAAAGCAATAAAACTGTTGATCAAATTAAAAAACGGACACAAATTATGATAACAAAAAGAGTAATTATCTTTAAAATCGATGGTGAAGACAATGATGTCACTCAGATTTTACCTAGATATTATTACAAATAATTTTGTTCCTTTATATTTATTTGAAGTATATATTTATGATAATGTTGTAATGGAAGCAATTTTCTTTTTCACTGAGAAAATCGATCCTTTTATTATTTTGTATTGCTTGTTTGGAAAATGTCAATATACTTTAATTGGAAGAAATCTAAATACTAGTCACAAAACAATTAAGATATTGTGAATTTGTTTCATGATTTATTCTTATTTTAACCAGTTTGCACCTGGGCTATGTAAAACCCAGTGCTTTTTTTAATTGGTTACTTTAACAAATTTTTTTTAAAGATGTAATGTAAATTAAACAAAAGATTTTAATATTATATATTAAACATGAGAAAGTCCTTGTACTGATTTTTTTCCAAGCGTTTTATCACAAAAACATAATATGCTAAACAAAAATAAATGTAAATACATTACCATAGCATCTATTTTTTCTCCTCACTAAATATCACATTCCAAACATGAATTTATGTACTGCAATCACATTTTCTTCATGATTTGAATACTATATCTTTGTAATTAAAAGCATATTTTTTTCCGAATGTTTTTTTAATGGTGGAGTGGGTTGTTATCGATTAGCCCCTGCAGATCACCTGATGTCACTGTTTGCATACAAAAGCACAAAAATATACTGCTCACATGACCTATAAAATAGTTCTGTTCATATTGGCCGCTAAGCAGCTTTTGTGATTCACGGTACTATCACACACTTCACAGATCACTACAGTATGATGTGAGGGTATGTAGAATTCAAGTTGTCCTAAGTCATTTTATACAACCTGACGTAGTTTTAGATAGTATTAATTGTAAGACAAAAGACACGCTTCTGTACACATATTTTTAAGGTTAAATGAATTTCAAAAGTATACGTTTCAGCATTATATAGAAATCACCGTAAAACGTATTTTGGGCAGGGATAGCTACGAGACTTTCAAAGCATAAGTTTGGCTTAATCAGAGGGGAATTTTCAAATCGAATTGTGCTTCATAAATTGTTTTAAAATAGTGTTGAAAAAAAATTTTTTTTTTTTAATCAGATGTTAATTGAAAAAAGGAAATATTAGATTTTATTAAATAATTTTGTTTTTAAAAATGTTGTGTATGTTGTGATGGACGATCCTTCAAACCATCAGATCACCCTCCCTGCCAATTCCAGCACTACGCACTGAGATGGATCATGTTTTAAAAATTGTCTTACATGTGACAGATGATTTTTTGGATCGGCAAAGACACCGAATCCCCCTCCCTGCAAATTCCAGTGCTACACACTGACATGTAGTAGTGTAAAAAAAGTAAATTGTAAATCAGCCCAGATATTGGTTTTTGACTAGCAACAGTGATATCAGGCGGTGTGCGGGGGCTAATCAACGATAATCGTGGAGTGTTACTGGGAACAAAACATTTTAATATTATAAAAATAAATTTATAAATAAGATATTTATTTTATATAGTGCGATGTTTTTAAACTGTAATAATAATCAGCATTAAGCTAATGCACATGCACTTTGTGGATTTTAACTATAAATTAATACTCTCACTTTCCATATCCAAGATAAAGTTTTTGTGAAAAGATAGAATGAATCCATCTATCTATTCAAATTTCCAAATTTTAATAAAGCTAAATTAAGATTTACATTTTTAAATATTTGCTAGCTTTACAAAATATATATTTACTGGAGCATTTTTTGAATAAAAAATTAAATTTTTTTTCCAATAGTTGGTCAATCGCAAGTGTTTTTTAGCTTTATTAATAATTATATCATTTATTAATGTCAGAACCCAGCTTTGTAAAGGCTCATGATTTTTTTTAAATGGTTGTTCTAACAATTTTTTTTTAAAGATTTAATGTAAATTAAACAAAACATTTTAATATTATATAAATTTACAAATTTTAATAAAGCTCAATTAAAATTTATATTTTTAGATACATCTGTTATATTTGATAGCTTTACAATTTAAAATATACATTTACTGGAGTGCCCTCTAAATTAATAGTTACCATTTATTAATTGCTAAATATGTCAGTCATCTGAACTATATTATGGGATTGACAGACCGTGAAAGCACAGAGTGCCTTACCATTGAATTGTTTGTGGCTGTTTCTGCAATTGGTTGGAATGGAATACAAAAATGACAGTTGTAATTTTTTTTTATTAAAAATTGCTAACTTATAATATTTCATTAACACTGCTAAGCATGTCATTCATCTGAACTATATTAAGAGATTGATATGGAGTGCCTTAACATCGAATTATGAATCAGCATTTGTGGCTGTTTCTGCAGCTGGATATTCCATGAAATATATATTATATCCCTGTAGTTAAGAGCACTTCTACTGATTTTTTTCCCAGCATTTTTTATTTAATGGTAAAATTAATTTCGTCACATGTTATAAGACAAACATTCATTCACCAATCAGACAACAGAGAAATTACAGATTTTATATATAAGACAAAATTCTTTAATCTAATATCATATAAATTTAAATTCAGATTAATATTCCAAATCTATATATTATTTTATTAAGATGGATAAGCATGGTTTGGGTCTAAATTTACAAATCACTGTACCTTCAATAAAGGGATGAACTCAAGAAATTTGTTTGACTCTCAGTACTGTTAATGTGTCACTCTGTTTTCAGTCTGAAATTAATTAAACTAGAACTGAAAATTTTATTCAACAGAACGACTTAGCAAATTCAACTTTCTATGCTTACAATACTTATCAGCTGATTTATTTATACTTTATTTGGTTAATTAAATAGTTTGATTAGTTTTTATAACAAATTAAAAATATATAAATGACAAAAAAATAGATTTCTCTTTAATTTTGTTAGTTATTGTCATTTAAAAATATGTATGTCTGTTTATCATTTATGAATACTGTACTATTAAGTAAATATCTCTCATTGACATGTATACTTTTATGGTTAATAAGAAATGCTTATTATATATATATATTCTATAAAAAATTACCTTTTCTGTTACTAAGTTATAAATAGTACTGCTTTTTCAAATGATATCTTCAATAATAAGCCAAAGCCAAACAATGAATTTATACACCTTGCTAATGGTATTTTGTTGTAGAAAGTAAAAGATATATTTAAAAATATATATTTAAACATGAACATTTTATTTAAGAATAATATCAGATCAAAACAGGCTGTAGTATTTTCTACGATTTTTTTTTATCTATTTGAAAATTGTTTATTTTTTTTTTTATCCATATGAAAATTGAATAATGAATAAATAAGTAAAAGAAAACATTGATGCTTTAGTATTCTGAAAATCAAAACATTTAAAATGACAAGAAATATAAATAAAAAATATTTATTCAAATCATTTCTAAGTATTCATTTGAAATCCAAATCACTAAAGTGAACCATAATTTGGGACATTTTAAAAGAGCTATTTCATTGAAATTAGCTCTAATGCAGAAAAAAATTAAAGATAAAAGAGAAAGATTATCAATTCTAAGCAATGTCAATAAGAATTTGAAAATTCAAATAGAAGTCAAACTGTTTTGCAGGCCATCTATATAAGGCTTTGAATTATTTCAGTAACCAAATAGTTCATTGTAAACAGTGGGCATTACTTACTAAATTTTTCAATCATCAGATAACAGATAATTTGAATATTTTTCTATTCTCATTTTTATTTACTGATTAATATTAAGTAGTTAATTAGGAAAGTTATAGACTTGACTATCTGGAAACAAATCTTAAGTCTAATTTGTTTGGATATGCTAATATTTCAATACATATAAATATACACCACATGATCACCATTTCTAATGCTAGCACTATGCTGGAGGTTGCATTAGATCCTAAGATATAGGTGCAGTGCTCTCAGATCCAAAGCTCCTCACTGACAAAGGCCATAAGCCAGAAACTAGTCTGGGGATATTGTATGAGTAGGCACTAAATGGGGATTTTATGCACAAGCCTCTGGCTTCCATTGATTACTCTAGTTGGTACTAGGTGGTACTACTGTATGGAGAGTTTTGCCTTTGTTATGTATAAATATATAAATACAGCATTTTAAAACACTTTAAAATTCTCGTTTAATTAATACAAATTTTTAAAATATGCACTTAATGAGCAAATGCATATATTTAAATTTAATAGTAATGATAACATAGAAATATCCACAAAATTGAATTAATAGAATTATCAGTTTTTTTCTTCATTTCACAAAATAAAAAAGTAATTGTTTTTTATATCTAGATTACATTTAATTTGTAAAGAATTATCTGATCTTTTTCTTAAAGATAAAATTTATATATTTTTTGCATAACAATTCTAATTGTTTCTTACCTCCTTTCCTTTCCACAATTTTGACACACATATCATCAGACCTTGGACATGTGACAGAATGATGAATCCACCAATCGATATAATCACCACAGCCAGGTTGTGTACTAGTACACTGGTAACACCAAACATCACATAAAACTATAAAATTACAATTCAAATGAAATATGAATGTTTAAGATAATTTAATTTTTTTCTAATTTGTAACTATGATTGTATACAAATAGAATAAAACATATGTTGTGTGTGCAGGGTAAAATATCTAAGCATAAAAGAGTATATACTTTTGATCCACTCATGGATGAGAAAGCTTTTTTCTTTCACATATCTCTTTACTATTAGATATTAAGATAAGTTGCTTTGCAGAAAATGTATAAAAAAATTATTAAATAGTTCCAATTTATGACTAATTCAAGACATTATTTCATGATCTATGACATGCCTCAAAAAACTTTTCAAATAACTGAAGAAATATAGCATAGGAAATAGACTTCTTATGAATCTCCAAACTATTTTTAGTTTTAAATTAACTTTATTAGGTTTATTATATACATTGGAGATTATAGTCTTATTAAAGCAAAAGAGATTTCAAGTAGAAATGTAGTAAAATAGATGTTCATATAATTGAGCAATAATAAATATATATCTAATGCATATTAACTAGTATATTCAATATCCTTGTCACTGGGTTGTTATTAATGAGATCAGATTTCATGTGGCTGCAAAAATATCAGCTGGTGCATGGGTTTGATCTCTGGTCTTAATGTTATTTATTTTTTTTTAGAGTGATTTAGTATTAAAACAAGCAAAACTCTCTCTATATATTGCCATTCAGTGCAAGCCAGAGTAATCAATGGATGCCACAAGCCAGAAACTAGTCTGGGGATATTGGATGAATAGACACTAGATGGGAATTTTATGCACAAGTCTTCTGGCATCCATTAATTACTCTGGCTTGCACTGAGTGGCAATACATATAGAGAGTTTTGCCTGTTTTAATAACAGTTATAAGCAAGCATAAAAAACGATGATCATGTGATTTAGTATTGTGAGATATGGGTTTAAAACATAGACAGCATCTTACAAACTAGAGTGTGAAAAGATTGTAGTAATTCTTATATTGGAAAAATACAACGTATATTTTTTATAAGGTTGTTGATTGTTAGTGAGTTTGAATGAATAATGTTAGTAATAAGAGTACAGCAAAGAAGAAGCGAAGAACAATCCCTAAGAAAGTGTTCCAATGTTTCTTCATTTCTATGACAGAGGGCATTTAACGGATCTATATTTGTGAAGTGTTGCTTGTAGGAGAGAAAATAATTAGTAGGAAGGGCTTTGACATTTATTTTAATTAAGAAGTCTAGATATTTGGATTCCAGATGCCAAAATCCGAACTTTTTTTTATAATGTATTTGTTACTACTTAACAAGAATGATTGACTATTATTTGATATATTATTATTATTTTCAATTTCATGTTTTCCAATAGTTAATTTTATTTAGAAATAGATTATGTGAGAGACCAGTGTGTTTTCTTATGAGAAGTATTAAGGTTTTGATAAAATTATCAGTAGGGTTAATAGGAATTACATTACTAACATTTGGGAAAAAATTAATTAGTTTAGCCATTTATTAATGGTTCTCTGAAATTAAATATTAGAAATGCCATTTAATGAGAGACCATCAAATTTAATATGCTTTTGATATTTCTTATGCTTAGAGTTACTGCCTTTTTATTCCAGATTGGTTTGATGATAAGGGTATACATATATTTGAATGAAGTAAATCTAATAATGAATATAAAAGAATTAATTTTAGAAAATATTAAAATGTTGACAAGTGATGCCTTTGCGTATATTAAAATATGCTTTGAATAGTGCATTAATGGTGTTTTTAACCAAAACAATCTGATTTACTAATCAGCAGCAGAATTTGATATTCCTAGATATTTTTGAGTCTCAACAACACGCTCCAGACTACTCATGGATAAGGTGCTTTTTTGCTTCATATAGTTTAAAATTCTCTTCACTTGTGAAATTAGGAAACAAATGGTTAATGGCTGTTTAAAAATATGTTTACAATCTACTGGTTGGAATTCTTTATATTTGAGAATATTTACTTTTTAAAACAAATAAATAAATCCATAGCTAAGTAAATAATTTACGAGTGATTTTTAAGATATATTTTTACTTGTTAAAATTTTATTCAGGCACTAACTATTCAATCAATCATGCAGACTTCTCATTTATCCTAATAATAGAATAAATTTAATTCGTGATGAAAACTATTTTATTTGTTCAAATTTGCATATTTATTATTTTTAGATTGGAAGACCAATGAGGCTCCAAATCAAATCTAAATACTAAAATAAAAAAGTTAACATTTTTATCAGATAGACATATGGCTTGCAAAACTTAAAACATTTAATAGTTAAAAATTTGGTATATACTCTAATTTCTTTTTCTTAGATTATAGTCTAAAATAAATTACATTTCAAAATGACCGTTAATTTTGCTGGAAAATATGTAAAGAATTTAACAGATAAGAAATTTGATCTTAAACAAACAAACAAAAAAAATTAATTATTGGCAAATATGAATAAAATAATATCTCTTTATTATTATTAAAAAGAGTACGTGAATACAAAACAGATTAACGTTACTATGAGTCGCCATTTAAAAAAATAATAAATTAAGTTCTACTCCCATTTTTACCTGTATTCTTTTTTAGATCTTCTAAGAAGTTATATAAAATCTTTTTACGCGAAATAATTAAATAGTATTTTATGGTAAAAATCTAAAATTAATTTGAACTTACTTGATGGAATTATTGCTACAATTGTAAAACTAAAAATCCATAATAAGGCCATTTCAGAAACTAAATGCAATAAAAGAATTCACACCTGTAAACGTCACTTCCTATATGTCTAAATAAAAAAAAAAACAAAAAACATTTTTTAACTATGTATATAATTGCTAAATGATAAAGTTGATTTGCTTTGAAATTTATATTTTCTAAACAACTAAAACTTAAAACTAGTGTGTGTGTTTATTAATAAATATATATTATTATACGATTGATAAATAATAGTTCTTAATGAAACTCATCTTTCAGAAGAAAATGTGTTATATATTGCGTGTATGTTAAAATACATATATATATAAAGTTTGAAAAAATAGCTATATAAAATTTAATAAAGAATAAATAAAATAAACTTATTAAATCAATAAATAAAAAGAATTCGATTTGACAAAAGATTAATTACGAATCAGATAAAACAACTTTAATTAGATTCTTTAAAATCTCAAAAGAGATAAATTGCTCGAATTCCGACAAAATCTAAAACTAATTAATTAATAATAATTAAAAGTAAAACATTTAACTTGTTCCAGATGACTCTATTGCAAAGAAAATATTTAATAATGTCAGCAGGATCTAAATTGATCAACCAATTAGATGCAAAGGAATTCTAGTAATTTATCAATAGAGTACATGGTTTAGAATTGTTTAACTAAGATACACTTGCTTGTGAACGCTACATGTGAGGACGTGGACTTGTAACACCACAGATCTGAATGTCATTGTGTATTGCCTTAGATTGCTTTTGCCATATAGAGACTTGTCTCTAACTGCACTAAAGCAAATCTAGGACCTTTAACAAGTGTCACCAATCTTTAACATGATTTTCGTGTGCTTTCAGGTTTGTATATAGTTTAAATATATATTGTAAAATTAATGAAGATAAATGTTTGTATTAGTTATGTATTAAATAATAATATTTATAAATTGCTGTAGTCTTAGTTTTTTCCCAGAGAATAATTTTTAATAGCATATGTGTGTTCTGAAACATAGTGATCCCTCAGAGGCATAGCAAAATGACTAGAGAATTTTTTAATAGGGAAGATAATTGAAAAGTAAGAGACTGATTGGTGTTGAGTTATATTTAAGATCTAGATTGATTTTTTTAATTATTTGAATTTTTAATGTATCATCCATACAATTATCTGTCATAGTAGCATGGCATCTCTGCTACCATATTAACATTATTTTTGATTTTATAGTTAGTATATTGGAACTCAAATGATTAAGCCAAATTAATTCTCTAACTAATAATAGATAGATGCCCATTTATCACCTAGTAATGATGGCTAACAAGGTTGACTATGGCAATTACTTGAAATAAAAAGTTTAATCTGCTTTTGACATGAAAAATTTTCAAGATTCATTCAGTGAGACTCACATCACAGTTTATGATTATAGCAAAAAGGTAGACTATCCATTATGCTAAAATGACCATTATTAAAAGGTTTAATGATATAAATTATTTTGTGCATCATTAAACATTCAAGTTTATTCATGTTTAGGCTTAAAACCGATTTTTTTTTCTTGGGGATTTTAATGCATACATTGATTAGTAAAAATTATAGCCTTATTTTTGTGGAAATAATGGAATTGTTTTCATGAAATCAAATGACTTGTTATTGGATTTTGGACAGAATGTATGAGTTGACTGTCATGCTTTGTTTATATAGGAAAATTCACTCTCTAAAAAAAATTAAATATTTTGTAGTTAAACAATTGTATGTCATGAATTATATTATTGGAGAAGTCATATTTACATTATAGAGTCCATATTATCTGCAATCCCTTTTAATTGCATTAAAAATATCTTATACCACCATATTGCTAAAATATATTGTGTTTGTGCTTTAAAAGCAACTACTACTTATGCTAGCATATACTAAAATTGCCAATTTAGATTTCAAACATGTTATTTTTATTTTATAGCAGATTGTGACAAAACAAGTAGGGCATGATAAGGAATACAATCTTCACTAGCCCTATTAAAATTATATGTATTGGAAAGAAAACAAATCCTGATGACAGAACAATGATGAAAATGAGGAGAATAATCCATATGTATGTGTTTTCTAAATGAGGGTCAGGATTTCAGATAAATAATGTCAAAGAAACATATATATCTTCAACTCTATGCCAAATAAAACCAAATCTATGTTGAGTGTGATTAAAGATAGCAATTTACATTATACAATAAAATAGATATTGCAATACTAATATATCTTTATTTTTAACAGTTAATTAGCTAGTTGTCATTTAGGTCAATATATATTGTAACCTTTTAATTGGTTATTTATGCTGATTGAGTATCTAAAAAAATGTATATCTTAATTCAAAATTTTAATTTTCAGAAATATAACTTGCACAAATAATTTAATATATAAAATTTAAAGAGAGAACTTAGTGGGGATAAGAAATATACATATTTATTTGTAATTATATTTCTTAATAGTTATGTAATTTTAATATAAATGATTTTTTTTTAAATACAAACTCATTTACCTATATAATTATGTTAGATTGAAGTAAAAGTTACAATATAAAGAAATCTAATCTTAGTATTTTATATTATATTGATCCTTTAAAAGATGAGTATGTTATTTTCTGCACTGAATTCTGATAAATAAGTACCAGCAAAATAATTTATTTTTTACAAAATAATGATATATTTTAAAGATTAGAATGATAATAAATATTTTAGGAATAAATACTATTGTTTAAATTAATTAAAATGATAACATATTTTAAATTTTGATATAAAATTGTTAAAACGTTATCAGTTTTAAAATATTTATTAATTTTATTATTATTGCATTTTTGACAGCAAATTAATCAATTTGCAATCCATTGACCAATGAAATGTAATTAATTGGGTTTTTTATGTCATGATCTCTAGACATATAAAAGGAAAAAAGCAGACGAACTAGGGGTAATAGAAATAAAAAGGAGAAAAAGAAACAACAATAAGGTGAACCTTGTTTCCAGTAAAAGTTTGTAAAAACGTATAAAATTTAATCTATTTTATTTTGTAAACAGTAAAGTAAATAAATAAAATACTGCTAAAAAGGAATATAATATATTTAATAGTTACTTAAAAGGATGGAATATGTTTAACTAAATTTCTTTATTTGCAATACTATTACAATCTGAAACTTCAATTCACAATTAAAAATGCTATAGAAGAATAAGTGCAAGAATATATTATAGTTATTACTGATTGGAGAAACCAAGAAAAATAATGATTCTCAACTTCAATTAATGAAAAGGTGTAAATACTTTCATGTAAGAAAATATGTTTTGTTTATCTCTGTTTTATTGATTAATTTAAATAATAACTTGATTATGAAGAGGAGTAAAAATACAAAGTGATAACTTACATAAAATAATCAAATTAGTTTATTGAACTTTAAAATATTTTATTAATGGAAATGAAGAATCAAATGAAACTAGTTAAATAAAAAATAGTCATAGATCACATGACCACATTCTCTTAAGCTTGTAAGATATAAACAATGAACATTGCCAATTGCTCAACAAGCTTTGTGATAAATGCTTAGCCAGAGAAAGTATTTATCACAGAGCTTGTTGAACAATTGACAATGCTAAATGAAACTAGTTATCTTGTTAAATTAAAGTAACTTGTACTATTCAAATTAACTTTATAAAATTATAAAGAAGATTAGATATTCGTCATATATTTTATAATTAAGGAATATTAAATAAATGAATATGATAACAAATGTTTATTATAGATTTTCTTAAATAAAAGCTTATCCTTGGTAGAATATTTTGTTTAGCAAATAAGACTATCCTATTGTATAAAATATTAACAGGGTAAAGACTTAGTAAGAAAAGCTATTAATTTTTATTATGAAGAGTTTTAATAAAATAATATATTGCCAGATAATAAAATTAAGTGAATTTATATATATGTTTATTTTTGGAATGAAATAATTATTAAGCAAAATATTATGAAGAGAAAAAGTGGAAATAAGAATGACTTTAATACTATGTATAGTAAAGTTTATAGTAGAGTGAATTTAATACTCAAATGTGTTTTAGAAATTTATTTAACTACAGCTATATAAAACTTCTGTGATAATTATGCATATTTAATGTTTGGACCATATCCAGATCTGAAATATTAGACAAAGATGCATCAAATTTTTAAAGTGTTTTATCAAATTGTTATTAGTGATTTTAAATGTTTTACAAAGGATTTTGGAAATTTCTGGCAAGTGAAGAAATAAAACTAGTGATTCATGAGGAGGTGAAGTGTTATGCTGAAGACTATAATGATGCAAAACAAGAAAAAAAAAAAAAACAGGAGAATTTTTTTTTTCTTTAGTTATTATAGTTAATAGTAATGCATATGCCATATTAGATATTAAGTTTACTTATAAGCTAATAATATGAAATGTAATGGAATTGGATATTGTGAAATATTAATATATTTTTATATGTTTAATGTATTTTTAAAAATGATGATTATAAGAAGTATGTTTAGAAAGTTAATACAATATACATGAGTGTTGAGAAAAAGAGAGTTTGAGTAAAACAACATTTTAGAGTTATGTTAGAAGATAAAATTATTTAAATGAAGGTAGTAAATATTTTATTTTTAGACATAAAAATATTTAATGAGTAAATTGATGTTATAACGATAAATCAAGAGATGGAATTCATGGGAATAAAAAAATTCCTACGCTATTTGAATCTCAAATGAAAATATGAAAAGATACAATGAAATGAATGGTAAAAGTAACAAATAATTATGATCTCAATTTTGTATGATAAAAAGTATAATGTTTGACATTTGTCATAAAACATTATTTGTTTTGTAATATAATTGTTAATATTATAGAAGAATACTTGATGGGAAGATGAGATTGTAGTATTAGTTGTAAGATAGATAATGGTCAGTGATGCTAAAAATATACACTATAGTAAGATAATTTATAATTAAACCACCAAACATCACATGATCATCATTTCTTATGTTTTCTCAAGCTGCTTTAATAAGTTATAATTCCAGGATAGTGTGAAATACCTTCCTGAAAAACTGATTAATATTATAATGGGATTGATCGATGTGACACCTGTATATGAGAAGATGAGCAATTTTCACAAAACATGGATGTTAATTTCCATAAGAGCTTAGTAGAGAAGCCTAGACATTGGAGGTAGAATCATTAAGATAAAAATGACTACTTTCCAAGATATGAAATTCCATTAAAAAGAAAAGGAGACCTCCATTCCTATATTTAGAGATAATAATTTATTTAAAAAAATCAGTTTCTTATCTATAGAATTTTTTTGGGATATGATAAAGAAAGATAATGAGCATCATATGTAGACGAGTTATTCTTTAGAAATATTATTGTTTCCTTCCTAGGTAGTAAAAAATTGGTTGCTAAAAATAATAAATGCAAAACAAATATTTTAGTAGTTATGTAAAATCTGACGGATTTAATGCAAAAAGATAAAATATGAGATCAAAAGTAAGAATGAAAAAGTGAATGAAAAGAAGTAAAGAATGAGGAGGATGAGTGATCATTTACTAATATGGAATCTTGATTCAATTAATTATTTCAATATCATATCAATATTATATTGAAAGTTATAATAACATAAACTAAATTTTTATATGTAAATATATTAAATTTAAGCGTAAACAGATAATATAATAACGTGAAAGCTAAACACCTTCAAACAGATAGGCTGTCACTTAAGCATTTTTAAAGCGTATCTGTTTGAAGGTTTTTAGCTTTCACGTTATTAAATTTTTATATGTAAATTTTATGAATAGAGTTTATGCAGACTTATATTATGAATGGTAATAAGGTATTGTATCTTTATGTAAACATTGCAAAACGATAATGTATTATATCAGTAGTTGAAAAAAGGATTTAAATGTTGAACCCACAAGAAACACTCAGGGAGGGTAAAATTAATTATCAACATGAAAGAAAATATACATGGTGATAATGGTGAAATATAACATTTATATGATATAAATGCTACATTGAAAAGAAGTATGTTTATTTAATTTATTTATTTTTCAATGTAAATAATTGTAGATGCACTTTAATAATTTCATATGTATTTTAGAGTTTAATTATGTTATTTATTATTTGTTAAGTTGTTATTTATTGTTACTACTGTTAAAATAAACAGTTATTTTAATATAAATCTTGGTCTAGTGACTATTTCTACTCAGAATTATTTTTATCTCAAAATCATATCAAAGTACATGGGTCATTTATAAAAATGATTACAATTAAAAATCTAATTATTGGATAATTTATGCCAAAGATGTTATAAAAAAGGAGAATTTGATAAATTAATTATTTATTACTTGAAAATTATAATTATCCAAGAATTACTATTTAATAGTATCATTTCAATGGAGCATTAACTGAAAATGGTAATATCTTAAGAGTCGCATTATTATTATTTTAAAATCAATTTAAATTCATTCTTAAAATAAATTTAAAATGTTATATTAGTTTAAAAGATAGATTATTAATAGAATATATTATTAAGTTTATATATATTTTTAAAGACGTAATTTAAAAGAGTAGATGCTAATCAAATTAATGAATGAAAAGAGGAGAATGTTATAGTTGTAAAGTTTTTGATGATAGTAAATTATTATTCTGTTTTATAATTAATAGTTGTATAATGAAGATATTTGATATTCAAGTATAATTACATCATTTAAGGGGACGTAAGGTAATAAATAGTAAAGGTTAATTTTAGGGTTTTAGTATTATTAGAGTTCTACTAATTTTTAAGAAGAGAATTTAATGTATGTTTATAATGTTAAGTATGATTATTGTTATTAAGATGATTGGATCTTAGTGAAATCCCTCCTATTATCCAATTATCTTACTGTTAGTAATTGATATTATATTATAAGAGAATAATTATTATCCTTGAGATACCCATAAGGTAGCCATAATTATTATAAGGTATTTTAATAAGCATTTAATTTCACTAATTTTTTTATATAGTTTATTAAATAAGTGAAGGGCAGAATAATCAATATTTTTAATGAAAGATTATATTAGTCATTGTCTGTTGTGTGGATTTTCCTAATGATTATACTAGGATAGTAGTTGGAAAATTTCTATAGTAGTAATGCCATTGAAAAGCATATTCTATATGCCTCTCAATGTTAAAACCATATATTGTGACTGACTCTTAAGTCTATCTTATGTTTTATGGATTATATGTTTCTATTTAGTTACTGAGTCTCATGAACTGGCATTACTATATATTTTATATTTTGATCTTTGAGCTGAGCTTAGGATAGGATTGAAACGGAAGAAAGAGAAGATTACAGTTTATATATTATTTATATATTTGAAATCCCTCAGTGTTCCTATTAAAAATATTTTTTGTTAGTCAAATATTAGAATAAATGGTGGACTTGCTTCTTTATTCTATTTATCATTTAATAATTAAATATAAACCAATAGACCTCTCTCATTTTTTTGTTAAACATGTCATTATAACTATGCTCCCACTAAACATAACTGTAAATTTAATATTAATAATTATCATCAGAAAAGATAGGACAAAAAGAAAAATTAACATGTGTGTTATTTCTTAATGTATGCCTTACCCATTTGATGAAACTTCCTAATATTCAGCATGAAGTGAAACTTAAATGATAAAAATAAATATCTGTATATATTCTTCAATTACAGATGTGTATTCAATAAAATCAAGAAAATAATATATTTTGCCATGCAAAACAGTATAAGCTATTTAACAAAGAAATACATTGATGATAAATGAAACAGACACAAAAATACAAATATATAAGAGATATCAACATTTGTAATTGAATTTGTAAGTATATTAAATAAAATAAAGAAAACATTTTGCAATAAAAATGTGAATTACATAAAAGAAAGCAAAAGATAATCTATGCTCAAAATGGAAAAGATAATTCATGCACAAAATGTGCATTAAATAAATAAAAAAACAAAATTATTTTGGTAATTCACAGAAAAAATGTATATTAAATAAAGTTAAAATAGTTCCATAGTAATAAAACCAATTCCTTACCAAATCAAATGTAGGCGTGATACCCAAAAAAATCCATAAGAAATGAAATTGCAAAAATGAAAACAATCATGGCAGCAAACCTATTAAATAAAAGCAAACTAAAAAAACAAACAAACTGGAATTGGAAGTTAACTATCAGTTCAAACATAGAAAGTGTTTCTAATGTTATTCAAGAATGCAACAAAAAGGTTTTGATTAACATTTCTTGATCAACATTTTAATACAAATACTAAAAATGAAGAAAAGTAATAGTGGTTGTATAAAAAATGGTGAAGCTATCTCTTGACAAAATGATCATAATAAGCTAATGTCAATCCATTGGCATAAGTAGAAATAGTGAAGTATCAAAATTAAGATGACTACACTTTTAAAAATATACTTTTTAGTCTGTGGTATTTTATGAAAGAAGTTTACAATTAATCAAAGGAAATCCTTTGAATCCTCTTTGAAGATTTAAAGAAATTGAACAGAGCAATTTCCTAATGTACTCTCAATACATTTCTTGTCATTGCAACCTTTACTATTATATAATATTCATATGCAGAAAAGAATGGAAGCATCACATAGCCAGAATGATGAATTTATTGGCTTTTTATCTCTGGAGTTTAAGATCAATAAACACCAAGACCTTTCTTCTCAATTTCTTGATAGTTTTAGCAAACATCAATTGAGTTTTTTTGAAAGCAAGATGAATATATATGTGAATAATATATTTTTTCTTATAGATATTTAAAATCATGACTGATAAAACTAAATTATGGTTACTTTCAGTCAAAGCGGCAGAAGTTCTAAAATTCCACTGAGTACACATCAGGCTGCCATTTAAAGACAATCTTTTATTTACATATCTCACTTTCAAGTAAAGAAAGATTGTGTGAATTGAAAGAACTGTCTAATGTTAAATAGGACATTAATGGACTTTTGGAAGTTAGAAGAAAAGATGGAGAGACAATTGATTTAATAATTGGATATGTATTTTACTGTAAAGTCACAAATATTGAAAGCATAACTGAAGTGGGATTCATAATAACTAAAAAATGAAAAATCAACATTGTAAGGATTGATGGTATATTAGACAGGATTAGTTATTAAACTTAAAAGTAGATACAAAATGCAAATAATTCAAGTTCATTCCTTAACAAGTTCTCATTATGATAAAAAATGAGGATTTTTGCATCATCGCAAAAATTCTTTTGATCAGATTAAATACTTTTAAATTGTTATGGAAGATTTTAATCCTAGGATTGGGAAATAAATGAAAGATAAAAATGTTATGGATAAATGTGGCTATAATGACAGAAATAAGAGAGACAATTTATGGAATTTTCAGAAAAAATAAAATATTTCTTTAAAAAAATACAAAATGAAAATGGACTTGTATTGAAAACAGAATTCAATTATGTGTTGACCAACAGAAAATATGTACTTTTAGATGGTAATGTTCTTAATAAATTCACTCCATGAAGTGATCATTGATTAGCCAAATCTTCAGAAATATTGCAATAAATATAAATTAGAATTTACTAATCATTTTAAAATATTGATAGACATTGAAATTGGTTTAAACTTAACTGAATTAGTAGATGATTGATTGATAAAAAATACTACAAAAATAATTGATACAAAAAAAAAAAACAATTCAGCAGTAAATTTTATCTAAGTTAATTTATATGAAGAAAAAAAGGAGTATGATAATATTTTTTAATGAAGTAACAGAAGTGGCAAGAAAAGCTATAAAAGAGAATAAAAAATTCAAAATTATAAAATAACATCTTGATATTGGAAGAAAAGATAAAACTATTGTTAAAAAAAAGAATGACATCGGGGAATATATGGAAAAGTTTTACAAAAAACATACATAAATAATATTTACTAAGGCAATAAATCTAAAGCTTGTGCAGTTAAAAATGCGAAGGTAGAGACCTCTACAGGTCTTAACCACAAGCTTACACATTGGAGGAAAAGAGGGAAACTCTTCTTTAGTTCAACCTACTTTCTATATAAATAGGTGAACCTGAAGCAGTTAGATCTTTTCTTCCAATGAGTAAGCTTGTGGTTAAGACCTGTAGAGGTCCCTACCTTTGCATTTTTAACCACACAAGCTTTAGATTTATTGCCTTAGTAAATATTATGTAATCAATGTGCATTAAATAAATTTATAAAAAAACATACAGTAATAAGGAACAAGAAAACAAAACAATCATTATAATTACTACATCTTCTGGATTACTAAACATTTTCAATTAAGAGGTGAGACATGCAATTAAATCTATGAAGAAATAATAAGGGACTATTACTAATATTTTAAAAGAAGCAGGTGAAAAAATAAAATTATTATAAAAATTATACACAAAAAAGATATATCAAATGATTAAAAGAATACAACAAAACTATTGATATTTAAAAAAGATGATAAAAAATATTACAGAACTGATAATTTTTTATCAATTGCATACAAAAACTTTACCAAGATAATTACAACTCATCTATACTAAACATTTGATTCAATCCTGAATTCAAAAGGGATTTTAGCACAGTACATTACTATCAAATATTGCGTAAAATTTTTGAAAAGGCCAATAAATATGAATTATTGAGCATTTTCATGGTCATTAAAATTTTGGACCACTAATAAATAGACCCAATATTGTCAAATTCAGAAGAATATTTATCAAAATGCATTACTAGGGATTAGATTGCATAGAGACATGATGATGATTACCATTGATAAGATATATAACAGTGTGATTCCATATCTCTAAAATTTTATAGGAGTTTTATAAAAATATTTTGTAGATGAAAATTGAAAGGTAAAAGAATAAAAATACATGAAAATTATTTAAGTCATTGTGATTTTGCAGATGATATGGTTATTTTTAAAATTAATACTTCAGAGCTTCAAAGAGTTAACAGATGAAAGTAAAAAAACAATCTAAAGATAAATACTTAAAAAACTAAGATAATGTTATATGAATTTTTACAGAAAAAAAAAAGATTAATAATCATGAAAGTTGAAAATAACTATAGAATTTGTTGTGTTTGGCTGAATTACAGGTTTCAAACCCAAACCAATAGTAATATCAAAAAATATGAACCCTCACAAAGTTAATATGTATAATTTATTTGTTACATGTTATACCATTAATAAATACAATTTTTTTTGTATATCTTAATCAATAATGAGCTGTTTGTTTGACTGAATTCACTTCCAGCTGTATATCTTAGTTTGCCTCAAGAGTTCTAGACAAGACTTTTCTGGATGTACTGGACAGCTTGCCTCAAGTCAGCCATAGTCATCACAGCTTCTAGTCCTATCGTGATCTTGCCTCACTGCATAGGCATATCACTAAAGTCTATAGTAGAAATACCACAGTTAGAAGTGGTTTCAATTGAGAGCATGTTCAGTTGTTTAGATTAGACAGACATTCTCTCCCCTTCCCTTGCCTCCAAAAAGGCTGACTATTTATTGCCAGATCCCCTACCTTACTGGCAGCAATCGGATTCAGAGAGCATCATTGCCTATTGGTCCATATTTAACCAATGTTAGGATTTTATACACATGTTTACACATTGGCCATATTTATGTTTTACCCTTTGGCCATGTTTATGCATTGGTTATCCACATATTTACACATTGGTTAGCAGCAATGAGTTTCTCAGTCTGATTAGATAAGGAAGGAATCTGGACTAGTCCATTTCTGAAGGCAAGGTCAGATATGACATCCTTCCCCCTGACTAAATTCAGCCCCGGAGAATGTAATCATTGAGATGAGATGGATGACATGTTGTCTGCTTTGTTGGCTATTCAGATTGATTTATTGCTGTTCTTGTCTTGTTCATCATCCTTATTTGATGGTCTTGTTCCTAGGTGTTCATCTGAGTCAATGCAGTCTTCATTTTGGTGGTCATCATTTTCACTTTATGCACTTGTTTCAGTGTGATTCAGTTTTTGGTTTAAGTGGTGATGATGTTGTTACCCATCTGCTGTTTGAATTACTGCAGTATAGAATCCTTTCAGTTGTGTAACCACTGCTGGTATTCATTTTTTGAATCCATAGTACATTCTACATAGCACTTGAGTTCCTATTTGTACTTTTATCTTGCTATTTTCTTTTTCTATGTATTTGGAATTGGATTTCAGGGTTGACAGGTTAGTTTGCAGAGGTCTATTGAATAGCAGTTCTGCTGGAGTTTTTCCTATTGTTGTACTTGGTGTGGAGTGTTGTGCTATTAGTGTTCTGGAAATCCTGGTGTTCCAGCTTCACATATCTATTTTTTATCAGCTTTTTTGCCTGAACTAATCTCTCTGCCTGAACATTGCTTTCAGGACAGAATGATGGGCTCTATACTAGTTCAATGTCATTATTAGTGCAAAAGTTTTTAAATGCATCTGCTGCAAATGCTATGCCTTGATCTGACACTATTGTCCCTGGTAGGCCATGTATTGCAAACAGTCCCCCAAGAGCTTCCAACACAGCTATGAACTGGTGATGGGATCTCCACCACTCCCATTCACTCAGAGTATGATCAACTATCACCAACAGCAGTCTGCACCTCCATGGTCTTGCATAGTCCACATGGAGCCCAGACCAGAGCCTTTCAGGCCTAGGCCACTGGTTCTTTTTCCCTGCTAGCACACACTGACTCATTTTGCACTGCTAGCAGTGGTGAAACCTGGCCTCAATAACATCCAAGATAGGCCACCGCATGTATGATCCTGCCAGCATCTTTACTTGCACCATCTTTGGATGCTCACCATGCAACAAACTGAGCACCCAAGAATGCCCAGATGGGGAATCACCACTCTAGATTCCCAGACAATGCAGCCATGTTCAGTTGAAAGGCTCAACCCATGTAAACAATAGGCTGAATGCAACTCATCTGGCTACCCATTTGTCCAACCCTGCTGAATCCACCCCTGCACATCCTTGAATCCAGAGTCACCAGTAGCCCACACATCTACTGTCCCAACATTCAGTGGTATGCTTGAGTATAAATAAATTATGTTTCCAGACTGCCTGCAGTCCCCACAGGCAATCAGAACAATGCAACCACATGGGAACATGGTTTCCCTCAATGTATTGTAGTGCAAGTTACAGCATAACAAAAGCTGAACCATCATAGCATTTGTGTTGAGGCCTGCTGAGGAATTCCTTTGTCAGATGCAAATATTCCCTAAAGGGGTTTATGATCTGTTTGTAGGATGAATGGTCTACCCTATAGCTAGTTATGAAATTTTTTGATGCCATTGATTAAAGCCAGGACCTCTCTATTAATTTGAGCATAGTTTCTCTCAACCCTTGAGAGGTGCTATGATGAAAAGGCTAGGGCTGTATATCTTGTCATTATTTCTATGGGACAACACTGCCCCTGTTCAAACAGGTGACACATCACATGTTAGTACTAGTACCTTTTCTGGGTTGAAATGTGCCAATATTGTTGTTTCTGATTTTTTTTTCTCACTGAAGGCTTTATCATGCCTATTGGCCCACTTCCAAGCTGTCTTTTTGTCCAGTAGTATAGTGGTTCAGCAGCCTTGGTTTTATGACATTAAGAATACTTTGTAATAATTTATGAGCCCTAAGAAAGACTGAAGTTCTTTTGTATTTTCAGTTGTTTTGGCTTTCTTTATTACCATCACTTTCTTTTGCATTGGATGAATGCTACTTGAATTCATCATGTATTCCAGAAATTCAACCTCATTGGCTTCAAATATGCATTTATCCAAGTTCATTTTAATGTCAGAGGCTTTGAATTTGTTTAAAAGTTTCTTGGTGACACTCCAGAGTTGTTCTGGTGTTTGTGCCACTAATAAGACATCATCAAAATATGGTAGTGCATCCAGTATTCCAGAAGCCAATTGATCCATGATTCTCTGGAATATTGCTAGAGTGATTATACAACTGGTTCATTTTAAATAACCTTTTCCGAGTTATTATTGATAATGCTCTTGCAGTCTGATCATCCACAGGCTATGCATGTTTTAGATCAATCTTAGTAAAAAAAACCTACCACCTGATAATGTTGATAGGATTTGTTTGACTGATGGAAGTGGATAATTATCCAAATGCAGAGATTTGTTGATTGTTCATCGATAATCCCCACACATATGCATATCACCATTATCTTTGATGATTGTTACTGTTGGGATTGACCATTCTGAGTATGTTATGGGCTGTATAACCCCCGCTGTCTTCCACTTTTTGAGCTCTGCTTCTACTTTCATTTGTAAAGCTAGTGGAAGTGATCTGCACTGACAACTAACAGATTTTATGACTCTATTTAGTAGTAAATGAATTGGTTGTCCTAAATACAAATCCATCTCTTTGTTGAAGACTTCTATGTAATCAGATTTTAATTTACTTAATGTGATCTGGTTCTCATTTGTTACTGTAAATCCTAAGTGCCTGAACTAATAAGTTGCTATGATCACCTGATGGCACCATCAGTGGTAGGTATATAGTCTTGTGGTAGGTATATAGTCTTGTTAAGCATAGTAATTTTAACTAATGTTTGGCCCATCAGTTTTATTTTATTACTCTAATAGTCTGAGTTTGACTTGCTGCTAGGATGCAGCTTATATTCATTATTCTTATTCATAATAGGCCAGGTCTTTTTTGAAACAATTGACACTGCAGACCCTGTGTCCAGTTTCATTGTAACTGATGTATTATTAATTATAATACTGTATATAAATCCACACTGATCGTCTTTAATATGATTTTTACAGGCAACTTGTTTATTTTTTTTATAATTGCCTTTGCTCTATTTTGGAATGAATTTTTCCACTCTCATATCAGCTCTCTGTCTTTTTAATTTCAAACATGCAGCCTTTATAAGTCTGTTCTGCTTGCAAAATGTACATGACATATAGCAGTGTGGCCATTCTGTATGTATGTTCATTTATTGCTTCTATAGTAACACATTAGACTATTTAATGCTGACTTATCTGAGTTGACTGAGTGTCTGACAGACCCAATGTTATGCTCAATTTTTTGCTCATCATACTTAATAATTTTTTAATGAGATTTGCCTGATTAGATATTGATTCTGCTAGTACTGCTTGGGCCACAGCTATTTCAAAATCTAAATCTGACATCATCAGCATTTTAAGTCTTAAATTATGATTGTTCATGCTACAAATAAAATGATCACAAAGTGCTTCATTCAGGAAATCTTTGAATTTGCATTTTAATGTCAATGATAGTATTTTTGTTGGGAGCTCTTTGTCTTTTCCTCCCTGTTCTTATATGCAGAGGTTGAAATAATATCTCTGTATTATTGTCAAGGGTTTGGGGGAAAAAATAATCTGTGAGAGTTGTTTTGTCTAAATCTAGATCAGCCATTGTTTCTGCCATAGATTGAGACTTGAGTATCTCATAAGTTTGAGGACCTATTATAGTCATTAATATGGCTAATTTTAGCTCAGGCCTATTGATCTGATTAGCTTGTAGGTAAAATATCAACCACTCTTAATAACTTGTCTAGCTCTCAAGGTAGGCTGGTTCAAGGACTTACCATTGAGCCAGTTAAATTCACCATTGATTTATTTCCCTTTTTTAACTTGTGAGAGAAATAAATTGCTAATTACCACTCATTTGTTATTTTTATAACTACAATTGTAGCTGTTCAAAAATCGGTAAGCTTCTAGCACTTTGGTACAAGTAAAACTCTCATGATTTGTTTAAGCTTTTAATTGACATGCCTATATGTTTACAGTCACTATTTCATTCAAACAGATCTAATTGAATTTAATAATCACCATAATGTAAATTTGTCTTTAGCCACACTCGTGTATTTAATCTGTTGGAACTGGTGAATTTTATACAATTTTTCCAGTTAATGGAGAAAAATATTCCTTTTATCTGACTGCACTAAATTTGTTGTGTTTGGTTGAATTTCAGATTTTCAGACTTAAACAACAATAATGTCAAAAAATATAATATGTATAATTTATTAGAACAAATATACATACCTGTTACATCATTAATAAATACAAATTTTTTATATAACTTAGTCAATAATGAGATGGTTCTTCCCATATGACTGAACTCACTTCCAACTGTATATCTTAGCTTGCATCATGAGTTTTAGTAAAGACTCTTCCATCTGTACTGGATAGCTTGTCTTGAGTTGGCCATAGTTGTAGCAGTTTCCAGTCCTATCTGGACTTGCCTCATTGTGCAGACTTATCAGTAATGACTATAGTAGAAACATCATTGCAGTTGAAAGTGGTTTCAATTGAGAGCACGTTCAGTCATTCAGGTTAGACAGATGTTCTCTCCCCTTTCCTTGCTCCAAAAAGGCTGACTATTTATTGCCAGATCTCCTATCTTACTGGCAGTAATTAGATTCAGAGAGCATCATTGCCATTGACTCATACTAATCAATGGTAGGATTTTATATACATGTTTACACTCTGGCCATATTTATGTTTTACCTTTTGGCCATGTTTATACATTGGTTATCCACAGGTTTATATATTGGTTAGCAGCAATGAGTGCTTAATCTGATTCGATAAGAAAGGAATATGGACTTGTCCACTTCTGAAAGCAAGGTCAGATATGATAGAATTAAATAAAAATGAAATGCTTGAAAAGAAGATTTTTAAATAAGAATCTGAGATTTAGACACTAAAAAAGTAGTATGGATATATTAGACCACTTGACAAATTATGTGAGAGATGTATGTTAAGATTAACAAGAAAGGATCAAAAATGAAATTCATTGGTGAGAGATCAAACAGGTATTGCTGACATGATTAAAAGAATTAAGAAACTAAAAAAAAACTGGGATGAACATATTTCTTGAAAATATGATAATAGATAACCAGTTGAGAACTTTCACCAGATTCCAAAAATTATTAAAGATCTAGGAAGAGACCACATATGAGTTGGTTGGGTGAAATAAAAAAAGTTTGTTGCCATGATGTGAATAGATGTAGTGGTGAATTAAAGAAATAGAATTAGACATGGAGAAACCTTTATCCTGCAGCAGACTAATAATACTTAAAGTGATACTCATATTTTTCAATATTTTCTAAATGAAATTGCTTTTTGGCCCACACCTACCTTTGATTTGGCAAGGAATTACTTTCACTTAAAACACCTACTGCTGTGAACTGTTTTTGTTGAAAAATATATTTTCATTTTATTAATATATAATTGTATGAAAAAATTCAATAATAAATGCCAACATTATAAATTTAATAATGAATGCTGAAATTTTTTATGAATTTATATTTTTGCTTACATTTTATTTGTCATCAGTATATTTATTTTTTAATAATTAACATTATTTTGTTAAGTTTTAATTGCGCTTTGCGCTAAACCTTATAATTCTTTTCTAATAATACTAAGCTTTTTTGCATAAAGCATAAATAAAACTTACCAAGCGTTGTTAGCCGAGAGGTCATCGCACTCGCCTTGCAAGCAAGTAGTTGGTTGCAGACGGGTGTGGGTTCGCGTCCCGGCCGATGCTATGACATATGAGGAAAAAAACAACAACTTACCACTGGAAGGTGAAGTAAAAACAAAGACTTTATTACTATTATTTTGTTAAATAGACTGTTTTTATTGCAATATATGGTTTTTTACTTCGTATTTATTATATTATAGATTAGTTTTACGTTTGTAATGACACATTGTGACTAGTTTAATAAATCCGGTAGAATATATCACATTAGTACAATTTGAATAATTGTAAATAATAAAACAATTTAAATTCCTTTACTTTCTTCCACTAATCAGCAAATTAATATCATATAGTAATTAATATTACTCTTATATATTGTATGGTCTACTCATAAGTTTTATTTATTTAGTCTTAGCACTGAGCTAAATAAACACTAATCAATAAGAAATAAAATGTCCACATTTGGTGAAAAATATATATTTAAATAAAATGAATACAATAAAACAAAAATGTGTATAAAACAAAAATAATCAACTTTGTAGCCATAAATTCAACAATAAATACAGGCATTTTATTTTTTATGGGGCCCCAGTTTTACAATGTCAAATTCCAATTTCAGTATTTATTTTTACTTGCTAAAATGTAATTCAATCTAAAACTTTTATTTGGCAGGCCAATTGAAATTTCAAAAACAAAACTATTTATGGCAGTCTAATTATATTACAGGTGCGAAAGAAAAACAAAATAGTTATTGAAATTGGAACATGACATTGTAAACAGGAATTGATAAAAAATGAAATGCCCACATTTATTGTTGAATTTATAACTACAATGTTAAATATTAACCTTTTTCTTATTTTTATTCCATGTATATTTTGTGTGTGGACTACTTTTTACTTTCTTTTATTTGAAACATTTTTTATCGCTATATATATATATATTTCATTTTATTTCATGTACAATTTGTAGCCATAAATTCAAGAATAAATGCATACATTTTATTTCTACTGATTACTTTTTATTTTACTTATTTTTAAATATTATGTTGCTTCATTAAGCAGTTAGACTACATATTATAGAAGTACCAAATAATTTTATTTTACTATTTTTTCTTAAAAATACCACACTAATTTTTTTATAGCAATAAAGAAAAGTTGCATATCTATTAAGACTACACACATTAATAATAATCATTGAATGCTATTTCTTGTTATGCAGGAATCATCAGTATATGCAAATAAGGCACCAACACTTATTATGATACATTTATTCAATCTGATAGCATGAATATTATACTAGTAATTACTTTTATGATGAATGCAAACTTTTCTTTGCTTATTAAAGTTTTGGTTTCTTTAAACCTAATGAAATATAATTTTAATGGCTCATTATTTAAAAGATATGTGAATGCATAAGTGAAGAATTCCAATAAAATTTCCCTTTATTTTGATAATAAAAGAATAGAATAAGTATACTATGTGAGTAATCATGGGAATAATTAGTATCTCCATGAGGATTAATGGATCACACATCATTTACTTAAGTAATCAACAAATCTTTATTTCTTAAATAAAACCCAATACAAATACCCAGCTTCAAAGTTTATTGAGATATTATAATATCTGATTATATTTTAAAACATACCTTCCAAGAACTATGTTACCACTAAGTATTTAAAAAAGGATTTCCAAATGATATAGCTCCTGAAGATTTTTCTGGCCCATATCATTTTATAAGGCATGCTGACATTTAGTATTTAAAAATTTTATTTATATAAACATAAATAGAAAATTAATTATAGCAAATGGAAAAAACAAAAATTATAAATATTATCATTTCCTAAATTTTTAATACATTTCAAATTTTTAATGAAAATAATCTAAGTTATTATTATCATAAATAAAATATTACATGGTTACCATTCTTTATGCTTACACAAGCTTACATAAGCAAAACTCTCCTTACAGTAGCACCATTTAATGCAAGCCAGAGTAGAAGGTTTGTGCACAAAATCTCCATCTCATGCCTACTCATCCAATATCCCAGACTACTCTAGCTTGTGGCTTTCATCACTGAAGAACCTTGGATGTGAGAGCACTGCACATAGACCTTAGAATTTAATGCAACTCTCTACCAACATCCTTTTATATTTTTAGTTAACTATAAAGCTTTGAGTCCAAAAATGAAAACACAATAATGTTTCTAATTCAAGCTCATTTATGTATAGTCATATAGATCTGAACTCAGTTCAGCATCCATATATTTTTATTTTGGACTCAAATCTTAAGGTCTAAGTGAAATGCTTTCATATCAAAGACTCCTCACTGATGAAAGCCATCAGCTAGAAACTAGTCTGGGGATATTAGATGAGCTGGCATTAGATGGGGATTTTATGCACAAACCTTGCATCACTCTTACTCTGGCTTGTACTGAATGGCGCTACTGTATGGAAAATAAAATATTAGAAATTTATTTATTTTTATTTTTGATAAAACAAATATATTGAACACCATTAATATTTTAAAAAATTAATTTCTTGTCTAATTACAAAAACCTCATTCTATTTATCCAATAGTTGGGAGTTTCGTTGGTTACTTTCCAATTGAAATATTAAGTTGAAACAAACTGCTTTATTTTGTTGTCACATCTAATAAATGTTTTGTTGATTTCTCATTTGTGTTTTTCTCCAATATGTGTAAGACAATTAAAATCTTTCAATTTTCATGTCTAAATATTAAAATACATATTTTAAAGAAAATAGTAAATGAGATATAAGAAAAAAATGAATTTCTAAAATAAATAAATGAAAAAGTAGTAAAATACATAAAGTAATTTATTTAAAAATTAAATATTTTAATTGAATATTCAATTAAAATATTTAATTTCTAAATAAATTACTTTATGTATTTTACTACTTTTTCATTTATTTTGTTAAATATTATAATAAAATATGATGTCAGATTGAACTGCTTCATCAGTTTATTTCTGGGAAAAACATGGTCAATACTTAAAAGATAATATATTTAAAATATGTTAATATAAATCCCATTTAACAGGAATAACTTACAAATGGGAATCTGCTGCGAAACATGTCAGACATCATATTTTATTATTGATATGGAAATTTGAACTTTTATCTTTGTTGTTCATAAAGTATAATCATCATCACCATCATTAACCATTATCAATCCACTGCAGGATGAAAGTTCCATTTAAACCATCTTCTCTGATCTTTAGCTTCTCTTCTCCACATCACCCCTACATACTTTCTTATGTCATCCATCCATCTCACATGTGGTCTCTTTCTGGGTCTTTTACAATCTCTTGGAATCTAGCTTAAGATTTCAATTGTCCATCTATTATCATCTCTTCTAGCAGTATGTCCAGCCCAACTCCACTTCAATCTTTTAAATTTTTCAATAAAGTCAGTAACACCGGTTTGTTCTCTTATCCATATATTGCGTTTTCGACCTCTTCTTGATACTCCTAACATGCATCTCTCCATACTTCTTTGAGTGGTCTGAAGTCTCTATTGCTCTTCTATTAAGTGTCCAAGTCTCAGATCCATAAGTAAGAAGTGGCAAAACACATTTATTAAAAACTTTTTTTTTCAAGCACATAGGCATATTTCCTTTTAATATCAAGTTATTTTTACCAAAAACACTCCAAACAAGTTTAATTCTATGATTAATTAAATCCATTATGTTTCAATCTGTATTAATAATCTGACCAAGATATTTGTAACTGTTAACTTTTTCTAACTCATCATAAGCAATCTTTATTTTTATATTTTGAGAAAATCCATTGAACATTATTTTAGTCTTTTTAACATTTATCTTTAGTCCTACTTTTTTACTTTCATCTGAGAACTCCTGCAACATTTCCTGAAGCTCTAAAGCATTATTTGCAAAAACAACTACATCATCTGCAAAATCTAATGACTTAAATAATCTCCATTTACTTTCACTCCTTTAGATTCCCATTTTAATCCACAAAATACTTCTTGCAGCACTGCTGTAAAAAGTTTTGGAGATATGGAATCACCTTGTCTTACATCCTTCTCAATGCTGACTTTCCTAGTATCATTATGTAATTTAATTGTTGCTGTTGCATTTTTGTAAATATTCTTTAAAATATGACAATATCCTGGATCTATACCTTGATGATCCAATGCTTTAATCACTAAAGAAAATGTTTATAGAATCAAATACCTTTTCATAATCTACAAATCCAAAGCATAATGGCAACTTATATTCATTTATCCTTTCTATAACTTCTCTCAATACCTGGATATCATCTACTGTACTAAAACCACTTTTAAATCCTGCTTGTTCTCTTGGTTGGTGGAAATCCAATGTTCTCTGTAGACGAGTTGTAATTACCTTGGTAAAAATTTTGTATAAAACTGATAAAAGGCTGATAAGTCTGTAATTTCTAATATCTTCTTTATCACCTGCTTTAAATATTAATATTAATACTGCATTTTTCCAATCATCTGGTATATCTTTATCATTTAGACATTTGTTATATAACTTTGCTAAAAAAAATTCTATTTCTTCACCTGTTTCTTTTCATATATCAATTACAATTCCATCATTACCTGGAGCCTTTCCTTTCTTCATAAATTTAATTGCATGTCTCACTTCTTCATTTAAAATTCTGAGCAATTTAGAAGATATAATAGATAAAGGAGGTGCTTGTTCTCTATTACTATATAATTCTTGATAGAAATCTTCTATCCATTTCATGATGTCATCTCTCTTTTTAGTAATAGTTTCACCATTTCCCCTTAATGCAGATGATTCAGGTTTATCCCTCAACAAGTTCTCATAGTGATGAAGTAGTAGAAAATTTTTATATGGATGTACAAAAGGCTTTTGGTCAGAGTAAACAATATTTTAAAATTGTTATGGGAGACTTTAATGCTAGAATTGGTAAACAAATGAAAGTGCTATAGGTAATTTTGATTATGGTAATAGAAATGAGAGAGGACATAAACTTGTGGAGTTTGCAGAAAAAGAAAGTTCTTTTTTTGAGAAAAATATTAAAAGGAAATGGACATGGAAGCACCCAAATGAAGGTATAGCAGAATTGGATTATATTTTGACTAACAGAAAATACATATTTCAAGATTGTAAGGTTCTTAATAAATTTAACACAGGAAGTGATCATTGATTAGTAAGATGTAAGATACGTGTTAATGCAAAACTAAACAGACAAAAAATATTAAGAAAAACAATATTTACAGTTGATATTCCTAATCTTCAAAAACACTCTAATGAATTTAAATTAGAAATTACAAATCGGTTTCAAGTATTAGTAGATTTTAAACACAATTTAGGTTTGAATGAAATTAATAAGAAAATAACTGATACACTTTTAAAAACTGCAACAAAGATAGCTGGTAAAAAAAAAGCAGCAATTGAGCAATAAAATTTTTACTGAGACTAGAGAATTTATGAAGAAAATAAGGAATATGAAGATATACAAAAATGATGCATTAAAAAGGATTGAATACCTCGAATTCTGTAAAATGGTGCAGAAAAGAATTGAAAGTGATATAAGAAAATATAACTGTGAACTAGCAAGGAAAGCTGTAGAAGAAAATAAAAGTCCCAAGAGGGTAAAACAACATTTTGGTATTTGTAGGAAATTTATATCTGCAATAAAGTATAGTAAAACAGTTTTTATATATATATATATTGTGCCCTTGTCTGTAGATCATACTATGTAGCGGGGGAAAGGTTACAATATATATATATATAATCCATTACATGGCAAAAATTACTTCAATAGTATTTCTAAGAGAAATAGTGAAGAAAAAGGCAGTTCTTAGCAGGTTTATCAACTACTAGATGAGGATTTAAGTAATCTTTCTAAAAATAGCTTGATATCTATTTACAGACCAATGCCACCTGATTAGCTGGATTGGCTGTAAACTAGCTATCTAAAAAATCCTAGCACTTTTGAAAATTCACTTTGCCTAGATTTAAACCTAGATCATAGGTATTGGCACATATTTTATATTTACAATAATTAAATGATTTTAAAATATGTTATATCTTCATCATCATTGTCAACCATTATCAATTCACTTTAGGATGAAGGTCTCTCCAAGTTCATTCCATCTTCTCTGATCTCTAGTTTCTCTTCTTCACATCATCCCTGCACACTTTCTTATTTCATCCATCCATCTCACATGTGGTTGCTTTCTGGGTATTTTACAATCTCTTGGAATCCAGTTTAAGATTTCACTTGTCCATCTATTATTATCTCTTCTAGCAATATATATAAAGATATATATATAATACTGACAAATACATGTGTTAATATTTGTAATATCTATTTATCATCTATTAATTTTAAATTATCTGCTTTGAAGTATGATTCACAATCACACTCATCAAACAAATTTATTACAAAATTATACAAAATAAATGCAAATGTGATCAAGTTTTTTGAATAGATTTTTTGCTAATCTAAAATTTTAGTGACTATCAAAGCCAATAAATAGAATTATAAAACCAAAATGCGACATAACTCTCCCAATTTATATTTAACAGCTGTATTGAGAGCAAGTTAACTATTAGCCTTCACCAGTGAGAAACATTGTATTGCAGCCTTTTTTAAATACATATTTTATAGTTTCTAACCTAATGACAAACTGAATACAAACCAATTTATTTGTCAAATATGCTTGAATATAAATAATTGGTGTGATTAAAACGTATTTGTTGGTATTGTGCCAGAGCTATATAGTTTTACAAACAAGTTAGCTTGAATTCAAAATGTTATATTTTAAATTAATAGCTTAGCTAATGTAAAAAATGTAATAGTGGTTTACTCAAAATGTATGTGCATCTAATCCTCCTCAACAATGAAAGCCAACAACCTTTATTCTTACTGTGGATTTGGTTGGTACTCCCATTTGGAGGCCATTTTTGTATAATTATTTTATATATTTTTCATTTCTTTTTCAAATAAATTTAAATAAAGGGCCTGACATCTTAAGAAATGAGACAATAGAAACAAATATTTTATTTCTCATTCCATCCTTTCTATATCTTATTTTGTGGCACAGTTTTTTTTACCACATTCATATTTTCTTATAGATTAAAGAAATAAATTCTATACATGAAATTTTTTATCAAATGCTATACTATTGACTTTTTTCTGCTGCCTGGCCTCTGCTCACATTGGTTGACCACATGCATAATCACATTACAATCCATTTGATTCATATGCCAGATACCAAAGCTGAGATATAGCACAATAATACCTAATTATGAATATACTAAAAATTGGGAGCTGTATTCAACCCTTACACTTACACTGGGAATATGCCACAAGTGTAGCCTTACAACTTCTATATATTTATTTAAAAATAGATCAAATCACTGACTTGGATATACAGTTAGAATCACTACTGTTGAATTATCTGCAATAAATGAAGGGATCATTTATCTTAAAAACAAAAAGTGTGGCTTCATTATGAATTATCACTATACATGTCAAGTAAATACACTTTTCCAATCTAGCACAGGCATCAATCCAATAAGATAAATCACTCATGACTCATATGAATCTTTCAAATGATCACAGAACCTAGCATTACATTCAGTTTTTATTTTTATACTTTATTAGTTTCAATAATTGAGCATTATATTTCCATTTATACCACAATTATATGTAATTTTAAAAAAATGTTACATTTGTTATCTAGAAATAGTATAAAAATAATCATATGAGGAAAATAATTTACTGCTTGCAATACACTTTTTTAAAAACAACTCTTTAGTTCTTTTCCATATGTCTGGGGTCATCAACATTTCAGACTTTCCATAATCAATTAAGATTTAATCTTATCTCTTTTCCAGTATTTCTTGAGTGATTCTGGTGATCCTATTTTAAATAGCCAGACAAATTTACTATTCCCTTTTTTTATCACACCAGCAAGATCATAACTACATCCAACTATGGGTGACATATTTAATTGAAGCTTCATAACTTTTTTTATTTTTGTTTCACTTTGATTGTACTAGACCTTTACTTTGCTTTTCATTTCCATTTGACCAATGTCTTTTTCGAGATTTCTATAATTTATTTGTATTTTGCCTTTGTTCTATCTTTTCTAACTCCAGAACATTGACGAAGCTTGGTCACAAGTTTGTCATATTTCATTTATTGATTTATCATTCTTTATCACTTGCATATTAATATTTTCTGTTTTTCATTATATTCTTCTTGCTTTTCTCTCATTTACCTAAATCTTTCCTCACATTTCTCAGATAATCTTTCTATCGTATTCTTATACTGTTTTCTTATTTCTTCACAAACTTCTCTAATCATTTGGTGAGTTTTTCCAAACTTATCATTTTTTGTTGCCACTCATTGATCTTTTTATTCATTTCATTTCCTGTTGGCCTTCTTTGATAAAGTCATACAAATACTTTCATATCAAATATGAGTTGTCTTGTTTCAGCAGATTTAACTTTTGTTTATACCAGCTCCAACTCTGTTGGCTGTTCTACCTCTTGTATCATTATCTTCTCTATGATTGAATCTTTTTTCCATTTTTTTTATTACTGATCCAATGATCATCTAATTTATATATTTACTATTATTTACTTGGCTTGTGCAGAGAATAAAGAAACAACAACACTCTTAACATAAATTCTGATACATAGTTTAGTGTACCAATCCTTACCATAAACATGCACACACCCCCAGAAATAATTAAACTTGCTTGAAGTCATACCCTATGCCAATTTTACCCTTTTGCCTACTTAACCCTTCCACTTCTATACCTCTTAATGTTATTGCTCATTGACAAGTTCCATAATTAACTCAAGTACTAATCTCATCTTCCATTTCAAATAACACAATTTTTCTATTTCATAGCACTTATTTTAATAAACTTTATATTATTAAGGCGCATATATATTGCAGTACCATTAATGTATCATAATAAAACTATAATGTATTAAAAATTTTAAATTTATATATCCACTAAAATTTAGTCACTTTTTATATTTAATTTTCTCAGGCTGTACTTTTATATACATATATTATCAACCACACATTAGGAAATCATTTTTCTCCTGAATTCTCAGGTAAAAATGGATTAATCCTGCCCATACTTGGATAATCATTTTTGTATTAATAACTTGCAGGAATTACCTTTAAATATAACTAATCAGTGTAATTTTCATAAGTGTATAAAATAAGTAAGAATAGCTATGATTAAACGTAAAGATGGGTGATATTTTTCAATCACTTCCACAAAATCAACACTAGTGATTTGAAATAGGTTTATCGTTCAGAAGTAATTTGTTTTAAATGAAAAAGGCACATGTTTTCAGCCTTTATTAGGAACTCAATTTTTTTCAAAACTGAGTGTTTCTATTCAATGTCTTTTATCGCTTGCATGTGCCAGCAGTGTTTTTGGGCGTTTTAAAATTCAAAATGGCCATCGAGCGCATACTATATCAGCACCTTTAATTTTATAAATTAATAACCATTTATTTATAGATACAATTAACTCAAATGTACATATACAAAGTTAAAAATAATTATTTTAGAATAAATTTATAATATAATCCTCTATACTCTTCCTCCTTCCTTAGTTTTGCTTTCTTTATACAGTATATAACATCAAACCTCCACTCTTTTACACTTTTAGCAAAATATATTTATTAATTTAATAACAGTTTCAGAGAAACTGTTATCAAATTAATAAATATATTTTGCTAAAATTATAAAAGAGTGGAGGTTTGAATAAATTTATACAATGAATAAATATATACAAAACTAAGTAAATAAAAGTAACTTAATAACTAATATATAAGAAATAAATTAGAATGCAGTAAATGGATTCTACTGACTTATTAAGGTATTTTGTTTTCTTTTGTTAAAGTTTCAAAAGGAACTCTTACCATGATATATATTTTATAACTTCCATTACCGATCCATCAGCATGGGATAAAAATTTGTGTTTTTCCTTCCAAATTGTTCAGTTTAAATATTCCATTTCCAAAAAATGATAGGGGCACACTTTCTTCCTAGGTGTTGTAATTAATCCAGGAATATATCATTAAAGTCAGGCTCAGATAATTTTCAAAAGATTATTCCTTGATTATGGTGGACTGGTTCCTTTAAATTAATCAGCAAGGCATTTTCTGTGACTTGATCAATAAATAATTATAATTCATAATCAAAAATTTCTGTTTCAGACAAGGATGATTTATGTTTAATAAATCTCAGCAATATATTTTTTCATATGTCATAGCATCGGCCGGGACGCGAACCCACAACCGTCTGCAACCAACTACTTGCTTGCATGGCGGCTGCGATACCTCTCAGCTAACAACGCAAGACAGCAATATATTTTTCAGCCGTGTTGTAGTTCACAAAGGAAGAGTTTCTCTTTTCAGTAATTAAAACTAGATTGACTTTTTAAATCATCCAATCCAATGTTAAAGAAAAGAATGTGATGCATCCTTTTCAAATCTTTTAAACCACTAAACATCACATGATCACTATCTCATACTAGCACAATAATTGTTATTAAACAATTCAAAACAAAACAACACTCTCCATATAGTAGTGTCATCTTGTGCTAACAAGAGCAATCAATGGATGGAGAGTGTTGTTCAAATCTTTTCTAAGAATTTTTCTACAATTTCTTTTTTTAATTAAAAATACATAATAGATTAGTAGACCTTTTTTTTCTTATTTTTAATTACTATTATAAATTAGATTTGGGGAAACCTAATTATTAAAAAAATAATTATTTCAAGCTCTTTTGCTTCAATTTAAATGCTCTTTACATGGATTAAATTCCTATTTTAAAACTTATTTTAATAAATGTTGTTTTATTTATATCTTTATTTGCTTATTTAATTGAAGTAAGATGCTTTTATATATCTTAACCTTTCACACACATTCAGAAATAATCTGTTAAATTTAAAAGAATTTTAAATCATTTTCATAACTTAACAAATGCTTATTATATCAACTATAGTTTATTGATATGTTTTTAAAAAAGAAGAATATTATTATTAATATTGTCACATTTTTATTTATTGTATCATCAAGAATATTCTGTCTCATGGACAGGCACATAGAGTAGTCACATATCCACTTCATCCATTTTCCCAATCCATTCTCTTCATTGCCCAGTTTATCATCCAACAATGTAATCTTTTCTGTCCTTTCTTTTTGTTTCCACTCACTACATAATTAAAAAAAGTATAATTAAAAACAAAGTCTAGATCCCATTATATATACAATGCGCTGTTATTAATATTTGTATTTATTATATTGAAGATATGTTTCTGGAAGATTTTTTGTTCCAGATAACTTATTCAGGCATTATTTACCTATTTTATATATATCCACAAGCGTGTTTTTCATAGGGGTCCATCTAACACAAGACGGAAAGATCAAATGTAACAAAATCGCCAGTCCCCTAGAGCTGCCATGAAAGTGTAAACAAGTAACTCTATCAGGGTGAAATTGTCCACTTCCTCAGTCATGTCAAGCATTGAAATGTTGAAATGTGAAAGTGGGGAGTAGTGTCTTGTTAGAAACAAAACATGGTTGGGTTTTTAAGATAGGGAAGTTTTGTTCAAAATGTGAGTTTCTGAATGATAATTGAGTGTATCTGGTTTGTGGTGAGCTTAGTGTCTAAATAGGATGAAATTGTTCTACGTCGGTTGTATTTAGATCTAGTTTCTTTATTTGTTTTCTGAGATAGAATCATGATCTGAAAGTGGAATTTAGTTAGAGATAGTGATTACTTTGGTTTATGTAAACAAAACATTTTGATGGGTTTTTGGTAGAGTCTGTGGACATAAATCAAGGTTAGAATTTTTACTTGATTTTGTTTATCATAAATGTACCTTTGAGGTCTTTCTTGATGATATAGATTGCAGAGGTTCTACTATGTGGTGATGCTGAACTGAGATCAACCCATATAGTATCTGGTTTGCTATGCTGAGTTTGAAGACATTACGTGTCTAAAAAATTCACGCTTGCAAGCTGAATAGAAATTGTTTCATAAACGCTCAGAGTTTGTATTTAGATCTAGTTTCTTTATTCCTGTCTTTCATTGACGATAGCAAATAGCTTGAAATCATGATCTGAAAGTGGAATTATAGTTAGAGATAGTGAATACTAACTACTCTGACGTTTATGTAAACAAAACATATGCTTGATTGGCGTTTTTGGTAGAACGCCATCTGTGGACATAAATACAAGCGTTAGCAAGTTTTTTAACTTGCATTTTTGTTTATCATATATATATATTTCTGTATTTTCAAAATAGAATATTTGATTAAAAAAATAATTGAATAGTTTTCTGCTTAGAAGTTCTTGCAAGTCTCTGCATGGTTTGATGCAGTATAAAGTAATAGACCTTGGCTTGTGGTCCAACTCAGTTACTTTCTGTATTAAAAAGTTTTGATTAATTTATGATAATTTACTTATATTCTGATTGCTGTTTTCTCCATTAGAAGAATAAACTTTTACTCTGCAATAAGTTATTTAAATGTTGTTGTATTTTCTATGTCCCTGATGATAAAGCTCTCACATTTTTTGTTTAAAAAATATTAATATTTTGTTTTGTTCTTAAATAAATCATAGATCTATTAATTGTTTTTTTTTTCTCAGTGATGAAAGTTTATTCATAAAAAAACCTCACAGATACAAATACAGTTAGAAAAAGGTTTGCAAAGGAGTGATTATATGATAAATTGAAATTTCAGAAGCAATATGGTAAGAGGAGAAGGATACATGTGAAAAGGGAATGGGAAGTGGAAAGGGGAAATGGTGTGTAGTCCAGGCCAGTCCGAGATGCATGTCTTCATTGAGCAAGCACCACATGGAGCATAAACATTTGAATGATTGAGTCCTATGACAGAGGCTGAGAGGATGGGAGTTGGAGGATTGCCCCAAGTGTCTGTGAGGAGTGGAGGTGGGGCTAGTTTGGTATCTCTGGTTTTGAGAGAGAAAACTAGGTCCAATAGCTTTTGATTCACTGAGTGTACTCTCTGGTCAAAAATAATGGCACATCGGAGCAACCAGAGTGCTAAATGAGAAAAACTGATAATCTAATAGTTGCAAAGACCCCTGTATCTATGGATTCTTGGAGGTTGAAGATGAGATTCCTGTGCGAGGAAAAGCAGGAGTTGATTGTTGTGATCATTTTGTCCTCTTTGTGCTGATTTAAAATGTTATAGAAGTTTAAAAAAGAACATTGTTAAACTTCCATGTTTACTGTTTGATTAAAAAAAAGGTTGAATATAAAAACAACTTTAGCATTACCTTAAATCAGTATATCCATTCCATTATATACTATTTCTGAACATATGTAAAGTATGTATTTATTTATTCCTACATGTATATACTACAAGTTATACATGTCTATTAATTAATAAAATAATTTTAAAATAAAAAAATAAAATTAGTGATATTCCCTATAATCTAAAAATTGCTGAATCTGTAAAATAACTTCTTATTAGAAAATTTCTCATAACATTATGGAAAAGATTAGAATATGCTAACTATAATTCATTTTTCAATCAATCACATATAGATATTATTTTAATTATATTTATAGAATTAGTTTTTAAATTTATAAGGACACTATTTAAAGAATTAATATTTTTTTTTCTGTTTGATTAATAATTGTTTATTCCAAAACAATAAATAATTTAATACAACACTGGAATTAAATACATTTTATTATTATTTTAAAATTATATTATTTAAAAAAAGCTAAATATATTAGTGTGTGACCTTGCTATGCATGCATTTCACTTTTTGTGCTTTCTACACACATTACCAGTTCAGCATAAATGATCCTTAGTGACACAATTTTTTGTCATTTAACAATTAAATCTAAAGAAAGACATTTCTTTATTTTAGTTTTAGCTATTGCTTCTAAATAACAGATTAATTAGAAAGAAATTAATAGATGCGATAAAAGGAAAACACATTTCTGATTTTTGCAAATTAGGAAACAGATTCTTGAAATTTTTCTATTTTGCATTGATGTTGGCAGAAAAGTATTTTTTTAGTTTAACATTTTAACAACAAATCACATTCAAACTATGTAGAGTATTCAATTTAAATTTACTTTATCTTTCTTAAAATGTAGTGGAAAATGGTAATACACATGGATATGATGTTATCTAATAGAAAATTCAATTTCCTCCATAATAGCAGAAACTATATGATTGTAAGTTTATACAAATTTTTTGTAAAAACTATTTCTTTTTTAAAAAAGAGTATATATATTTTTTATAAAACAAAAGTTACGGAGAATTCCAACAAACTCAATATTTTAGAAAATAATAATATAGCAATTTTTAGGGAAATTTTTTAATAATAATTTACAATTTCTGAATTATCTCATCTCTTATTTATTCTCCATAAAACAAAATTACTTATTTCATATTAAAAAACTTAGAAGTTTGACAGCAGATTGTGAAAATAATTGTTTATATGTTTGTGCATTCAAAATATACATGTGTGTGAATGTCTGAATTACCCAAATGCAGTCATTAATGCATATTTATATTTCCAAATTATAATTTGTCAATAATATTATTTAAATGTTTGAAAAAATATTACATAATTTAAAATTAATTTTATTAGAAAAAGATCTTCCCTAAATACATGTTAAAAGTGAATAAAATATTCTAATTTTTACAAAAGCATAAAATATAATTAGTACTTATTTCTATGTGCCATTCTAATCAAAATTTTATGGAGATTAAAAAAATATTAATATCTATTTTAAAATGTTCAAATCCTTTCTTTTATAACAGTGATAATATTTTCTGAATTTTGTTTTTTACAATATATTACCTTTATGGAATATATATTTTATCTTTGACATTATATAAATAATTGCTATAAAAATTGCATCAAATGCATAAATATTCAATGTAGTGCATATGGTAAATTAAAATAACATTTTTTTAAAAGTTAGTAAAGATTCATTTTTTATTTTATTTTTATAAATATGTAAAGCTTTTTGAAAGTATATTTTATTATTTTTCTAAATATTTGCAAAATTGCCTAATGGGAAATACAAAGTACTTTAAATCAGTAATGCTTTTTATTTCTAAATACATTTTAAATAAACATTTGCTATTTTTTTTCATTATGCTATTAAATTGAAGACTATTTATGCAAAAATAAACTGTTCAGTGAAAGCACTTAAATGCTAAAACAGATTTCCACATAAGAAAATAAACTGCAATGTAACATCGTTTACATAAATAATCAACATCTGAATTATGCAAATAATATTTTCTAATTTCTGAATTCTTGAATGGCATAGAAAAATATGTTGATTAATGAAGATTCTGTAAAACTAAAGATATAGACCTAGGATTTTTTGTTTATTTTTTGGAAATTGTCAATTAAGATAATGTTTAAAACAAATTTGGGGTTCAATTTTAGCTAAACATAGAAAACATACTAATCATATTATTTGACTGAAAGTTTGTGGTGATAGTATTTTAATTATAATCATATGCTGGACTATTTCCATCAATTAATATTAATTGTTAAATGTTTTAGACAAATCCAAATTTTATTTAAACTTTTCAAAAACATTGAACAATTAATAATAACACATAGGTTGGTTTATAATACAACATTTTAGTGTATTATTCTCTGCTCTTCTTCAGGACTAGATATGGGAATTAAACCAAAAACTTCTAAATTTATGAACAGTAAATTTCAATAATGCTCAAGCCAATTAGGCTATTCTGTCAAAGGTAACAGTCAGTAGACATTTTATATATTTATTTTTTAAGTTCTTTTTTATTTCACATATTTCTTAAGGGCAAGGTTAATGAGTGGTTTCCAAACATTATGAATTATTACAATAGGATGACTTATGGGTTCATTTGCCATTGACATGTGATCAGTTTTTTTCTTTATCTAATATTTTTATTTTTCCCAATTAAACACACAACATTTGCTACTTTAAGTACACCTATGTTGTCCTTTCTATATGCTCTTTTAATTGATTTTCAATTGGATAAATAGCTTCATCAACACATATTCTTTTGAATTCATATGGTATTTCATAAATACAGTTTTTGTTTTTCAGAATTTCAAGTTTAGTTTTGTAGAAATTAGAACCAGACTGACTAAAAGCCACAGCACATTAAAAACAAAAATTATATTCATGAAATATAAAAATGTGGAAGGAGTCCCCCACTGCAAAGTGACTAAAAGAGTACAAACTGATTATTAGAAGGGAAAAAAACAAATGCATTTAAAATAGCACATGATGTATATACTATTAAGCATATGTTCAAGTGGTAAAAGACGTATTGGACAAAGAAAAAAAGTACAAAAAAAAAAATGTTTAGAAAACATTCATTAACTTAATCATTTTAAAAAAATGTGGAAAATCAGTATCCTCATAAAAAAGTATTCATTGGCTGTAATAACTAGTTGTTAAAATTAGGCAGAGGCAAAGATAGAGGACATTATAAACTTAATCAGGAAGAGAGAAATCAATAGCATATTGTTGTTTTATTATAAAGATAGTTTTTAATTAACTTAATGATAATATATAGGGTATATGAGCACAGATTTTCACATGACCCACCACTCTCCACTCTATCTAATAACACTGATACACCTAAACACATATATGCCGAAAAGATAAATAATCACCAATATACGTATTTCAGCCTGTGTTTCAGTTATTACACTGTAGAGAGGTGTGCCCATCCTTGCATATGTATTAAATGGATTATGTCCTGTACATGTGGGGTTCAGATTGACCTTAGGTCAACATGGGTGTGACAAGAATCTTGGCCTCAGGGTGGCCTTCGAGCATTCCATCATCAGATTTTCAATTGGTTGGACGGTTGAAGAGTTGGAGTGTGTAGTAGATTGGAGCCTGTCCATTAAAGTATGAAGATTGTCTATCTTAATATATATCTGAGCACTTATAGTATGTATGTATGGGAGATGATAATCTAGACTAACTGATGATTGCTGGTTTAGCATGAAATACGTATTTATCTTTTCGGCATATATGTGTTTAGGTGTATCAGTGTTATTAGATAGGGTGGAGAGTGGTGGGTCATGTGAAAATCTGTGCTCACATACCCTATATATTACATATATAGACACAGGTATATAATAAGCCTGTGTTTCAGTTATTAACTTAATGATAATGACTTAAAGCTCAAAGTATTCTTTTTTACACATCTACACACATGGATATATTAAATTATTTGTGTAAGTGAAAATTAAATTTTCAATAGACTAAATTCTATTTTAAATTAAAAAAATTCTAAATAAATTGTTTTTTTAAAAAAATATTATTAATTCTGTTTTTTTTTTTGTAAACTGATTTAATTAAGAACCATTATCAAAGATTCTAGATGAAAGTTTTAATTACGATAAATGTTTTTTTTTTTTTAAAAAAAAAACAAATTAATTAAGTTCAAGATCAAAGTTTTAATTAAATAATTATAATAATAATTATTTTTTTTAAAATAATGTAAGTAGTTAATTATATTTAAAAGTAATTGGTATGTGAATTTGGTAAATAACTTAGATTTGTTCATTAATTCCACGCAAGGTGAAAAAAATAGGATACTTATCATGAAGTTATATAAAGACCAAAAAGGATTAGTGTTATTCATTCACTCTACTTCCAGTTTTATGAAATGGATTGTTTTATTTGTCTTGGACTTCTTTCTACAACAGATAATTTGGAAATGAACCAAGGAACAAAACTTCAATCCTAGTTAAAATATTTGCTATAAATACATAGAAAAACCCTAGAATCTTTCTCAGATTGACTGTTTCAGCTAAAATGATTTTCCTGATTATTAACTTCCTTGCTTGTCTATTGTTGTGTTCCAAATTAACTACAAAAATTAGCCAACCTAGGAAAATTTGCAAACTGTGAAGTTTGTCCAATATAGGAATTCACAGATGATTTAAATGAGTACTCAAAGATCATTTGGAAAATCTTTGGCTATAAGCTGTGTATATATGATAAAAATATACATATAAGTACGTAAGTAGCAAATATAAGAGATATGTAAACTCCAAACAATGTTAATATAAACTATTGAGCTACCATATTGCAAACAAATTTTTACTTTAAAAAAATGGTCATTTCTTATTGCATTTCCCAGATTTTGTATGGACAAGTTAACTCGAAATACAGTGACCAGAGTGATGAATATTAAATCTGGATTACATTTCGCTAACTTTACCATAGATATGTATATATATTGTATATTCAATGTAAACAAAAACATTTTTTATTTTACTTTTTTTTTTTAATTACAAATTTGAAAATTGGCAAAATACTGTATGTGGTGATTTAATATTTCAATATGAGGTTAAAATTTAAAAGAAATGAAAAAATATATAAATAGTTAAAAAAATTGTGGAAAACTCAGGATTTTTTTAAATGGTCAGCTAATAAACAATCTTATAATATGTATAAATGACTAATTGATTAATAAAATTTAAATATTCTTAGCTGGACAGTAACATAAAAAAATTCTTTAAAAAAAATCTAAACTAATTGCAATTCATTAGCAGGCTGAATCAAAGAATATTTTATATCTTCTTGTTGTCCTTATTAATGTTTTTATGAAGTCAACATTTTATATTTACTCTGTTTATAGATCTATGAAAAATAAAGTGACATGAAGAGAACTAAAGAACATTAAAAACTTCCATAAATGTATTGTCATAAATTATATCGTGATAACAATATAAACAAATAAATTCTTTTCAAACGTCTATTGTATAAAAGTTAAATTCTCACTTACGATGATCAATTTTCAAGATTTAAATTGTTTTCCTTATAAATTATATACTATTGATCAATTCTAATTCAGAATTGATAATAAACAACTTTAGTTATTTTTTTTTTTAGGAACCTTTTCAAGTTGTCCAATTATTACATGGCAGTTGTAAATGTAACAACAAATGAAAGGATTGATGCAGTTGAGGAGAAATAGTTATTATTACACGATTGAAAGTGTTAAAAATGCGTTTTAATAATATTCGTATAGAATTGATTTTGTAAAGTAGAAAATAATGTATTTATTTATTAATGTATATATTTTATTTTAGCATATTTGCAAGAATGATTATAAAATAATTTAAGTCGTATGATAATCAAAAGTAGACATGAAGAAATGAAAAGTAATTTGATGATGCAAATAATTAAATTTTCTACCATCAGTACTATGTAAAACTGACAATATTGTATTGTTAAGTGCTTGCCTATAGGCAGGGCATCTAGACAACTGATTATTGTATCAACCCAAAAATAATCCTTGGTAATTATGGGAAATATTTTGCAATTGCTTGATTAGTATTTGTCCTAAGAAATTTACATCTACAGTCTAAACGGTATACTCCAATGCTAAAGTTATTTGAATTAATGTTTAGTTGAGAGAAACAGAGTGAACAATTTGATCAGAAATCATAAACTGCTATGATCTGCCTATCACTTTCATATTCAAACATGTCCTGTCTATCAGATGCAATAAATAAAAAAAGATTGGCAAATACATAGGATTTATATGCAAACTGAATAATAAGAAATTAAGATGTTAAAGAAAAATAATCAATATGATGTAACCAGATTCACAACTTATAAAAAAAGGGAGGGTGATTTTTTGTGTCTCCATATCTTATTATAACTGTGATAAATTTATTTATAAACATTTTGGAATTTAAAATCCTAAACTTATCTCAATTTTTAAAAAAAGTTAAATTATCTGTTTGTTTATATTAATGTTTATGATGTCCTTTGTATTTTGCGTGTATATTCATCATTTATTTATTCTGTTTAAATTTTAGTGTTTTCTAAATTTTGTCACCATAGGTAGTCATCTAAGTTGCATAATGAAAGAATCAATCCTGTAGATATATATCATAATAATTCTTATTCTGTTTTGAAATATCTTTGGAACCATTAGATTGCTTTCCAATACACTAAAATACATACATATTTAATGTTATATGAATTTTATTTTATATTTAAAATAGTATCATTAGTGTTTTAATTATATATTGGATTATATTCAATGTCTACTATTAATTGTTCAATAGTTGTGATAAAAACTCAAACTTTATTTAAACTTTTCAAATACATTCAACTGTTGATAATAACATTTCAAGTGATATTTTCTCTTCTTTATGTGTTGCTGGCCTAACCAATGATAGTATTAGCATACTAATTAAACCAGGAATCTTTAGATATATGAATACTGAATATTAAGATGGCATTCTCCAAAAGCAACAACCCATAGAAATGTTATAAATCTTAATGTAATGGTCAGGACTGGAACAAAAATAGTTTCCAACATATCCACTAGGTGCTGGAGAAGAGAGATACTACAAGCATTATGTTTAATTACTGTTCAACAATGCTTGATAATTCAATTGTATGCAATCAGATTCTTAAAGAATTTGATTTACATTGGGTTTAAATTCCAATCTTTTCAAAATATAGCCTTCTGTCTTGTGATTCCTTGATGTATGATACTATAACCAATATATTCTCAAATACTATAAAACAGATTTGTAGTAAAACACAAAGTATTACCTTTTAAGACTTCTCACCTTTTTTCAATTTTAGTCCATGCCTTCACACAATTTTCTCTGATTTATATGTTGAATGAGAAACACACACAAAAAATATTATTTTAATAAGCATCACACTAAATTTATTTATAAGCAAGAGTATTTACAATGTCATCATTAGCTGATGAGTCAATATCTTTTATTTCAATTTAAAATAGCAAATATATTATCTTTTTATAGGAGTTATTTTTTTTTATCAACTTTACAATGGTATTCAATTATAACATATTTTAAATAAACTTAATTTCCATTTAAACATCCCCTAACTGATTTTTTTAAAGTTAATTGGCTTTCAGGTTTAAATATTAAGTTTATTTACTTTAACACTCATTATAGTGTTATGAACATAGTGCACACATCTTGTTTTGGAAAATAATTTTATACCCAATATTTTACACATTCTTTCTTGATTGGTATATAGCTTTAAAGTTTCTTAATTTTTTAAGATCATCATGTTAACAGTAGTGCCTCTACTGCATAACACAAAACATCAGAGTTGCAATATCCTACATGTATAATTAAACAACATTCACCAAATATATATAAAAAAATTCTAGATCTTTAACCAATAATGCATACTATGTGAAATAACTTAAACTTCTTTATGGATCATATGTAGCAGAGCTATATAAATTGCATATATGGCAAAAATAAAAAAAAATATTTCTCATTAATATAATATTTAACTTCATTAACTCAAATATCTATATAGGGTTCATGATATAGGGTTTCATTAATTGAACAGTCATGGCTAACATTAAGTATAATTACTGATAAATAAATGAGGGTTACATTATAATAAATATTCCATAATATAAATGCATATACAATTCTCCAATTAATTCTTTAAGTCATTCTGCTAGCAATGAATTATTATTAATTCAAATACTATGCAATATTGGTGTTATAAAAATAAATTTTGATTATTCTATATTTTTTCTTTGTATATAAAATGAGATCATAAATAATTTCAGATATTTTCAATATTAATATAAATTTTCAAAATTACAAACTTGATTCATCACTAAAAACGGGTACTTAATGAATTAGAATTTGCCTTACGTGTTCATTCACACTTTGTTCACGTACTAATGTTAACTTCATTCTGTTCTAATAATTGTGATATTTATTTAATCTTAACCAATGTTTAAAGCTCATTTTTACTTAAATTCTTTCAATTTCTTTATATATAAAATCATCTTCATACTTGTTACTAAAGTGATAATTTCTGCATATAAAATAAGTTACATGTAATCCTGAAGCTCACCAGACATTTTTGTTTAATTATCCATTTTCAGGGCATCCGAGTATTTGTTTTTCAAAATTATTTTATCAATGTTACTTATCTTTAAAAAATATTAACAAATTGATCATAAATTCATCTTAAGTTTTATAAAATATTAATAAATTTCATATATATTTCATTCACAAGATTTAATGCTTTTTTTTTTATGTCTATAGTATAATGTATAAATGTTAACACATTGTTAAGCTTCATTGTGATTTTTTATTTACTGAAAGTTTTTTCAGTACGGGAAAAACAATAAAGGGCATTTTGTGCAGAGAGACTGGCAGGTGTTTTATTATAACTGCTGCATGTAGAACAATGTTTATTATTATGAACACAATCAAAGAAAATATTACCAAGTGATCTATTATTTATTCGGATTGTTGGAACTGAGGAATTACACTGTGCTGGATTTGAACATTTCAAACTAAATCACAAATATAAGTTTGTGGATCCACATTTATTTTAATTATAATCAATTGTCATACTTTTGTGTATTTTCATGTTTTTATAATCATATTAAAATATAAATAAGTGGAAATATTAAATACCATAGTTTGAAATCAGCCATATTGTTTGCAATATTTATTCAAGGTCCTGAATGGATAATTAAAACAAAAATGCCTAACAAGCTTCCAACTTATGGATAATATGTAGTGTAAGTACCAAAATAATACTCATAAATGTCAATAAACCCATATTTTTTTCTGAAGATTTATAAAAATAATATACAAAAAAGTACTGTACATCATTACACATTTCAATTTTTTTGGTTTTTTTTTGGGATCACAATTAAGCAGCATAATTAATTTCTCATTTTTTAAAAAAAAGTCTTAATTTTTTGAAATGCATTTTGACAGAAGAAATATGTAATAAAAAATTATATGTATATAAACTTTTTTTTTCACAATTCATCATGTGTGGGAAAAAAAAAGAATTACACTTATAATCTATTGATAAATCTTTAAAGAGTTAATTCCTTTTCTAAAGTTTTAGAAAAGTTATATAAAAAAATATACATAAATAATTTAAAGTTTTACTACACAACTTATAGCCAAAGATTTTCCAGATGATCTTTGAGTATTAACTTAAATCATCTGTGAATTCCCATACTGGACAAACTTCACAGTTTATAAATTTTCCTAAATTGGCTAATTTTTGTAGTTAATTTGGAACACAACAATAGACAAGCAAGGAAGTTAATAATCAGGAAAACCATTTTGGCTGAAGCCATCAATCTGAGAAAGATTCCAGGGGTTTTCTATGAATTTACAGCATCTTCTTTATTTAGCAAATATTTTAACTAGGATTGAAGTTTTGTTCCTTGGTTCATTTCCAAATTATCTGTTGTAGAAAGAAGTCCAAGACAAATAAAACAATCCATTTCATAAAACTGGAAGCAGAGTGAATGAATAACACTAATCCTTTTTGGTCTTTATATAACTTCATGATAAATATCCTATTTTTTTCACCTTGCGTGGAATTAATGAACAAGTCTAAGTTATTTACCAAATTCACATACCAATTACTTTTAAATATAATTAACTACTTACATTATTTAAAAATAATAATTATTTAATTAAAACTTTGATCTTAATTAATGTTTTTTGTTTTTGTTTTTTAAAAAAAAACATTTATCGTAATTAAAACTTTCTAGATTTGGTAATGATTCTTAATTAAATCAGTTTACGAAAAAAACAGAATAATAATTTTTTAAAACCAACCTATTTAGAATTTTTTAAATTTAAAAGAGAACTTAGACTATCTAAAATTTAATTTTCACTTACACAACTAATTTAATATATCCATGTGTGTAGATGTAGAAAAAATAATACTTTGAGCTTTAAGTCATTAAGTTAATTAAAAACTACATAATAAAACAACAACATGCTATTGATTTCTCTCTTCCTGATTAAGTTTATAATGTCCACTATCTTTGTCTCTGCCTAATTTTAACAATTAGTTATTACAGCCAATGAATACTTTTTTATGAGGATACTGATTTTCCACCTTTTTTTTAAATGATTAAGTTAATGAATGTTTTCTAAACATATTTTTTTGTACTTTTTTTCTTTGTCCAATACGTCTTTTACCACTTGAACATATGCTTAATAGTATATACATCATGTGCTATTTTAAATGCATTTGTTTTTTTCCCTTCTAATAATCAGTTTGTACTCTTTTAGTCACTTTGCAGTGGGGGACTCCTTCCACATTTTTATATTTCATGAATATAATTTTTGTTTTTAATGTGCTGTGGCTTTTAGTCAGTCTGGTTCTAATTTCTACAAAACTAAACTTGAAATGCTGAAAAACAAAAACTGTATTTATGAAATACCATATGAATTTAAAAGAATATGTATTGATGAAGCTACTTATCCCATTGAAAATCAATTAAAAGAGCACAAACTGATTATCAGAAAGAAAAACATAGATGTATTTAAAGTAACAAATGATGTATGTACCAATTAACATATGTTTAATTAGGAAAAGAAAATTTAAAGAAACTGTCAATGGCAAAACCCATAAGTCAACTTATGGTGATAATTCAAAATGTTTGGAAATCACTCATTAACCTTATCTTTAAGCTAAAATAAATAAATAAATACTTATTACAAACTCATTATCATAATCTAGCTTGAAAACAAATGTCATTGATATGGCGAATGCCATACATATTGTAACGCTAGTGAGATATGTTATGGAACAAACATATATACCAGAGTTACATATTTATAATTTAAAAATAAATGATTAAATTAATAATAGAAACAAAAATGGAAAAAATATATATGTTTTAGAGGAATTTTTTTTTTTGTTTTAAGAAAAGTAATTTTGCAAAAGCAAAAGATTACATCATATTTTTTGTTTTAAAATAGAAAAGTTTTAGTATTGAGTGTGGGTCAGTGGGAAATCTAAAATAAAAAAAATTAAAACTCATCCTCTCCTTTTTATAAATTAAAAAGAAATTAAAAAAAATAAAATGTATAAAAATAATTAAATATGAAAAATAAAAATTAGTTTGTAAAAGAAAACTTTGGAAAATAGAATTAGTTAAAAAGATTACTGATTGATAAAAAAAAAGGTAAAACTGATAAAAGAATTAATTAAAAAAAGATGTAAACTATCTCAAAAAAGGGATAGATTAATCTAAGAAAGATAACAGCAATGCAAAAAGTAATTAAAAGACTTAAGCTATGATCAAAATTAATGATAAAGATATTGAAACAATGAGAGAGGAAGAGTATAAAAAGTTGCAACTGCTATTACTATTCAGTTTGAATTCTTGATATACAGTCAAATCCATCCGGATTCTTTCTAAAGAATGCAGAAGCTGCAGAGTTAACAACAGCATTGCTAGGCAGCTAAAGGATGTTCAATTGGGCTTTATGCCCCTCAGCAAAAAAAATCAACTGTCTTCATCTGGAATCAATGCCCAGAACAAATGCCTAGATAGTAAATAGACAGTGCTGCATACTCTCTCCCATTGTTTGACAGAAACATGGAAGGAAAGCCATGAAGCCATTGATGGAGAACCAAAAAGCTATCCAGTTGGAATGAAAACCAAGGGAAAATACATGCAAATGAAAACCTGGATAAATATACTTTTAAATAACAGTCTAGACAATTTATTTTAAATGAAATGAACCTTAATGAAGGATGATCATTTTAACCTGAAAGTAATCATTTATATTTTATGTGTGCATGAATAAATATTAATGTTTGCTTAATTATTATTTGGTCTATTCTCTCTCTCTTGTCACTGCATTACCATTAATTTAAGAGTATATATATTTTTATGTGTTAAATAAATGTGCTAGCTTGGAATATTTCAATCACTAGATTTGTGACCTGTCATCTGAGCATGCTGGCTTATATAACTCATATGATCAGATGGTGCATGAGTTGTACACTCAAAACAAATAAAGAGCTCTGGATGTAGGGTGTTGATCTAGCAGTCGAGGAGTGCTTTGGCCTGGAAACGTGATCGTAGGATTTGTATAGCTTCGATCTGGTCAAAAATACTGTTGATGGTTAATCTATCAACGGTAGTCTACTCCTCTGCTTGAAGGGCCTGTCCATCACCACACTCACAAAGTTGCCAAAAGTTAGTTACAAAATTTTAAAAGTTGCAATAAATATGGAACTTTGACAGACCTGGTTCAAATGCTGTAAAACATGGGTGCTGAAGTGCTATAAATTGACCCAGCATAATCAAAGTTAAAAAAATAAAATCGTAATTAAAATTTAAAAAAAGTTTGAAACTAAAATTCAAAATAAACTCCGAATGGCATGATAATAAAAGTTAAAATCAGTGAGCAGTGTGAGAAGAAAAATGGCCCAAGGCAAGCAAATTATAATATTATGAATATAATTAATAATAGTTCAAAATATAAAATAAAAGAATAAAGAGTATGAATTGTAAATAAAAAGAGAGGGTGTTGTTTATAGTCAGGTGGGAATTAGAGAGAACTGAAGGGGTTTTTGAGGTATTAAAAAATACATGGATTATACGAATATAAAGATAAAAATAAATAAAGTCTATAATTAAATTGAGAGAGTGCAAACTTCTCAAGCGCTTGTGACTATTAGTAACCATAAAAAGACTAAATAAAAATGTTTCAAAATAATATTTCAAGTAGATATAGATTGTGTTTAGGTTAATAAAGCCACGAAGGGGGGAGTGCAGATAGAGGTTGATGAAAGTGTGATAAATGTAGGCTGTCATTGTGTGAACATAAGACCCATTACAGGCATGAAAATGGGAATTGTCCAATAGGATGAGGATCTAGTAAAAAGATCCTGAACCTATCTGACATGCTGGGAGATATCGTCCCAGTCCCTTACCTAAAAAAAAATGTACGCACTGAAAAGAGAATTAGAGTAAGCTGCAAGTCAATCAACATCATATAATAATAAAAAAATCCTCATTTTAGCATAAGCCGAATGGTTAGTGGAGGAATACTGCCATTCATAGCGATCCCAAGTCATGGACTCATTCAATCTGCTGGTCAAGCAATTCCCAGCATTTTAATAAAAATGTTAATAGTATATGTTTATTGCGTAAGTCAGGTATCAGCAGATGTATTCTTTCACTCACAGCCTTCATACACATCGGATAGATGTCCCTGGTGGTCATAATATATGGCATAATTGTTGCATTTCAAAGTAGATCATGGCCTGAGATAAAAGCAGTGTAGGAAAGATCACCCTCTGTGGTTTGTTAGTTTGTATGCAATTCGACACTTGTTAAAAAAAAAAGTAGATAAATAAAAATGAAAAATCAAACAGGTAAAACTAAAATAAAATTTCAGAGCTAAAATGGGTCAAATTGATGCATTTTACCTTTCAAACTGTGTGTGATGTAACACTAGCGAGATGTTAAGAAATAAACATATATACTAGAGTTACATATTTGTAATTCAAAAATAAATGATTAAATTATTAATAAAAACAAAAATAGAGAAAAAAATGTAATATGTTTTAGAGTAGTTTTTTTTTGTTTTAAGAAATGTAATTTTGCAAAAAAAAGATTGTATCATATTTTTTCTTTTAAAATAAAAAAGTTGTAGTATTGAGAGCCAGTGGGGGAAAAATCTAAAATAAAAAGATTTAAAACTCATTCTTTCCTTTTTATAAATTAAAACTTTCAAAAATGTAATTAGTTTAAAAGATTACTGATTGATAAAAGTAAAACCGATAAAAGAATTAAAAAAAACATGTAAACTATCTCATAAAAGTGATAGTAGATTAATCTAAGAAATATTAGATAATGTACAATGTAAAAGGTAATTAAAAACAGGACTTGTTATAATCAAAATTTAAAAGTAATGATAAGGAATTAAAACAATGAGAGTCATAGCTGCTATTATTATTGTTTGGATTCTTGCTATACAGTCAGAGCCCATTTGGATTCTTTCTAAAGAATGAAGAAGCTGCAGAATTAGCAACATGTGTTGCTAGGTACCTGTATGATGTTCAACTGAACTTCATGCCCCTAGTCCTCAGCAAAAAAAATCAACTGTCCTTTCCTAAAACCAATGCCTGGAGTAAATGCCTAGATGGTAAATAGATGCTGCTGTATACTCTCTTTCATTGTTCAACAGAATCCGGGAAGGAAAGGCATTGATAGAAAAACAAAAAGCCAAACAGTTGGAATCAAAACTAATGGAAAAATGAAAACTTGGGTAAATATATTTTTAAATAATGGTCTATAGACACTTTATTTTAAATGAAATGAACTTAAATGAAGGACTATCGTTTTAGCCTGACAGTAATCATTTATATTTTCTTATATAAAATTTATTCTGTAATATTGTTATATTAAATATGTATGCATGAATAAATATTAATGTTACTTAATTATTTCATCTATTCTCTCTCTCTCGTCATTGTGCCACCATTAATTTAAGAGTATAACTATTTTTATATGTTAATAAATGTGCTGGACCCCAGATACAGAGTCTGAGCTAGCTTTGGATATTTCAAGTGCTAGATTTGTGGTTTGTCATCAGAGCATGCCAGTTTATATAACTTATATAATCGGATAGCACCCGAGTTGTATACTCAAAACAAATAGTCCTCTATATAACTTATATAATCAGATGGCACCTGAGTTATATACTCAAAACAAATAAAGTCCACTGAATGTAGGGTATTGATCTAGCAGTCAAGGAGTGCTATGGCCTGGAAATATGATTGTAGGCTGTGATTTGTATTGCCTCAATAGGTACCACTGAAAGTTAATCTATCAACGGTATTCTACTCCTCTGCTTGAAGGTCCAGTCCATTACCGCAGTCACAAAGTTGCCAAAAGTTAGTTAAAAAATTTTAAAAGTAGCAATAAATGCGCAACTTCAATGGACCCAATTCAATATATATGACAGATATAATAATGGTCTCAGAACCCATAAAAGTATAATCTTATACTCCACCAATATTGAAGAACACATCTTATTACAAAACATTGACTGTAAATATATATATATTTAATAGACAGACACTCATTGAACTAACCTATAATGATTTGGAATTTTACTTAAAACCATCTAACTACCCATTTTACTAATCATTATTGGATAACTGTTTTTTTTTTTCAAACTTCTTTATGACCTGAAAACATTACAAAGTTTTTAAATATACTATAAATTAAAAACAAACAAACAAGCATGTGTTTTTAGAATTTATTTATTCAATAAAATTATTGCTTACATTTTGTAAAAATGATACAAAAAGAAAACATACTTTTAATAACATAATGAAATATCCCATTTATGGAAGCATTTCAGTTCCAATAATATCTCATAGACATTAATAAGTTGAAGATAATCATTATTTGAGGAGGAAAATATAACAAAAAATACCATAGTTTTTTTTTTTTTGTATAACTCCAAGACTAAAAATAAACTGAAACAAAAGAAACTTTAAAATATAAATTTCTTTTAGATTTTTTTTTCCAAACAAGCTGTATGCGTGTGCATATCATACTATATATACATATTAATGGCAAAAATCTGGGGAGGGGGAGAATAATTATATAGATACTTAAAATAAATATATAATTTTTGTGTGGATTCAGTCTTTTCAATTATCTGTACATTTTAAAAAAAAAAAAGTTAAGGGATTAATTAAATATTTAAAGTTGGTAAAGTTAGTTAAAAATCTTGAAAGATGATTATAAGATTGGAGATGAAGGTCAGTGATTGCAATTAGCAGAAAAATGGATATTTCATATGTTAATGGATTATGAAATATAATTCAAAAATCTTTTATTAGATGTCACTAATGGCATACAAAATCACAAATTTTAAGTATATATATGTGTGTGTGTAGCAAATGGCATAATTTCTCAATTTTAACATAAAATAATTTGAGAATGAAAGTCACTGCCTGTATAATTAGAACATAAATAGATAACTCATGTGAAAACATTAATGGATTATAAAATGTAATTTAAAAATCATTTATTAGATTCTGGTTTCATAGAAACAATATAAAAATCAGCAATATTTAAATTAATGACTTATGACATAACCTTTATCACATATAAAAAATTATGCAAAGTAATTAAATTCAAATATTACTAAACTATAAGAATTAACATTTTATGAATATTTAATACCTTTTCTTGACTTATTAATCTTTTTCTTGAACTACTAATCTGCAGACAAAAACAAGAAGTATATAAAACACAACAAGAATATTATTCACCTATTTATTCTATTCTTGTTATCAGATGATTTTAAGAAAAAAAAAATTTAAAATATAACTAATAATAAATAAGTGAAGAACCTCCTATTATGCTTCTATTATAATACGAATATGTTTATAATCTTAGAAAGTCACCTGATATTGTTGCATTCAATTGTTCAATTTGACAGCTTTTTTAAAATTTATCCAGTTGAGAACTGAAGCCTTCAGTCTATCCCTGCATTAAACTGCACAAGGCTACAAGGTCCAATTAATCAATATTAACTTTAGTTTTTTATACTTTATTTTTGTCACCATATATTGATTATTTTTATAACATTATTATTATTTTAATTTCAAAATAAATATTTATATATTTTGCTTCAAGGTAATTAAAGCAATGTAAATAATTAACAAAATATAAATAGAAATGTGTATTATAATACTGTAAAATGTTAATTTTTTATGTATAAATACATCAGTGCATTAATATAGTTGTGTTTTATTTTTTGCAGACACATTTTGTTAGCTTATATAATATTCTTACACTTACTTCATAAGTGAAATGTGATACACAAATAAGAAAATGGCAGATAACATGAAGTGAGATGTAACATATTTGATATATATATATTATGAAATTGACGTAAAAACTCCAAAAAAATTACTGTACAGTTTGGAGTCTGCACCAATACAGAGATGTGGTTTCTCAATAACCTTTTACAAAAATAAGAGAATGTAATATGGTAATTATGTTATTTAACTTTATTAAAAGATATGTTTATAACATATGATAACAAGTTCTATAATTTAATGAATGTGATTTCACCATCATACTTTGCTGATTCAATATTTAAAACTTTTAGTTTTTCATTTTACACCGAAAATTCATTACAAAATTCAAGAATTCTGACTGGCAAGATATGACATTGTTATTAATGAGATGCAAAGTTGGATACATTAAACTTCAATATATATATTATGCATATTAATAGAATAAAAAGCTCATTAATGTTTATGATGCAGCTTTAAATATTGTGTTAAAATATGATACTGTCATTAATGATGATCAAATGTTACTACTTGATCACAAAATTATACTATTGCCTTCAGATAGAGAACACATACACACACACACATATATATATATGGATGACATTTAATAAAAAACACATAAGAACATCATTCTCACATAAAATATTCTTATAATTTAACAATACAGGTCATGATTATCTTCAGTAAGTATAAATATATTAAATTAAAAGACAACATATAAGAAAAAAAGGACAATTTTTAACGACAAATTAAAAAAATATACATATAAGATCTAAAATAAAAAGTAATAATAATAAAATAAAAAAAATTCTAACCAGTAGATATAAAAATTATCAAACTTTTTAATTAACTGAAATGCTCCAAATAATAAAAGGTACACATTTCTATTGCTCCAGCAATGGACAAAACACAAATAAATGAAAAGATAATTTCATACCTACTTGACAATTACAGATTAAATAGTTTGAAATCAATTGCATAATTTACATTTAGAAAATCAAACTTTGAGGAGGGAGGAAAATTTCTATAATTAATTCTTTATTATATATGGTACTCTGATCGTGCTTTGGGAAAATGCAGTCAATAGCTAAGATAATTATTTTTGCTTCTGAAGTTTCATTTGTTTCAAAATAAGATTAATATACCCATTATGATCTATGCAGTCATAAATATAGATACGTAAATTATGTTATCTTTGTTTATAAATAAATAACCCACTGCAGGGTAAAAATTTCCATTGAAAATCACTGCTAGATTTGACACTTGACAGTGGTAGCTTTAATAGATTTCTTACTTATCTTTTTGTTTGATTTCCACTAAAAAAAAAATAGTTGCATGATTTTAAGCTAGATTGGCTACCATATAAAGGCTTTGAAAACCATTTTTTAAAAATGCATATAGCAACCAATATAATGCTCAATATAAAATTTTCTTTACAATAACTTGATTACAATACTAATAGTCTGAAAAGGTTTTTAAATTTTAATTTTCCTTTCTTAAAATATTTTATATTAATTACATGAATTACTTAACAAATATATGTACATCCTATATACTAATTACTGCTATTAACCATAAAAATATTGATCCAACCCACCTTTAAGAAATTTTATTGATTTTCTAATTTAAATTATTCAAAATGAAATAATAATAAACCTTGTTACATTATTATTAATGATTCTGGAATAAATAAACGAACTTTTTCTGTATACATATAATTTTTTTTATTAAAAAAAAGTTGTATAATTCTTTTGTTTCCAACTTATAAAATAATTTATTTCAAAAATGCATAACTAAAATTTAAATAAAAATGGTTAACAGACAAATTTAAGTTCTAAACTAAATGATAAGACATAAGTCTTTAATAAACATCAGTTTCTATCATGAAACTGCACACTTGGGAAAATGATTGGCCTAGTTATCAACTAAATATTCCCAATAAGATGCTATTTTTTAAAAAATTTATACTTTTTTTTAGTATAATTGTAGCTGAAACTTAATTTTTTTATTACTTAAAGTTATTTGTATTTTATACACAAAAAACATTTGAAGCAAAGCTTTAATGAATAGTTTAACTTAATATGCTTAGTTAGTTTTCGACTAGTGTCAGACATAGATATAGCAATGATTGTAGTTAAACTATTCATTAAAGCTTTCACTCACATTTTGCATATATTTATTTTGTTACATTGTATTTGAGATAAAGCTCATATTACCTTTATTATATTTATATTTTATATATAAAATTTTATAACATCTGCTTATAGATTACCTTTTTTTATTCTGCTATTCTCCTTCTTCAAATCAACATACTTATTTTTTTTGTATAATACATCTAATATTTTTCTTCAGTAGTCTCTTCTATCACACCCCAATCTTTATATATATAATCTTTAAAAATCTTCTATGTCTAAGTATTATCAATTCAATTTTCTTTTCTGCTCTCTCTCCCATTCTACTTTCATCAATATTTAAATATTTCTAATTTTATCTTCTCAATTTATATGTGTAGAGTGAACTAAAAGCCTAGTAGCCATAGGTTTATAACACTTCCTTCTCCAATAGTGAGGATTGCGTCATATCACATTCATATTTTTCTATTTATTTAATTCACCAACACTCATCTAAGTGAACAAAACAACTGCAACATATCTTTACCTAAAATTAAGAAAAGCTAGATTGACCAGCTACTATCTTAAACAATCTCTAAGTTTCATCCAGATTCATAAGGCGAAAACCGATTAAAAATTGCATTACAAGTACAAACATATATGCATATGGCAAGTCAAAAATTATATTCCATCAAATAAATTATATGCAATTAATTTACACTTCAAGGCTAAATAAATCATTTTATTTTTATATAGCGTGATGTTTATAAACTGTAATATTTAAACAGCATTAAGCTATTGCACATGCGCTTTGAAGATTTTAACTATAAATGAATGAATACTAACACTTCAAACACATGATAAAGACTTTATCATGTGTTTGAAGTGTTAGTATTCATTCATTTATAGTAAATCTTCAAAGCGCATGTGCAACAGCTTAATGCTGTTTAAATATTACATTTCAAGGCTAAGTATAATTAGCAAATTATCTCAAGAAGGTAGTTTAGTCATTAATAAAGTGTTGCACATAATTTACCTTCTAAAGAGTTTAATCTCCAATTTATTAATAATAATATTATTATTTTTTTTAAAAAAAGAAGTATTGTTGATCCTGTTTGAAATGAAAGACTGCAATATATAAATTGAGAAAAATTTATGAATAGCTGTCCAAACAATTAAGTTGAAGATTAAATTAAGAGTTTGAACATTATTAATATACATTTTTGAATAAATTATTTATTTCATTCCGAAAGGTGAAAGGTCACACTGCCTTTACTTAATCTACAGTAGAATATAGACTTTTTGTAAAAGAACAATGAAAAAAAAAGGCAATATTCATCAGACATGAAAAATAGCTGATGAGTAATGCAAAGAATTTAAGTGCTTTTCTAATATTGTTTTAACCTCTAAGAATAGTTAGGATACCAATTTATTGATCTATATTAGATGATTAGAAATTGATTGTCTGCCTGAAAGAAAAATCCTAAGCCTGATTATGACTTGAAAAAAATTTCAAATTTGTCCAGTCTGAATTTGAACTCAGATTGTTGATCATGATAAGTGAATAGACTACTATACTATAAAAAAATTTTCTAGTTCAAGATTTACATAGTGAAGATTGATAATGGTAAACTATCCATGAAATATAGAAATGAAACAAATACGATTATGGACAAAACTTTTGATGTACCATAGGATCATTACATTACAAGCTCAAAATAATTTGTAAACAGAAACTGTTTCTTTCATATATTTGTTAGAATAATTAATTTCTCTCCTAGTGTAACAATTTTTGAGTCATATGCAATGTGGAGTATGACTATTGTTGTAAGCTGAAAGAATAAAATGATGCGAATTTGATAAAAATCGCTATAAATATAATTAAAGATAAACATAAGATTGCATAGGCACACTATACCGTTATGACAATTAGAGCAGAGCGATTGATGATATGAATCTTGTGTGATACTGAGGCTTCTGCTAATCTAAAAGACTGAAGAAATTAAGACAAAAAAAAAGTAGAAAGAAGATAGTTAAATTAGTATTAGATTACAATTTTAATGCATATATATATAAAATCGTATTGATTTTTTGTGAGATATAAAACTTATATTTCTCAAATATAATTTATAAACTCTTTATATTTTCAAGAATATTAAAATCTGGTAAAGTATATATATAATTAATATAGATTATTCAAAAGAAATCAGATAAATTTTATAAAAGTAATTTTTTTATGAATCATCTGTAAACGCTATCATGGATTAAATTTTATTCTGATCGAATAACTTTAAACTCACAAAGATTTTTTTTTATCTGAAAAAATTCGGGAGAAAAGGAAAATTAAAAAATAGAAACTAAATTAATGATATAATTTTAATATTATTACTTCATTTCGCACAGTATTAATGATACTATAAACTCATATTTCATTGCAAGAATTTAACTGGTTAGTTTATGAGTAATTAAAATAACAGCTTTGAAATTATTTAAAAGTTATACTTTGGAATGGTAGAGAAAGATACAATTACAGAAAAAAAGAAAAAGTTTCAAGAACAATTTTTTAATATACATTTATGAAGATATAAGAGCACAAGTATATTTATAAATCACATCACCAGAGTCCTAATGCTCAAATAAATCAATTGAATATCCTGAATCTGTTATCAAGACAACATTATAATTAGATAGTTCCATTTATTACCTAATTGTAGTGTTGCTTAAGGTAACATATAAGATATTATTAGTTTATTTAAGCATAAGAGTAGTGCCTATGTAATTTACTTATGATAACTAGTTAGTTATTATTTTTTCCTCATGTCTGACCTCTCGACCACCAATGCTTGATGACTAGTTAGTAATTTTCACACTCATAGTTTCATAAATATATTAAAACAAAGGTTTTTATTTTAAATACATTTATTTTTATAAATATTAACATTATTATAAACTCTTTCATTTAGATCCCGCTTGTTATTGTTCAGATTGTAAAGATTATTTAGGGACATTGCAGAATAAATTTTAATTTAGGGGCATCTCTGTAATATGCCTGAAGGATATCCACTACCTGAATGACAGTAGATGAAATATTGGAATAATGCTAATATTTACAACAAGAAAATGTATATACTTATGAATTCAAAATATATGTTTACACATGCAGATATATTTGCAACATATTATGAAGTTTTTATGCTCTTCATACATAAATAATGTATATAATCAATTAGATGATTTATTATATTAAAGAGCTGTAATTTATATAAAACACAGTACTGAACTCATTGTGAAAAAAGATATTAAATGATTTATATATCACCAGACTTATAAGTTATTTCATGAATACTCTCAAAGATATTGAGAAGTGGTCTCTACAATAATTTAAATTAAGATTTTGCATCTCCTGAAATTGAAAACTATGAAAAATTATAGTTTATAATTTCACAGGGCTAGATTTAAAATCATAATTTTCCAATATTAAGTTACAATACTTTCTTAAAGTACATATTATTAAACATACACAACAGTAGTATATTTTGTAAACATTTAGCTCAGAAAATAAACTAATCATTGACAAATGGGGCCATATTAATGAACATTTTGATTTTCATTTTTTACATTATATAATAACTTTCAGTCCTAAAATTGTGAGTTTGTTATAATTTACAATCTTTCAAAAATCTTTTGGTTTAAATTAAAATTTTCCAGAAATACTTGAACCATATCGAATATCAAATTATACTAATGGTAAAAATCCCAAATTAATCTTAGTGAAAAGTGAGAAAAGAAATAGATTTTTTTCATTTTTGAGGATTGATTAATTATCCATTTGTTAAAAAGACTGTCAATTTTTAAACTAGTAACAATTTGTATATATAATACTATAAACATATTAACCATATGATGTTACATAAAATGATTTTCCTTAGTAAATACTGAGGTGCCATCTAGGAAGTTAAATATAAAATAATATATACAAACTCTACACTTGTAAACAAACCATACTTAATTTTTTATTTATTAAAATGCTTCTTTCATTTACATTAATATATTATTTATTCTGAAATAGTATATATTTTTTGTTCTATTCATATAAATTAAACATGAAGCTAATATTTTACATTGAAAAGTCCTTGCAATATTTTAAAGTCGTATGTTTATTAAAATTTTTGTTACTGAATACATGTATTTATTAAAAAAAGATTTATATAATGCAATAATTGTTTATTTATTTAATAAATATATATATATTTGATCAGTTTCAGATGGTTACTGATTTCACCTACATCTTATTTTTACTGCTTCTCTATTGCATATACTGTGTGTATATATATATATTAAAAAAATATTTTCATAGATAAAATATACTTCTCTTTGTTTTCAGAAATTCTATGTAAATGGCTATAAAATCCAAAATAGGAGTTCTAAAAACTACTAGCATTTTATTTAGGTCTGGAAGATGACTAACTTTTCAATATTCTGCTTCTTCAGAGCCAAGTTAACTAAAATATAAAAGTTATTTTTATTTTCTGAGTTAAATAAGTGTTTATGATTTGAGTTAAAATAATAAAAAATTAAACCACCACTACCTCATTTTTTACAATCTAGAAAATAAATAATATTTTTAACCTTTGTCTAACCTAGAACTGGAGAAAGTGCTTGCAAAGATGATAAAATATAAGCCTTCTCCCACTACTTTCTAGTGATGTCATCTTACGTACTTCAGTAACAAAAGCCATTTTTAAAAAGTCCATCAGTCACATAATTTTGTTTGAAATATTACTCATTAAGATAAGCTTCCCAACATGAAACATATGTGACTGCACACACATACACTTAATATATATTTATTAAGTTCAATAGTGTAAAATATTTTACATCTTTTTAAATTTAGATACAAAACTAATAATATTTATTTGCAATATTTAAATTTACCATATTTCTAATTTAATTTCAAAATTAAAGATCAATTTAAAATTGTTTATTTTAGAAATTCAACACTCAAAAATGAGTTTATATCTCATAGATCTCGGAATACATTTAATTCTTACTATTTTGAATATGGAACTTTATTTCATATTGGAAAAGAAGACATGGTAATAGTAACATTTAAAAATAAAACAGATAATTTGAATACAAATTTTGACATATTGGACCAAGAGGTCTTAAATACTTTATCAGTTACACCTTCTATTCTGCTCAAATCCCTATATTATTCAAATCAGATTGATTTCTTTTTTTTTATCTACTGCTCTTTTTGCATTATTTCATTTCTAATCTCATTTCTATTATTTTCATTCATTATTTCTCAATTTTCCTGGCTGCTCCATCATTTCATTATTTTTTGATTGTATCTTCCTAACTAATTATTTTTTCTTTATATTCCTATCACAAAATTTCAAAATATAACATCCTTTCCTATGCAATCTTTGTTTTCAATATTTTTTTTTTAAAGTAATAATAAAGCACTACATATTAACTATAAAACAGAGTGGTTCTTTAAAGTTATCACTCTACATAAAATATTTATTATCATTTTTGTTTAATAAGTTCAATCATAAAAATTAAATTGTTGCTTTTGTTTTTTTTACTTTTTTTAGTGATAGATTTTAATACTAAAAATTGTATGATATCTAGGCCAATCATATATATCTGTTTCTTTATTAATAATCCATCTAATCATTAATGGCACCCTAAGTAACACATGCATAGCATGAGTTCAATAACGATGAGATAAAGGGAACAGAATAAATCTCTCTAAAATACTTTAAATGAAATAGTGTTGTTAAAAATTACATGACCACCATTCCACTATGAATGAATGCAGATGATAAAATATCTAAAAGAAACTTTTTTTCTTTAGAAAATTAATAAAATGTATTTTAAGTTTTAAGTAGTAGGAAAAATAACAGGTATTTTTAAACCCATTCAATTTATTAAAAATCTATAAATTTCAATATCTATAATTTCTTTTTGGTGTGTGTAATAAATAAATAAATGTTAAATGCTGATTATTTTAAATATAAACATCACAATAGTATGTCAGTTTTATGTCTGAAAGAATATTATTTGACTTAAAAATAACTAGATCACTATATAATCAAAAACAATTGGTAATGGCTGCAAGTGTTTCACATATTTTAATGAATTATATACTTTAAATATAAGATAATGTATAATGGTTGATCACTTAGCAGGTCAAGAGCTATGTTCCATGAATCTTTAGCTCTCAAATCTAATTTATCACTGCACTAAACTATGTAAAGCATAGACACAATAATTTTAAGAGAGTGGCAAGTTATGGCAAACTACTACTAATTATTAATTTAGTCACAGTAACCTGTTACTTAGACTTTGGATCTGCATTAGTAAGATCATATGTTCATTATAGCAACACATCATTATTATTCATTAATAATTTGTTGTCAGAAAGAAATGTATATATATATATTTATAAATAACTAATCCAATCAATTCTCAATGATTCTAAATTTCATACTATAATCTCAAAAGCTGTCAAACCAGTGAAAATGATACGACAACTCTCTCAATATGTATATAAAAATAACGTATAACACTAGCTGAAACTTATATAAAATATAATACCCCATAGCTTATATTATTTCAGCCACACTCCATCTTTAAATAAAGAATAGCCTGAACTTTTACAGCCCATTAAAAATTCAGGCTATTTCTTATTTAAAGGGTGTGTGTGGTAAGTGCAAATAGCTAACTAGTGTATTATATGTAAATCACATCACCACAGCCACCTTGCTTAAATAAACTAATCTATTGCCACAAGCTATCTAATTATAGTGTTGCCCTGATAAAAGATAGATGTTATTCTTTTGGTTTATTTAATTATGATATTTATTTTAGGGAGCAAATCTCTAGACTTCACATGCACAAAGAATTGATTTGATTAGCTATATATACTTACTCATGACATATATTTTTATAAATGAATGCCTGCATGTTATCAAAGTTTAATGTAAAGGTAAATAGTGTAACTTAAAAAATGACTCAGAAATATTAAATTAAATCTATCATTGGCTTATATATATGTATGTTATATGTCTACACATGTGAAAAATGAACGAAAAACCAAATATTCTAAAAAAAAGTAATAAAATAAATGTACATCATTAGATATTCAGTGACATAAAATGCTTTTAGAGAGCAAAATGGGTGGGAAGACTAGAAGGAGTAGACCAAAAAATAATTTCTTGGATAATGTTCAAACAGGAAGACCGGGTTCTGGAAAGAATATTGTTGGAGTTAACATAATTTTGACTATCAATTTTTGGGCTGAGAAAATATATTTAGATTGAAGCAAAATTTTCATGGACAAAATATGTAACATAATCTATTTTATCTCAGGATCATCCATGTAAAATGTTAAAAAAAAATTGACATTTTGACAAAGTAACATTCGACTCAACTTGGCAGAGAAACTTTCTGTACTGAAGAGACCATAGAACAGCAGTCTCCAACCTTTTTGCACTTAAGAGCACATTCTATAATACTGGCCAGGCGGTGGGCACCATTTATTTTTTCAATGTAAATTTATAGTTGGATATTGTTAATAATACACATAATGTACAAAAAAATATTTATTTCAAAAATAAAAATTTTAACATATAATTATCATTTATATTTTACGCTGTTAAAGTATAGTATGCCCTACAATTTGATTACAATATGATACAATAACTTATAAGAAATTTTAAAAATTAAATTTATTTGTGTCAGATAAATAATTTTTTATCATGTTTGGGTAGCGACGGGCACACATAAAATGGTCTGTGGGTGCCATGGTGCCCGCGGGCATAGGGTTGGGGATCCCTGCCATAGAAGAATCACCTAATTAAATGAAAGCTGATGAAATATACTCTTTTAATATTTTACAAGGATGATTAAAAAAAATTAGAATGAATTATGTACATATATATAATTTATTTATAATTTTTAGCATATTTTAAAATGTACTTTATTTTAATTTATTTCTTCAATATTTCTGCCAAAATTTATTTCATATCTTCAATGGCATAGCTTGAATAAAACCTTGCAAATCCCCCCCCCCCCAAAAAAAAAAAAAACTAAAAAATATTGCCATGCAATACATGAAAATGTTTTATCTATACTGTATATGTTTTAGACAAATAAGTGCTAAAGTGTTGGTTTTCTGATTGAAGCAGATTTAAAAGTCTAAGCAATAGGGCATTATGACCAAGGGTTGGTGCCTGACCATTATTAGTAGAAACATTTCCATCATGCACTGTAGCCTAATGTTTAGCTCTACATTATAATAATAATAAACCGTACACAATTAAAATAATTGTATATAAAAATATATAATTACACAGGACACTTTGTCCAAATTTTATTGAGGATTTTCTATAAATATATGATGTTTTTAATGAGACTGATCTATTTTTTATTATTATTTAATTTCCAATTTTAAGATATGACATACTTTCTTTCATTATTTGAAAAAATAATTCAAGTATTTCCTACTACATAAACTTTAAAATACATTTTGTTAATAAGTTAAAAAAATACTTCCAATGGAAGAAATTTTTTTAAAAGTAAATGCACAATATATTAATTACACCAGTAATACTTGAAAATAAAGCCAACAATAGATGAAAATAGGAGAAAGAGAAAAGTTGAACTTTGTACATAGCTTGGAGGATATTAATTAATTTACAAAAAATCATTCACATTCTCACATACCAGTTAAGTCATTGTAGGAGATTTAAACAATTATCTTGTTGATATGTTTGAAACCACAATCAAATTATCTTTTATTATTTAAAAATAAATAAATAAACTTAAAAAAATTGAATTATTGACATTATTATTTATACTATAAATTAATTTAACAAATCACTTTTCTACGATTATATGTATGCATATATATATTATCAGAAAAAAATTGTATAATGTACCAATCATTTGTTTATTATCTGGCTAAGATACAAAAAGTTATATAATTTCCAAATTCTGAATTGTTTCGTCATAATCCTCTTTTTAAAGTTTAGTTATTACATAACACCTTAGTTAAGTAATGAGCTATTGGGCAGGCTTAAATGCTCTTCCATAATAAATTAGTTACATCTGAACATAGATAGCCAATCTCACCATTTCAAATCTTTTAATACTAAACAATTCCATCAGTACAATGTTTCTTATATATATTGTAATATTACAAGGCAAATCAAGGACAGTTGTAATTTGAAGTGAATATAGCAATATAAACTCAATGAAGATTAAAATTGAATTTATATTTGGGGTGTTAGGCCAAGTTTTACTGCTTTTTATATATATAATGGCATTATTAATTTTATTTAATTAATATCTTAAGATAACATTTTACCATTAATTTCTTGTTTGGAATTTTACTGAAAATTGGATTTTATTATTTTAAATATATACATTCTGTTGATATTTGATTGTTTAAATGTATTAATATCAGACTTCAATATATATACTACATTTTTTTTTTAATCTATAAATCAATAGAAATGTTATTAAGTTATATGTAGGTAAAAAAGAACTAAAACTAGATTTTTCTCATCAAACAAATGTCCAGCCAACAAACAAAATTCTATAATAGAGTACAACAATCTACTCCAATTAAAAAACAATACAATTCTATATATTACAAAATATGGATACATTTAATAAAATTTTAAAACATTAGCAGCTGATATTTGTTTTCAATTCATATGAATCTTAATCATATAAAGTTCTCTTAAAATACTACTAAAACTATGCTCTTTATGTCAAAATATTTCTGTCATTCAAGCAATAATTTCAATATTACAATTTTGTTTACAACTCATAACTTAGAATTAAAAAAGATATTTCCAAATTACCCACAATTCTTTTAATTTTATTAGAGTTAAGAAAGTTGTTTAAAAATGTTTTATTAATAGGAATAATAAAAATGTTAATAGAATAATATATTGCTAAGAGAGAAAAGGTAAAAATAAAGTTAAAAAAGCTAATGATAATAATAAAATGGTTTATTGCTTAGGAATTCATAAGAAGTTTAAACACTGGAAATGTCATATGGAAATGGCTGTAATGGAGTTTGAATTCCATAGTATTCCACTCAATCATTAAGCTAAAGCATATAGAGGTAAAAGAAAGTTAATAGTAAGCATTTTCCAATGAGTTTTTATCTGTATCTTAGATAAAACAATCAGTTTTGTATTACCTCTATAATATATATAGCACAATACATTAATTTTTTTTTTTCAGCCCTTATAAAAGAATTTAGTAAAAAATTTTACAAATAATTTTTCATACCTAGAAATTATCTTATTAAAGAATTATTGGTGCATGTGAAAAAAGCAAAGACCTTGCTCACTAGTAGCAGGACCAAATGTAGACAGGTCTCAGTAGGAAGGCCAAAGGGCCTAAAGAGAATTGCCAGAATCCCACCGTAATGAGTTACTTGCCACAATAATCTATCTATAAGAAGTAGGAATATAAGATCCAAAGTTTGGAAAACAGAAAAAGTTGGTAATGGGTAAAACTGCAACCATAAAAGTTCTTTAAAAAAAAAAAGATAAATTCTATAGTCTAATGATTCCTAAATGCTTGTATATTAAACATTTTTCAAAAAAACGTATAAGTTGAAAGATACATTGTTTAAACAATATGATCAATATCAGTGATACTAACTTTTCATCAGCATTTATTAATAATCATTACAGTCAGTCTCTTGTGCTCAAGATTTATTACAAAGATATATATATATATATAGTTGTATGCTTTACTTGCTTGGAAGGTTATGTGACTTATGAGCATTCAAGTGGCAGGTTGAACTTAAATCTTCCATTCCATTAATCAAATCGAAGTTGTTGTTTTTTTACTCATTCAGTTGAGAATTGAGGCAGAAATTTTCAGTTCTATGCTGGTCAGTTTACCATGTATTAATCTATTTAGAATATTGTAAAGCAACAATGTTATCACAGATGCAATGAATGACCTTTTTATTTATGTTTAAATATGATTTTTGTTAAAAAAAAATTAATAAAAAAAATAAAACTTACAATCTATTCAAACCAGAAATTTTTTTTAAAGAGATACCTTCCTTTTTTTGAAAAAAATTAGCACTGATATGAAAAAGTGAACATTATTTGCAGATTTGTTAAAATGGCTGAATGAATTGTTACAATAGCTAGACTTACTTCCTCCTTGTATAAGATTATATATTATCAAAGCAGTATATTTAGTTTTAATTTATTTATGGAATTATTAAAATTATATGAATTTAGATTTTAATTATTATTTGAAACTATAAGTTGGCCTGATTAATAAGTTACAAAAAATTGCCACTAATTTAAAGTTCACCTCTTTCATATGTTGAAGATTGATTCATCCACCATATATAAAAATAAATGGTCAAATTATAATAGCAATCTTTATATAATTGATAAATTAGCAGTAATATGAGAAAGTTGGTGTTATTTACAAGTTTGTTAAAATAGTTCTTTTGAGTTTGTTTTGTGAACTATTGTCATAATAGTATATGGTTTTTAACATACATTTTATTTAACAACCATGAGACATATTGTAAATAAATCAAAGCATTTTGGTATAAAAAATAAAGTAGTTTTAAATATTAGACTGCAAAATTCTTTCCAGAAATCATCAAAGAAGCACTATGAAGAAGAAAGCATTATTTAGTTGGCCAGCAGTGGAGGTTTTAAATACTTTCCGGTTATCCTCTAGATTAAAAAATAGCCAGATACCCATCAACCAACTAATAATTGGATGGTTTGCTAGGGTAGCTATGGATTGTCTATATGAATAAAGAATCCTAAGCCTGCTTAGAATCTAAAAATTCCAAACTTGACCTGATCTAGATTTTAACCCCAGATCATGGACATGACAGGAAGATGAAGCTAATTACTACACTATAAGGTTTCATAATATTTAGATTCTGTTAAATATTGATGAGGAAATAAATCATTTTAAAATTTAAATTTATATTTAAAGAATTACTTTAATCATGAATTCTGTTAATATTTTATACAGTTGAATTCCAAAACTGTACATCACACAAACTTATATGCCTTTAGACAATAGTCATTACTTAAAAAAACATCATGTGCATAAATCAATAAATAGTAAATGGAAGTGTTAGTAGAATATCACAACCAATATCTAGTTAGTTAACTTTTATATCTTTTAAAAAGCATTGTTAATCAATTGAATAAATACAGTATATATTAGAGAGAGAATTGATTTTCTAGAAACCAGTTAGAGAATTCTGTTAGCTTTTTTTAGTGTTACGTATTCAGTATATTATTTATTTTCCTCATTTACCTAAGGTTAGATAAACATTTAAGTTTGAGGAATAACCTCCTTGGAAAGCTGATTGGCATTATTAAGTATTGTGATGCAAGTATTTTGCAAACAGATTTTTTAACACTAGCATATTCTTCTGGTAAATACTACTACTGTGGAGAAAGAATTCCCACAGTAAACTTCTAGATAATAAATTAAATATTACCATGAGAAATAATACTGGTTCACTCAAATCTATTCATTTGCAATGGCCTTTTTTTCTCATATGTCATAGCATCGGCCGGGAGGTGAACCCACAACCCTCTGCAAACAACTACTTGCTTGCAAGGCAGCTGTGATGACCTCTTGGCTAACAATACTTGATAATGGCCTTTTATATATATATATTTCTCTGCAAAATATCAAAAGAGAACTAGCCTCACAGACAATGTATAAAAAACTGTTAAGCAGATTGGTAAAAATATAATTTCATTATCTAACACTCATCTCAAATCAACATGCCTTTTTTCTTTGGATATTCAATCAAGAATCTACAATCAAACAATAATGGGTAAAAATGAAAATCTTATATGATTCTAAATGAATTTCTTTTTCCAGATCTAGCAAGAGAGTCAGGAGAATTTGAATTTCCTAGACATTACTGGAATCTCAACCACAAACTCATGACAATCATGGACATTGGAACCTTCTGCTTTATAAGTAAATTTAACAACCATTAACCTACGTAAATGTGAAAAATACAAAACATAAACAACATAGTTTATAACTATCAAATTTACAACTACATTTGGTAGAATTCAAAGATTTAATTCAGCCATTAGCAAATCTATCGTCTGCTTGGAATCTCTACAGGTTCCTTTATGACATTTCATTAATAATTAAGCTTTCTAAAAAAAAAAAATCTATATTGTAAATAAAATGCATTATAGAAAAATGATTAAAGATGAATAAAAGATAATATTCTGTCTTCTAAAATTAAGTTTAAGAAGATGACATTTTACATCTCCAATAAAAGTAATATTCCATGTAATAATTTGGTTACAGAAAATCTGAAAGGTGTTAATCTTTTTTTATTAAGAAAACTCTAATTTTTTTTTTTAAAAAAATTCATTTTACTTCAATTTTTATAAAGATAATTTACGATATTATTTTGTCTATATCTCATGCAAGTGAATGCTTATTTACAAATGAAAAGACGAATTGTCAACATATCATTATACACACAAAATAATTACATATATATTTTTGCTTTTAAAATATTTTATTATTATTTTTAGGATATAACAATTAACTGAGTATTGGAGTTAAGAGATTATTTCTTTTAGAGTATATCAATAACAATATAGAAAGAATAGAGAGAAAGTAGATACATACACACACGATATATGCATACATATTCGATACATTTGTTTAATATTCTCTATCAACTTTAACAGCATCAATAATTTGCACTGCAAATAAATCCTTCAAATTATTTGATTGCTTTTGTTCTTTAAAAAATTTGTTCAAAACATATAAGTAAATGATTAAAGTTGTTTTTAACTCTTTTCATCCAAAAGGTAAATCTTTTGCAATAAATGACTGATTTTAATTTCCATAAATATAAGAAAAGTTCGAAAATTATAAACAAGATTTTAAATACATTATTGCTGATAATCCTCCTACAATGACAACATTGCTTTATGAACACAACTGTTTTGGATTCAGAATAATAATAAAACTAGTAAAACATCGGCTAAAAAAAATTATAATAATAAATTACAATATTCCATGGTATAAACTAATTCATTCTTTGGTAAATCAAGGGATAAAAATAAAACAATATATTTTTTATTTTGCAGTCTATGATATATGAATATCAGAGCTGCAGTCATAAGAATGTAAAAGAAAATACACAGGAAAATATATATATAAAATACCAAGTAACATATACATATAAAAAAAAACATAGAAACTAATTTTTTAAAAATGCAAACGTTTTTTAAAATCTGTATACCACCATCTTGATGGGTATTTGGAAACAGTTCTGTATGATATTTCCCCCTTTATGAATAGAGAAGAGTGATCTGGAGCGTGAATACAGGTGACATCACCAGTAACCAATCACAGCACAGAACAGAGTGGAAGCCATGTAGAGCACCCTCTATTTTCAATTGGAGGAACTTGGTTGCTAAAATACACCTCATGCTATCTCTTTTTCTTCTTCTCTGCTAATAAATATTTATGGGCACCAATACCATATTTTTTGGCAAGATCCTTCATGTATTCATTTTTCAAAGTTTTTAAGCATCTAAAAAAAAGAAGAAAAACATTTTAAAATCAGTCAAAGTTGATTTAAAAACCCCACAAAAACTGTAAGGAGAAAATAATTGCATGGTTTAATTATTCGGAACATATTTAGACATTTAATTGCCTTAAATGACATAGTTGACAATCTATAGCATTGGGCTCTAAAGTATTATAGAAACCATGTAGGGCACATAAAACTATTACACAATTTTTGAAATTGTTTTCATACTGCATAAAAGTTATAGTTTGATAGTTATTAATATAAATCATCCTTGTATTTAGATTAACTGGATTCAGAATTTTGATTTGACATTTTTTTCTATCCAAACTAAATATATTAATTGAATACTTCTTTAAAAGGGTCACACTGCATACTCATTAGCTGGGTTAAAATATAGATTAGAGTGGTTTTCAATGAGAAAATTTAGCTAGCTATTTAAGTGAGCAAATGTGCAACTCAGATAAATGCCAACACCGTGATAAACATAATTGTAAGATATTACTACTTTTACTAATGGTGGTTAAAATGTCATACATTTATAATTACTGAATCAATAGTTTATCTTTATCATTTACAAGGTAAACCATAAACTCATTACTTGATGAAGTTTAATATCTGTTCACCAGTAGTAAGAATAACAGCATATCACCAATATTGCTTATTTTTACAGTCAGCACATCAATTCTCATCTGATCAATGAAGATTGACCTGTGCATAAACCACTGATTAATAATAGTTAAATACCCATTTATCAACTAATACAAAATGGGACAGCCAGGTCAGCTATGAGCTGACTGGCTACCTATAAAAAAATTTTAAGCCTGGATGTGACATGAAAATATTTTCAATGTTTACTTGACTCAAACTTGAACTTCAGGTTATATGAATGCACTAACCATTATGCTATGAGATACTTTTTTTTAAACATCTTACCTTTTAATAACTTTTTTAAAAAAAAGATTACAAAAATGTTAAATTTTCTTTTATATTTATGTATGATCTAAACAAAACATTGGAAAAGAACATAAAGTAAACTGATACAAACTACAAAAAAAAATCTGTTTAATCCACTGTTTAATATTTGATTTCTAAGTTGATTAACTTCTCTAATGACTCACAGGAACAGAAGGATTTTTAATGCAAAAGCTCATTTTCTAAGAGATCTAGTTATTATTCAGTAATCGATGTCAAAAAATATTTATGATAAAGCTAAAATTAAAATATATAATCTTTACTTTTCATTTTTTTGCATTACTTATTTCCCAATAATTATTAATATAAGGAAAGGAAAAGATTAACATGTCTGAAGATTCTTTAGTCAGTCAAAATAGTCAGATAATTAAAAAATAAAAATTATTATGAAAAGTACAAAGAAGAATTATTTTTATTAGAAATTATATATATAATTTGAAAATATCATTAAATAAAAAATAAACAATAACTGAACAGCAATAATGAAGAATTGGAATGTTATAGTAAGACAAAAAAAATACATAAAATGGAAATCATGATTTGGAGCTAAAAAAAGAAGAGAGTTGAAAGATAAATTTTTGTACAGAAACTAATGTAGTAGCAATATTCACAAAAAAAATAATTTATATATAGTAAGCTTTAGGAGATAAAAATAAATTTCAATTAAATTACATTTTGATTCAAAATACTGCTAGTATTAGAAGACTATGTGCCCATGGGAAATTGATATAATTTTGGACTACAAATGGTAATGCAGAATTAAAATTATCTTCTAGAGTAATATGAAAATGAAAATTAAAAAAATGTTGGAGAACATCTTTCAGAATTATTGAATTATAAATCAAGTAAATTCAAATAAAAGACAAGAATTATTCAAAATTTTTTAAAAAAATGCTAGATCAAAGGTTATGGTTATAAAAGAAATAAGAATGGGAATAATAGTCATTAACATTAGGTTAGTTATAAAATGCAGAATAAAATAGTAAAAAAAATGGAAAAATATAAGTAATAAAAGAATTAACAATGAATTGAGAAATAAAACAGATAAAAACAAGTAGGAGAATAGAAAATGACTACTTAATTTACAGTAGAATGAACAATATGGATTTCAAAAGCAGTATCAGAAGAATAAAAAGTGATTAAAAATAGAAATAATAAATTATTAACAAAGGAGATATAATGAAAAAGTGAGAAAAATATATGTGATTTATAAGGTTTACCTTTGTTATTTAAAAATAAAATCAATTGGATATGACAGGTAAGGCTACAATAATGAAAAAATTGGAAATTGTAATTAAGATAAAAGTTGGTGAAATCCAAAAACTGAAATAATTCCATAGAATTATTAAAAGGTACAAGGGAGAAGAGCTTGAGAGAAGTAATTGCATTTGTAATGTAAGTTATGACTTAGGAGAATAACCAGTAGACTTTCACAATTAAGATTCCATTGAAAACAAAGGATATTTCAATAAAAATTGTAGCTTTTAGAATAATTAATTTAATCCCATGCGAAAGTGCAAGGAATTTTGAATAGATGATTTTGAACTATTATATTTTGATTTACAATGCCAAACATTTTGCATTCACAATTTTGGTCCCAATCACTTAAAAATAAATGCACGAATGACTACTATTAATGATTTTTAGTATATTAGATATATTTCTACCTAAAGGTTAATTGAGTTTATAAAAATACTATTAGAGTAGTGAGAACTATTATTGAAAGATATATAAGCAAAAAAGAAATTAATATTTTTTTTATTGATGTTGAAAAGATATTTTATAAAAAGAATTGGAATGTTAAAATAATAATAATCAAATGCTTGTTGTTCAAGATTTCAAATAATGTTTGGATATCATAAGTATCAGAACTGAGCTGCGATGTTTGGTCCCTGAATCCTAAAGTCTATGCTTTTACCACAATATTAAATTGAATAAGGAAATTAATCATTAAGTTGGATATATTTATTAAACAATTGTGTACACTCAAAAATATTTGTATAGGTAACTGATTTTCTATAGAAGAAATCAATATAGCAAGAAATGTAAGCAGAGATGTTACATCTCTTCTGTTTTATTTAATTTATATTTAGATCAGGTATTAAATGAGTATTATGGTAATGGTGAAATTAATTGTAGGAATAATAAAGTTTACCATATAATACTAAATCATTCATGCACTTTACTACTGTTACCCAATGCTTTATTTACCACTCTCTTTTACAGTTTACAGTTTCGATTGCCCCAGCAATCTTCCTCAGAACTTTTATATCTCCTAACTTCAACTAGGAGATATAAAAGCTCTGAAGAAGATTGCTCGGTAATCGAAACTGTAAAAAAGGGTGGAATATAAAGCATTGTGTAACAGTAGTAAAGTTCATGGATGATTTAGTATTATATGGTATACATTTGGCAATGCATAAGAAAGAGTAGTTATTATACTTCTTAAATAAGAAAGTTTATTATATCAGACTTGTTTAGGATAAGGCAACAATTTTAGATAATAAGAAGTATAATAAAATGATTCATAAACTTGTAGAAAGTATTGAATAAAAATAAATGTAAGTAAGACTAAGACTACATCAGTTTACATAGGCACAGAAAATAAAAAATTAAGAGTAAATATATTAGAAAAAATTATAGAGCAGATGACTGGTTTTAAATATTTGGAAAATTACTTATGTGATAATAAATGAAGTTATAAAAAAATTAAAATGAGAAATATAATAGTTAAACAGGTTTTAAATAAAAGAAAGTTATTCTGTGGATTGTTGAAAGTACAACAGCTTTATATGGAGAAAAAACAGCAATCAGAAAAAGTGAAAAAAACAAAACAAAGAAAGCTGAACTATGGGGATTTAAAGAAATGGAAAAATAAAATTAGTTAATGTACATGGAAAGAATAAGTTTAAAATATTGTTGTTTTTTTTTAAAAAAATTATATACACCTGGGTCTCTTTTTACGCGGACTTATTTAACACGATTTTGAAGTTACACAATTCGTGTTTCACCGGAAGTTGACCTCCGATAATGCGCTATTACTTTAAATAATAAATTTTGTGCACTTATGTTATATTGAAAGTAATAGCACATTATTGGAATTTGACTTTCATCTTAGTAATTTCAATATTTTCAGTGCTTTATAATAGTAAGATTTTATGCAATAATGAAATTAAAATCATGATTTCCACATTTTATGTATACACACATTAAATTTTACAAGATTATAATGTAAATTTGTTCAAACATTGTGCGTGTTAATTTTGCATTTTAAATCACATTCTGTTTTTGCTTTTTAAAAAAGAACGGAATCAATTATTAATCATTTAGTGTCCACAAGTTTATTTTTAAAAGGTCAGTAATAGCAGTGGGCACAATTAAAAATTAAAATCTGATTTTTAATTGAATTAACAATTTAAAAATTACTTACGGGCGACTTGAAATTAATGTGATGTAAAACGAAATTTGATTTTTAAACGGAATTGAAAATTAAAGACAAAAATAAGAATTTAATTTTTAGTTGTTAGTTTTAATTAAATTTTTCCCAGCAGTGGTGAATAAATGTCTTTTTATTATCATAAGTCTAAGTTCATAAACAATTAATAAAATCATCGTCGTCATCAACAGAAAACTATTAACACAACATGAGAGTGAACTTGGCGCTAGTTGTATTTCCTCTTGTGAGAATAATTGCTGAGATATTCTTGACTTCGTTTAAGGAGAAGCCAAATACATCACATCACATGAGAATCTGATTTTTTACTAGTTTGCGATAATAATTAAAACATGTATAAAAAAATGCAAATTACTGTACTGTAAATTATGCATAAAAATATATTTTGAATAAAATTAAATATTATAGTTAAAAAAAGTTTGTCTTGTATCAATTTTTTTCAAATTTAAAAATTTTTATTAGTCATATTTTATTTCCTTATTTTTTTTTTTTTGCGCGAATTTTGAAAAATCACAGACCGCACCCCCCCCTTTTTCAATGTAAGTTACGCCTATTTTTGTGCGATTTCATTTGCGCGTGTTTTCTGAGGAACCTATCTATCACGTAAAATGAGACCCAGGTTTATATAAAAAAAATTGGATTATGCATTTACTTAAAGTCAGAAGAAAAATTTTGAGTGAAGATCATAAGAAAGAAAATTACAAGATTTTGAAAAATAAAACAGAGAACAGAAAGATGTGAGTTAATCTCGTTTGATATATTAGACTCATTCTTTTTATATTAACTTTTATATTAATTACTGACTTGATCACTAATCTGATTTAGTATTTTCTTTCTCAAGCAGTCAAAAGATTTTATAGCACAATGATTAATGCAATCATTTCCTAGCCAGATATTGTTTGACTCATAAATTTCAAGGTGCATATGATTCAGGTTAAAGCCTGTCTTAAAAGTATTTACATATCCTGTCTGTATGCTTAATAAAGAATTACAACTTTACAATAGTTTATATATTTCCAGTATAAAGATCATAATATTAGCTCATTGTAAATTGCAAGATTTCACGAAGGTTAATTTGTAAAGGAAATAGTGAACTTAAACAATGGAGAGAATAAAAGCTTCATACTTCCAAATCAAGATGCTTCAGATTGGCCTATATAAGTGGAAAGTTAGGTTAAAGATAAGACAGCTGCTCTTATCTTTATAAAAGTTGCTATCTTGTGTCATGGTTTGAGAGGTCCCTCTATTGGCAATTAAAGATATTGTTTGACTATTATAAGTTTCAAGGTGCATATGATTCAGGTTAAAGCCTGTCTTAAAAGTATTTACATATACTTCCTGTGCACGTAATAAATAATTTAAATAATTACAACTTTAAAACAATTAATGTAAATAAATAAAAACAAAAATTCAGAAGTTTAAAGAGAAGAGAATTTTGAGCTTTTGCCTTAATCCTATTTTTGTTGCTATGCCTCTGATAATCATTATTCTGTCAGAACACATACACTTTTTTAAAAAATTATTTTAAAAATCACATTATTACTAATTCATCTTAAATAAACGTCACAAAATTATTTTTAACTTTAATTTTTATCACTTTAGATTGACTGCATTGTTTTTATTTTCTTCATCTTTAGAATTTTTTATTAGTATGGATTTGTCTATTTCTATCTCTAATACTTCAATATCCAGATATCCTTTTACTGAGAATATATTCTAGCCTTTTAATATTAATTTTCTTGGGGAATAATAACTTTATTAATTTTTATAATCTTCTTAATGGGAATAGGATTTTCTATATTCAATTATATTTTGATCATACATTTATGTATATAGAAGCTGTCAGTTTAAAGAAATTAGACAAAATAATTACTGACCAGTTGTTTCAACCAAGCAATAGTTTGGTAATACTTTGCCATTTTTTATTACAATTTATCATCACAAATTATATTGTTCTTTGACTGATTTTTGATTGTTTGAATGATTTGATTTAGCATTTCTCTACATTAGGACTCAAGGAACTGATGAGATATTGATAAAAAACAACAACTTGTGAGTGATTTTTTTAAATTTTAACAATATTTTCAATAAAATATAATTTCAGCTTAGCCAATCAGATTTATATTAAAAATTTAATTAAGGACAAATTATGAATGTATAAACTGGATATTGAAGTTTATTATACATTCTATTTTTAAAATTAGCATTTAAAAATAAAGAAATTATATTTTTTTATTATCAAGAAAGTTAATTTACATTTGTATATATATATATTGCTAAGTTATCAATAGTATATAAAAATATCATATTTTTGATTATATGGAATCTTAAACTTTTTAAATAATATATCAATGATACAAAGCAAAATATGCACATAATGTAAAATGCTAAGAACAGAAAAACTGAGAGATGGGGGAGGGGTTAAAATGAAACTATAAAGTTTATTAAAACAAGCAAAACTCTTCATACAGTAGTGCCACTCAGTGCAAGCCAGAGCAATCAATGAATGGAGAGTTTTGTCTGTTTTAACAGCTCGAGCAAGCATAAGAAATGGTGATCATGTGATGTTTACTGGTATAAAGTTTATTATAATTCTCTACCTTATGTTTAAAAAAATCACTCTTTATGCATAAATATATTGGGAAAATTAGACTGTAATACTAAAACCATGCATATACTTACTTTCTATAAACATTGCTAGATCTGAACTTAGCAATATCAAAACTAGGTGCATGAGGCATATGGATAATGAAGGCATTTGGTAATACTACGAATTCATAGCTAAAAGAACAAAAATGTTAATTTTATTTTTTCATATCCTTTTAACTTTTTAATATTTATTAAAAATAGAAACTTAAAAAAACCTCAACATCATAATGAGAAAGCTAATCATAATATAATATAGTAATATTAACATGAACTCTTGATTAATATAATCAAGATAAAGCATATACTATTTTTTAATAACATGTAGAAAAATATGTTTTACATTTTATTTTCAAATATTTCTTTTATGATTTTTTACAGTAATTTTTATTATTATACATAACTGGTTAATAAAAATAAAATATCAGTAAACATTTCAACGGGAATGACCAACCTTTCATAATTTGTAAATATTTACACAATTATATTCTTATTTGATAAATTATCTATCATATTATAAAAGATGAAACATTAGTATTATGAATTTTTAATGGGATTTTATTTTAAATTTTAAGTATAAATGTTATTCAAAATGGCAACCATACCATAAGCCAGTTATAGCTGTTATTTATTTGTTTACATATTGATGCATTCAAAATTGTAGAATTCTAATGTTTTGTTATATATATATAGCCACTATTTACAAATTTTTGGTCATTCCAAATTCGGGGGGGGGGGGATCTAGAAATGATTTTTTCAATGACTATACTCACCATTCTATAAAACATAAATACATTCACATACAGAACACATTAATTCATTTTCTGTTTGATATTTTGCAATGCTGTCTTTTAATTTCTCCAGCAGTAAACTTTGCTTTCTGAAATAATTCATCACCATAACTAAGTATAGTCTCCAATGTATTGTTCTCTCTATCATATCTTCTCAATAAAAATAGATATGGCACTTCTCTAGAAGATTATTGAGATAATTTTCATAACAGAGACAGGACTTATCTCTTCAATGAGAATCATAACCAAATTTACCATAAAACATTCTTTTATCAAATCAAGGATTGTTCATTAGTTTTGAAGTATAATTCATTGAAGATATGATTTTATAACAGTGGTTTCTATATTATCACATCCAGCAAGATGGAGAACATAATGATTGGTTTTATGAGCTTATCATTGTATTTTCAAAATTTTATAGATCAATCTTAAATGAAACATTTATAATTCATTAATACTGTGTCAATAGCTTATTTAAGTCTCACTTCTATACAATAAATTAGGTAAAATAATATCTCTACATACAGCTAATTTAATTGCAGTATTTATTTTCCTGTGATGAACTACTCTATCTTTTAAATTGGTAAAAACAGAAGCAATTTATTGGAATCTGTGTTGTACTTCACATTTAATTACATCTTCCTCTTTATAAAACTACCAAAATATTTAAATTGTTTTACATTCTCAAAATGATAACAATCCAAATGAAAAGTTGCTGAAGATTAGTTTATTAAACCAAATCTTTAAATGTTGCTTTCAAAACATTAAGTACATTCATAAAACATCATTTGAATTGGCAAAAATAACACATTTATCAGCTTGCTGTAAATCCAAAATTAAAAAAAAAGTAGTTCTCGATTTTAATTGATTCAAAAAAAAAATTCAACTATTAAAACCTCTATCACATTTTGACTCCTATTTCATTAAATCATCCATAAATTTTTCCAGACAACTGCCATGCAAATTGGAAACAATGTTGGAACAAGTACACATTCCTAAATACCAGTTTTCATTTCAAATATCTCAAATTTTCCACCGGAAGTAATAACATTTCCTCTCATTCCATCATGTAGAAGCAATGACTTATTTCAAATGATGCAATAAACCTGTTAAATTACATAAATCATTCTTTTTTTCTTGATACTTTTCTTGCATTTTCTTGACAGCAAAAGCCATATCTATAGTGCTTTATTGATACTCTAAAATGATAATGAATCTCTGGTACCCACTTATCTATGGCCGGAAACAACATGTTTAACAAATTCTTGAAATTACCTTTGCTGTAATAATGGTATTTCATGATAATTACTGGATTTTTGTGTATTCCTTTATTTTTAAAAATTGGAATAATAAAAGAATTTTTAAAATCAGGTGATACAACTTCATGGGTCATTCCTAAAAAAGTTCCAATATTTTTAAAACTAATATATCACTAACATATTTTAAAACTTCTCCAAGTGTTTAATAAGGACCTACAATCTTTTCATTTTTAAGATTATAAAGAACTGTTTTGACTTCACTAAGATGAATATCTCTATTCACTGGATACCTTTATCCAGATCTAATTATAATATAATCTATTATATGCTATTGATTTTATATAATAAATATTACAGTGACAATATATCTCATAAATAACTAAGAAACCTCAGAAGTATTTTCAGTTAGTTTCCTAAATTTCTTCAACTGAAAACCATTTAAATTCAAATAGTTTTATTTCTGAGTTTTATTAAAGTTATTTACAAAATATATTATCACTGTTATACTTTACTATTTTATTACAAAAATTATTCCATAATAGATATTATATTTTGTTTATACACTTTACATGGCTAAACATGTGATAAATTATTGCTGGGTTAAATTATGCAGAATGAAATTATACATATTATCATACTAAATTACACCATTTAATTTAAATCTAGCTAATTACAAAAGAGTGTAAAAAACATATCAACTTCATTTTTTACAACACTTATTAAAGTAATTCTTTAACTAGAATTGTTTCACTACTGCTCACATGAATAAGAATTACCAAACATATAATTTATTGTCATTTGGTAACAACTTTATTTGTTCTTGACCAACAAATAATAACATAAATTTTAAAAAAATTATTTTTACTGATAATGCATTACAAGGTGAGTTTATTATTTTTAAATCACAAAAGAGAAACATTTTCTTAGCAATCCTGTAAACACAGGACAGAGCAATAGATGGACTCAGAAGCTGAAGATTCAGGACCAATTCTCAATGCTGAGCAATCTAAAAAACATTTCAGTGTGGTGAACTGAATAAACTATTATGCTTTATCTGCTATTTGAGTGGTTATTGTCACATGCTTCTGAAAGAAGGTAGCATTTTCTTTTACTTTCTTAGCCTTTATATAATCATTATTTGGAAGCTAAAACATATCAAACTGAAAGTAATGAGATTTTAGAAGATGCAGGAAAAAAATCTTGATTTCAACCATAGTTGTAAAGCAAAGGAAGATGCTCCCAAAACAATATTGTGGACTATTCAATCAGAAATATCTGCTGATTAGGAATAGTTTAAGAACTCCTTTCAGTTAGTCAAAGGAATAAATAACCAAATGATGTAGTTCTCGAGGAGTATTTGTTACAATAAAGTTGGGAGAAAAATAGTAAAATGAAAAGATAGTTTAAGATCAAAATAGCCAATTTTTATGAATCTCAATTAATAGAAGGAGCATTTAGCAAAAGTACATATAAAATAATTTTGAAAAATAACCTCAATATTGAAATTCATTTATTTTCTTTAATAATAAATTGGCAGGAATAGTTTGGACAGTAATTCTATCAACAAATAATAAGACATGATTAAACAGGAGAGATTTGAAACTAATGTAGAAATGAAAACAGATTTCTAATAAGCACATTAAAAGAGTTAGTCTTCAGTCTTAGATTGCAATTGTAAGTAAGTAGAACTATATTATGTCTGTGAAAGAGTCATGTTCTTTGCCAACACAGAAATGGAAACAATAAGCTAACAGTAATTGTGATTAATACAGAAAAATTCATCAACAATACCAGCAGCAAATGAAGTCCTAATCTCTTATTCTATAATCAATAATAAAATTTATTTATATAAAAAAATACAAAGGCATCATTTTTTTGTATTAAATCAAGCTCAAGCCTCTAAACAGATAGTTCTGTGTCATTACTGTATCTAAAAAAAATTTATTTGTTAGTGTAAAATATTAACAGGATTTTGAATAGTAAAAATCCCATTCACATGAAACTCTATCTATTTCTATTCTTCCTAATTCAAATTTCTTTCCTAATTCTAACTCATCAGTGCTGTTCAATACTTTATTCTCTACATAAATGATTATTTCCTAATGAACAAGTCTTCTATTATTTTTCAGTGACCATATCCAGCTTCATTTTGATATATCTTGTCAATATTTCAATATTATTCCAGAACATTCTTAAACATAATGTGGAAAAAATGTTACATGACCATAAAATTTTGAAAGATGCCTGGCATAATTGGACCATTAAATATGGCAACTCTTCCCTTATCTAATAAAAGAATGGATAACATTTTTAAATATTATATTGACATATAAAAAAGCATATTTTTGTAACATGAAAATGCCCATGAGAGATAGTGAGCAGAATTTAAAAGCTTACTGACTATATCAATCAATAAGCAAAAAAAAAAATGATAAAGGAATGATAATTAATCTCTTATAAGCAAACATTTTCACTCACGCAATATGAAACATAATGCTAATCCAAAGATATTGAATCACTATGTAGAATAACATAATCCTCCCTTACATCTATAAATAATTTATTCTCTGTATATTTAGAAAAGCAACATAAATGTAAGAAGATAAGTTGACCAAAAAATATAGAATATCTTACAAATAAATTTTCAATTAATCATAACTACATATAGTATTTGGGAAGGAGATGGGTGGGGTCAGGGTTTACTACAAAAGATGAAGTAAAAATGCAAATAAAGACAATTCTATTAGCATTTTTAAAATTTATTGCAACAATACACAAAATCTTTAATTATATTATGTTCTTTCTTATTGAGATTCTACAACTGTTTACTAAAAGACTATTATAAAATTCAACATGCTGTATTTATTATTATATCTTCAATATTGGATTATTAATTCACAAAGGTAATTGAAAATGAGTAACAATTAATTTTGCCATCTGAAATTTAAAGTTTAACTATATTGTCTTCATCTGGATTTGATTTAAAATTGTCATCTCTACAAGTAGCAGATGCAAATAATAATTTTGTTTGTTAAGTAGATTGATAAATTGATATTAATAGCATTTATTCTACTTTTTACACACTTTAAAACATTGTATATATTAGTTATCACAATACATTGAGACAGTTATGTATCTAATGGCATACAACAACATAGTTGTGTGTGCCCACATATATATATAAAGTTGAAAGAAAAAGTAGAAATAAACACAAACAAAAATTTGTTGTAGATATTTTCTATATTACACAGGAATAACAGTTAAGGAATAAACAATCTTAAATTTTAAAAAAAAATTATTATATATTAAACATTTGAAAAGGTCTAATTAATATTTTTTTAAATTCTGATTTTAAAATTAAAACAAGCATGTTTTTATGTTACAATAGATATACTGGTAATTAAAAAATTTCACTACCTATTTTGATTAGCAAATTTTTAAAATTAAAGCTTGTATAAAATATTTTGATAAAAATCCTAGAAAGTTGTTTTTGAAAAAAATAAGGTGAATTGAACAGAGTCATTAACTTTTTTTCAATCAAGATGAAGAAAACTTACTTTTAATTACTGTGTTTTTAAAATTCCATGCTGACTATACAAAGAATGAAAAAAAAGATTAGAGGGGAGTTTTTACAGATGATAACTATGAAGTTATAACTAAAGGTAAGAGATGATGGATCCAGCTGCTGCTAATAGTACAACAATGGTAGTTAGAATTCACATGGAAGGCCCAGCTTTAATGTGATTCAGTCTGTGTATATATGTATTAGATGGCATAGAGATGGAAGGGATCTCATTGTAGATCAGAAGTTACTAAATTATATCTTTCCTGAAGATGACAATAAGCCAGTCTATGGCTTTAGAAGGGACCAGCTTACCAAGACATTACCATGCTATATAGTTTTATCAATATGCAAAGAAGCACAGACAAGGGTACTGTGCCATATATATAAAGTACTTATAGATATCACCTGGTTGTAAAAATAAATAATTTTTGACTAAATTATTCAACTAAAAGTAGAATAATGAAAGAAAATAATAAATGATGGTTTCCAGTTTTATTTATTAAAAATAACACTCAAACATTCTTTAATAAAAATGATGATTGTTAAAATCTCTAATTTAAAAATAAAGCAATATCTAAAAACAAAACATTGATTCATAAAAAAGGTAAATTTAGAAAACCATATTGTAAATGAAGAAACAAAAAGCCAAAGATTTTTTTAAGAATAGAACTTTCCAAACTGAATCTCACTATAATCTTTTTTTTTTTAAAAAGGAAATTTTTTTTTATCATTAGAAATAAAGAATTAATAACTTTGATTTATACTATTTATATTTTTTATTTATACACATATGTGTGCATTTTATGTATATTTTTGGCATTGAATTTGAAAAAATATAATGTGCTTTATTAAGTTTATTTTTTTATAAATACCAGTGTATGCACATATTTCCATGTGCACACACTTATATGTTAAATCAGTCATTAATTATGTACACCCGGGTCTCTTTTTGTATGGATTTTTTTACTGTGATTTTGAAGTTATGCGATTCATGTTTTTTCTTAATATCCTTTTATGCAATAAAGAAGTTCATATTTCATTTAAAAATGGGATTTTCCCGTTTTATATACATACATTATATTTTACATACTTTAAATGCCTGTTAAAAAAAGATTTGGTAATAAATTTAGATATTATAGAAGATTTAGAAAAAGATAATGAAAGAGAAGTGGAACCTGTTTGTTTCACAGCAAAAATGATTCGAAAGTCTTCAACATTCTAATCAATTGGACAATCATTTTCTTGTTAATGACACCATGAGAGCTAAATAGTTGTATGTCTGGATATTGTGAGCTTCATAAACAATTAGTAAAATCATCATCCCATAGCTTAATCACCAATTACATTGTCAACAGAAAACTATTAACTTTTAGACTGAAAATTTTTTTATTGGCTGAGTGAATTAAAGTTTTAAATTTTTGATTGGTTCAATTACAGAATCAGCAGTAAAAATATATTCGTCTTTTAATATTAGATTCATTTGTAAAAAGCAAATTAATAATTTGCCAGATTATGAAAGTGAACAAAAGTTTTTACAAAAATAAATTTCTATTTATAATTATAAAAATATTCTATAGCAGAGAACTTAAAAAGAATGTTCGTAACCTATTAGAAAATGCTGTGTATGTCATTGATTTTTTTTCACTTTATGTTCACGTAAAAGTAAAGAATTTTTACTAAAATCTTAACTATTTTTCTAAAATACTTATATTGTCAGCATATTTTATCAAAATAATTTATAATATGTAAAAAAATACGGAAAAAATACTCTAAAATATACATTTTTGTTTTGAATATTAAAACAAAGAACTTGGACCTATCAAAATTATTGTCAAGTGCTCCCTCTGGTTCAAAATGAGCAACAACAAATCAGTGCCTTACAGTACATTTTAATCTTTAGAAAGACTGTAAATTCACTATGATAATGCAAAAATTGATGGTTTTAAAATGACTTGAAGCCATGAATGAAAATTTTCATTTGATGCACTTTATTAAACACAGCAAGAGACTGAAGTTGGCACTAATTGTATTTCCTCTTGTGACAAATCTGATTTCTTATCAGTTCACAAACATACCTGCATATTGTCACATAGCAATAATGATTAAAATATGTATGAAAAAATGTAAAATAAATTACACATAAAAACATATTGTTTTGAACAAAATTAAATAGTTAATAAAAAAAGTTAAAAAAGTTTGTCTTGTATCAATTTTTTTCAAATATTTGAAATTTTTTATTAGTCATACTTTATTTCCTTATTATTTGTATGCAATTTTGAAAGTAATTTTACTTTGTTGCTTTGCTTTTACACGATTTTTGAAAATTATGGAATGTATTCCACATTTTTCAATGTAAGTTAAGTCTATTTTTGTGGGATTTCTTTTATGCGAGTTTTTTGTGGAACCTATCTACCGCATAAAAAGAAACCAGGTATATTATAAAAATAAATTTCATTTATAGGTTTATGACACTTCAAATATGTTCATAAATTATTATACTGCACATCTGTGTGCTTAAATATGTGTGTTTTATGTAAACCTATTGAGACATAAATGTAAATTACAATGTAATAGTGGATTTCTTTTTGTATTAATCAAAATCACAATGCTGAATTTATATTTATAGCCATAGATTACTGGTCTTAATTTCATTTTAATTTAATTCTTATTGATAAATTTATATTTCATTGTTTAAATTACTCCAGTGAATTTATTTAATCATAAAATATTACAAATTAAATATGTTGTATTATATCTCTTGCTCACAGTAACAGTTCTAGAGATTTTGTTCATGGAGCTGGATTCATGCATAATGGTCTGTTATTTAAAAGGGTTATATATTTAATGTTTATGGACATCCAGTTCATGATGATTTCACTACTTCTTTTATACAGAATGGCACAAAAGGGATATCATTTAATGTCCATGCACTACATTTTGTTTACTATTTCTGTAGAAATGGAGTTTATAATTGGGCAGTACATTAATGGGACTAAGTGGCTAGAGGGCATTGATGATGGTCAGCATGTTTTAATATACCAGCATTATTGTTTTTATTGTTATATATTCTAATGGATTAACATTCTTAAGTTTGTGCATTCGAATTATTGTTTAAATAATCTGCCCCAAGCTGGCAGGGGCTGAATAATGACCCTGATCTATAATAGACCCATTTCAAATCCAATCATAAGATTCACTGTTGATTTATTTTTATTGTTGATCATTCATAATATTGAATGATTGTAATTACTTATGTTTAATGCTGATGAACTTATAGTCAGTTCTGTGCCGATATCTCATGCTCATTTCTTTTATATTTAATTTTATATTTTGATTATTTGGGAATGATGATGGTTTCCCATCTCTTCATAATTAACTCCTATTGTCTATACTGTTATAATATGTATGTACACACAGTCATAAAGTTTTATATGATTACAGTTTTACATTGACAATTAGTATAAAAACTATAATTCATAATTTTTTTTAGAACAAATATATTTTAAAATGACACTACATTCAGAACTAAATCCAAGAATACAGAAAATATGTTAGTAAGTTAGAATTTGAGAAAGTTTAAATGCAAAGTTGAAATCTTTTAATCACTGGATTTTGATTGTTGGTTTGCCATGTCATCTTACAATTACAATTATTAAACAAATTGAGAGCATTATTTCAGATAAAGCATAATTATTTAACTTACCCCTGAATGTCTAATTCCATAATATGAGCAACTTTATTCCAGCCAAAGCCAACAAAACGTCGATCATACTCCGGAACATCTCGCCGTACTACAACGTATGGCTCAAAATCAGATTCCCATTGGACCTATAAATGGACAAAAAAATCATGATAAGATGATTAATTTAATAATTATTTGTAATTTTCAAAAACTTTAGAATAAAATGTAATAATTATAAATTTATTTAAACGCACATTGATTATGTAAGTAATATTCATTAAGGCTGTAGCCTCAAGCACATGCGTATAAAATGCGATAGTAGGGACCTCTACAGGTCTTAAACCACATGTAATCCAAATGTTTTTAAGTTCCTCAAGAATTCATTTAAATCCATAACTTATTACATTCAAATATCAGCCTTTCAAACTAATTGAGCACGCGCCTTTTGAGAGTGTTAAATAAATAACTTATAAAAATGTGCAAATATTTTAATTTTATTTATTTGTATGCAATCATATTGTCATAAACTAATTATTGATTTTATAGTCATTAGAAACTCATCTTTGACTTTTTTTTTCATATTTGTTATAGAATTAGACCTGACATACTGTTTTAAATAGTCTGTGATAATGAATTCTGAAAATAGAGGAAAGAAGCTAATGTGAGATTTTAACTTTCTAAAATTTCACTTTCTAGAATAATTTTTAGAGATAATTAGTATTTTAAATGTTATTAAAATAAAAAATACCACATTAAGAAGATTATAAAAATTATAAATAACAGTTTTATAGAGAAAACAACATAGAATATAACAAAGAAATAAAATTTTCTATGGTTTTAATTTTGCTTGCCATTTCTGAAACCATTTTTATGTATCTGACATCTTCAAATGTTTTTTGATTATGTAATTATTTAGTAGACATTTAGGGACATTTTTAGATACTAGGGGAAGTCAAGTCATCGATTAGGACCCAAAAACTACTGAAAATATTAAAAGATAACTTTAATGCCTATTTTTGAAGGAAGAGGTCGTTTTCTAGATTTTGGTTAAATGAGACTAAAAAAGAAATTGACAAATTCTTTTCAATAAATTTGATGCATACTTTTAAATTAAGACATTATTTGGGAAATTTAAGTGAAACAATAGTCAGAAAGAAATAGTGACATATTTTTTCCCCTGCTAACATTTTGATTAGTTACTATTATTTGTTCATTTAAAATTGTCTAAAGCATGTTTGTAAACAAAACTACACCTACCCTTATTACCTAAACCCATATGGTACTTTAAAATTAATGAATATATTTTGTTATCTCTCCAATGCATTATTTTTGATTGAAACATGCACAAAAAAATATTATTTTCCTTTCATTTTGGTCAAGAAAGTGTCTATTAAATTTTGTTAGTTTATACAAGTTTTTTTTTTTTGAGGGTTTAACATCAGTTTCAGGTCAAGTGTCTGCTAAATTTTTACATGCTTACACCAGTGACAAGTATTAAAAGTTGATACATGGAGAGTTTTATGGGATTACAACAGGGGTAAAGGAAACTAAAAATAAAATCAATGGAAATGATCAATTTCTTTCTTGACCAAAATGAAGTGAAAATAATAACTCTGTGTGTGTTTCAATCAAAACTAAATTACATTGAAGAGATGATAAAAAACTATAGTGAAATGACAAATATGTTTTTCCTGTTTATAAAAAACCTAAAGAAATATAGGTAATGGGAAGTAGGTATAATTTTTTTTGCAAACAAATGAAGTTAAAATAATCACTTTCTGTGTGTGGTCTCAAAACAATATTGTAGATGGTTTAAAAAAAATTAAGACAGTTTTAATGAACAAATAATAGTGAGTACTTTTTAGGATATTAGCAAGAGGAAGATCATTATTTCTTCCAAACAATTGTTTCACCTAAATCTGCAAAACAACATCTTAATTTAAAATTATGCATCAAATTTATTGAAAAGAAGCTACCAATTTCTTTCTAATTGTTATTAACCAAAATCTGCAAAACAATATTTTTTTTAAAAGGAATATTTTCAGCAGTGTTCAGAAACTTTTTGGTGGCTCTTCCAAGTATCTATAAATGTTCCAGGGTGCCTTTAAATGATTACCCCCTTGGTGGTTGTTTTTGTAATTTAATATTTCTGTATATTATTTCCAATTGGTTTCTAGAATCCAAATATTTAAGCTTTCTAATTAAAATTAGTCTTGATGCTCTTCCTACCAGTTATTTTTAGCAGTTACAACAAGTTGGTCTCATCTTGGATGCCCATATGTTCCCTATTATCCACAATGAAGAAATTATTAATTATTCTCTGTGTTCCACTGGATTGGATTCCACAAACTCACAAACAGAGGGTTATTAACCGATATTAAACTCACATTTTCATTCTATTCATTCTGCAATTTCTAGGGAGTTATTTTGGGTTTAATCTTAAAAGATCAAACCCTACCCTCTCCTGGTATTTACATAGCCAGCCATTAGTTTGTTGACTTCAATCAGTATCTACAAAATATTATTTGTTTAGTATTTACATTTTTTTTTTTTTTATTAAAAGTTTTTTGAATTGTAACTTCATTGAATACATTTAAAAATTTTTTTTCTTTACTTTATAAAAATAACAAAAGATATCATTTTCAGATTATTTATTATAATAATCCCACTTTTTTTTATTCAAACATAATAATAATTTCAATCTATTTATTACAGAATGTTTAATGAATAAGTATACAAATATAGAAAAGAAAACAAGAATATAATAAAGTAGTAAATGAAAAAACATTATAATAAATAAGTAAAAGATTTGGAAATCAAAAAGAATTAGGTATAATACTTTTTTATGATGGCTTTAAAAGAGATGATTGAAATGAAGATCAAAAGTATAATTGCAAAGTATTCATTGTATGCTTTAGATATCCAAAATAAAAGTAAAAATTTTAATATAGTAGATCTATAAAAAATACTGTGCAATTTTTATAATGCTATTTCTTGATATATAACCTAAGACAGTGATGGTGAACCTATGGCATGCAGGCCAGAAATGGCATGTTTGAATTTTTTACTGACACACGAACTATTTACATATCATAATTTTCTATGCTTTAAATTATTCAATATTTTCTTGGTTGCTAAAATCTATACTAACAAAAATTTACTGTAAACTAAAGGTAAAATAAATATATATACTATTATACTAGAATTCAATTTACAATTGAACTCTGATTAGAAGCAATAAATTATGATATTTTAAGTCAAATAAAGTTGTACGGTATGGTATAATTTTCTATAAACCTGTCAAATGATTCCAATACACTAGAAAATAAACTTAGTAAGAGTAATCAAATGGTTTTCTGTCCTAATCTTTTTTCATCTAAATTTGTTGCCACCATTCATTTTTTTAATGTAATCAAAATCGCATGAAGAAAGGAATGAAATGTGTAATCAAGCCAAAGTTTTGCTATAAAAGTGAAATGTAAGAATAATATATTTTAACATATAACAAATCTTTTATTTATAAAATTATTAAAGCTCATTTAAATTTACTTTTAAATTTGTTACCATTATATTAACATGAATAGTGAAAATAAAAAAACAAAAATTATCAAGCAGTAGAGAAGTTCAAAATTGTGGACTGATGAGTATGAAATGATTAACAAAGGCACCATGGCAGGATGTGTTTTATGTTCTGGAACAGTTGTTTTGAGAATATCATCGGTAAAATGGCATTCTAAAACCAATCATAAGTCACTCTGTGAAAAAAGTAAAGATGAACAAAAAGAATATATTACCCAAGCATTTAAAAATATAAATATTCAATCAACATCTATAATGAAATTTATCAAAAATCATTCAAATATAACTGCTGGTAGTTTTTTTATTTCAAATGTAATTGCCAAATATGGGAAACCTTTTAATGATGGAGAATATATGAAAGAAGTTTGGATAAAATGTGCACCAGTCTTTTTGAAGATTTTAGAAACAAAGCAAAAAATATTCAGTTATCATTGGCTAGAAATACAGTTAAAGAGAAAATCCTGTAAATGGCTAACAGCATAACTTACCAACAAAAAAGATATAAAATCTTCTAGTTTAATTTCTTTCTGCTTTGATGAAAGTACAGACATAAATGGATCAGCTCGTTTGGCTATTTTTATCTGCTATTGTGTTGGGAATAATATCAAAGAAGAATTAATCAGTTTAACATCATTAGTAACAACAACAAAAGGAATAGATATTTGCAACAAAGAAGAAATAGATGTTGCCAAAATTGTATCAGTAACAACAGATAGTGCTTATGACTGGAAAAGAAAATGGTTTTCTTAGTTTATTTACCACCCATATTGGACATTCAATTTTGGTTTTCATTGCATTATACATCAGCAGGTTTTATGCACAAAGATCTGCTTTAAGCCACTGAATGATGTTATGAACATTGTGGCTAAGTTAGTCAATTTTATATCTACACATTGATTGAGATAAACTCAGTATACAATGGTTTACCTAATGTAGTTAAGTTGAGAAAAAGTTCTTCAAAGATTCAGTTGAGTGTTTAGATGAAATTAGGTTGTTTTTACTTAATGAGAAAATCACTGAAAAATATAATGAATTAACAAATGTTGAATGGTTTCCAAAATTAATGTTTTTTACTAATATATGTTCACATCTAAATGAATTAAATGTGAAACTGCAAGGTAATAATAAGACAATTGTTGTTATGTTTGATTTGATTAAAGTATTTGAAGTTAAATTACAAAATTTCAACCATGATGTTATTTCTTACACCTTCAAATATTTTCCAAATCTAAAAAGTTATTGACTGACTTAGAATTTCATGAGAAACCGGATCAAGTAAAGTTGGTGCAAGACTTTTGTGCTGTTATTCAACCGATAATTGATGAATGTTGTTTAAGATTTACACACTTCAGACAATTTTCAGAAACATAACAATTTATTTTATACCCAGACATAATATTAATGGATAGTCTCAAGTTAGAAAATTTTGAGTAGCTTAATTTGGAAGATATGGAAATGCAATAAGTCAATTTTCAACCCCAGTTCTATATGAAAATAGAAATTTGTTGCTTTGAGGAATGAGTTAGAAACAATGGAAAATGATCAATTATTAGATATATGTAAAAAGAATGCTGAAGAGGAACTATTGACTGCCTAGAATGCTATTTCTGAAATATTTAATTGTTTAAAAAAATTAGCAACCACTATTATTACCAATTTTCTCCTCTACATATGCATGTGAATCATTGTTTTCATAAACGAATTTAATTAAAGACAATTCAAGAAATAGAATGACAGATGAATCTAGATAGCATGTACATTATTGAAAATGACAAAATAGAACCAGATATAAAACATTTGGCATCCAATTTACAACAGCTAAAATTTCATTAAATAATATCTATTTATATTGATTTTATATATTTCCAAAATTTTGTTTTAATTACTATTAATTTTTTACTATTACATTTTATTCAATTTGTGCTCTTCTAAATAAATATCATTCACTTATATTTAGCTTATTTATAAATTTTGTTTATTATTATTTTGTTTTATAAACTTTTAAAAAAACTGCAATAATTAAGTTGTTTATATTTTGATTTAATAACTGTATAGCACACCAATCATTCAATAAATATTTTTTGAAAATTTTTGGCACACGTAAAAAGATTTGCCACCACTGACTTAAGAGAACAAATTAAAAGAGATATATTTTGGGAATTAATTTTATGCAAAAATTTAATATCTCTTGCTTTTATTTTGGTATTAGAGGAAAATATTAATCATTTTTTAGATTACTGATTTAGAGAATTTGTCAGCAATAGATTGAACTTTGATAATACCTACTTTAAAATATGAGTTCCATATAATAAATCCATAATGTAAGATGGAAAATACCAGACATAAAGAATTTAATAATAATATTAACAACAACAACAGATCCATGTTTATTAATGTTCTAACATATAAATACAAATAATAAACTAAAAAAAAAAGCATTAATAGTTACTGCAGTTCAATAACTTGGGTTTTTTGTTTTGTTTTGAGAGTAATGTGACCACCACTTTATTAAAATATATCAATTTAATTAACAAATTATTATTTAAATTCACAGATTTTTTTCTTCTAAATAATATCAGTTTTTGTAAGAATTCTTGATGAATGTTCTATCATGTTAACATGCAAAATAATGTCAGAATTTCATATAACTAGATCCATAATGAAGTATTAAAATAAACCACTAAAACATCCCATGATTATATTTTCTTCATGCTTAAACAAGCTGTTAAAACATTAGCAAAAATTTTCTACAATAATGACACTTAGTGCAAACTTTAGTAATCAATAAATGCTGGATGGTAGTGCCTCATAATCTCTATCCAGTATTTTCTCATCTAAAATTTATAAATACTGAACTGGTTTCAGGTTTGGAAACAACAGTATGTTTTTCAGTTTGGGCTGATATTAAATCAAAAAAGTAAAAATTGGATGTTAAAAAAGGGGTGCATTAGATACAAAGATCCAGATGCACTGTTCCCAGATCCAAGGCTCCTCACTGATGAAAGTCATAATCTAGAAACTAATATGAGGATATTTGATAGAAAAATGCTGGATAGGGATTACGAAGCATTATCATCTAGCATCTATTGATTATTAAAACTTCCACTAGGTGACAATATTGTGGCAAAAAATTGCTACTGTTTTAAGTCTAGGAATAACATCACTAATAACATAAATATGGCATCTAAATTAAAATTATTATTCATCCTTATAAGTCATCACTACATTGTAAAAAACTTATGCTGTAAACAATCCATTAATAAAAAAAATTATTTCAAAGTCTTTATGTATAATATATGAAAGAATAAATTGATTTTATAGTTTATAATACGTACTTTGCAAGATTTTGAATCAAAAATTACAATTTTATATTGATCAGTATTTACAATCATATAATGGACTTTCTAGCACATCTTGGCAAATCTAAACAGTTTTAAAAATTAGACATTCTATTAAATAATTTATGTCATCAGCATAGTAAAGTATATTTTTATTATGCAGAAAATAATGCAAATCAATAGAGATAATCTGTAACTCCATAGATGGGATCAGGATCATTCATTTAAAAAAAAAAATGAGATGAGATCTATCTAATAAATAAGATTTAAAAAGCTCAATGCAACTTATAGATCTTACATATGTAGTAAGTTTAAATAATAAAGCATTATGAAACATTGACAAATGCTTTACTTAACTCCACATAAATAACATCTAATTTTTTCTACTGATCAAAATCATATGGCATTGATTGTGATTATATTTATTGATTTGTTTTTATACAAATCCATACTCATAAAAAGCCATTTGTTTAAAAAGGTATTTATCAACAATTGTAGCTGGAATACAAATAGGAGATAAAGGACTATAGTTAATAATTTGTATTAGTTATTCATTAAATTAGATTTTCCACTTAGTAAAATATTATTCAAAATTCTATATTTATCTATATATTTTTTTAGATTCCTTTTTCTACGCACATAAATAAAAATATGCTGTCGATTCCCACATTCTTTTTAAAGTTGTGAAAATATTGTAATGGATGTTTTTACAGATATTCCTTGAGGATTTAAAATTTCATTGCTAAATTGAATTATTTCATATCTAATAATAGTACTGATATAAGGATTATCTTCCAAATTTAGAATCAGTAATTCATTTTTTTTTTACTTTAGTTAGAAACGACGTTAAACATAGTACCTCAAATTTTTAGAAAAGTCTAAAGAAAAAAAGTGAAAATATAATTTTATTTTGGTGCAGTGTAAGCATGTTAGGTAAATTTATTATTCTTTAATTGCATTTGGTTTGATGTTATACATTACTTATTATTAAATAAACAGTCATAATTTTAAATTCAAGTAAAACTTAGATATTTCTCTTTTGTCCAACACCTTCATTTAAATCTGACCATAAATAAGCATTCTTACTTAATAAGGAAGTGACTATTCATCATAATTACTATTAGTATATTATCTAATCTAGTTCGAGTTAGAAGAAACTTATTTAGAGAAAGCACTAAACAAAATTTCACTTATCTAAATAGTAAGCATCTTTATATGTATTAGTGTTCATCTGGAAAAACAGACCTTATACGGAGTAGTTGCTGTCCTCCATTTGGCATAGTTTGTAGGTGCATGGCCTCTGGTCCATACATGATACCTAAAAATAAATATAGAAAAATTATAATGAAATAATCGGAAAAGGTTAGGATAATTAAAAAAAAAAAAACATTTTTATGCATTTAAGTAACTTTCATGATTAATCATAAAATAACGTTGAAAGTCTGCATCTTATCATTGGTTGAATTCTTTATTTTGGGATAAAGTTTGTTATTGAGGGAGGATGTGGGTACATTGCATGATTGTTGTTATGTGGAATAAAACATATAAAATTTATCTTTGCCATTCTTCATTTCTCATTTATGCATTTCACCACCTTAACAAATGTTTAAATTAATAGTGCCATATTGGGAATGAGTTTCATGAAGCAGAAGCTATGGCTCGGTGCTCAGAGGTGACCATTAAATAGATATACATTCAAACCTGGGTTACCAGCAACATTATTATGGGTATTGTATAGTATGTCTAGCCCAAATTAATAAATGTTCTAATAATCTCAATATCGATACTAAGTAATACACATATGGTAATGGCATATCTATATGATTAACAGGAAATATTACTGTCGTGGAGTCAATATTATCAGCAATAGATTTTTTTTTAACTGAATCAATTACATGTGGCAAATAACTCCACACTGCCATGTATAGCATCTTGTTACATATGGTGCTGCACTGTGTATCATCTGTGACATACTGTTACAATATATGAACATTAAACAAACCCTCAGGACTCTATCTTATACAATACATTCAAGGACAAAATCTATTTATAGTAATTCGGTTTCTATTGCAAGCTTGAATAGTGAATAAATGTCAATGCTTGTTAAGTTGCTATTCAGTCTTATTCTATCCATATTCCTAAATCTAGATTACAGTTTTTGATTTTTGTCAGTGAGGAGTTTTAGACCTTGATTTTTTTTATCTAAAAATTCAGATGTATTAAATCTAAGTCTAAAACTTGTCCTTGACAATGACTAAAACAGTAATCTGGAGTTATGCATAGAACAACACTGGATAGAGATTTAATACACATTTACCATCTAGCATTTATTGATTACTTGAGTTTCCAATAGACCGCCAGAATTGAAATATTATGTTTTGGGATCCACATATCACCTAAAGAATATCAACATTTCTCTGTATGACTACCTTTATAAAAAAAATTTTAGCATCAAAATATTAATTATATCAATTTTCCATAATTTAAATAAATTATTTTTTATAAAATAATTTTTCTAAACGAATTTACTTTTGGATAGCGTCTGTAAATCCATCGCATATCACCAGTGGTAGGCATATCATAGTTTGAGAAACGTTGATAGATAGTTTGCTTTTGCATAGTTACAAAATATCTATAGTATTATAGACAAATCCACAAACATGTATATACGTATATGTCTGTATATAAATAAAAATATAAAGCAGTAAAACAAATGTACATATTTACTTACATATGTAAAGAAAAGTACTAACAGTTTTTTTTTTAAAAATCTAAAATACTTCTCTTTTTAAAACTTTTATAAAGGAGAGAGGACTGTCGATGAAACAAAACATCTTATTATGATAAAAATGTCTATTAACTTCTCTGTCTGAAGATAAGTTAAATAATTAGACAAATGGTTACAGAAACAAGTTGTTATTTGGCACTGTTATAATCTGATTGTAGATCTAAATTTTTGAGCCTCATTATAAACTTAAACGATGTCTTAAAATCATTGATAGTGACCCAACCATACCACTTCCGGTGCCTGAACTTTATGAACTCCTAAGCAATAAACCATTTGGTCAGATATATATCCTACACACATATTATTAAATGAGAATTAAAAAGTATATTTGGTCTAGATATAATCTCTAGTTTAATGAGTTTGTGGCAAAGTTGTGAGTTTGACACATGGAATCAAACTAACAAACTGCTATTTATAAATTCCTAAACGAATGATGAAAATATGTGTAAGAGATTGTGATCTGGGCTTTAACTATGAATGCTGGTTCAGTGCAAGATGCTCATCCTTGGGATCATTTATTCTTTTTCACATATCTTTGATCATATTTTTCAGAAAATTGTGATGAAAAAAAAAGTATATCCAAAAAAAGAAGAAGACCAAAACCAAGTTAAAATTACAATATGAGCTATGTACATCTTACTTGCTAGAAAAAAAACCTGAACTGGTGTTTCAAAAATGCATCCAGGGTAAGAGAGATTGGTCTGATCTCGGGGTGGATGGATGGTTGTGAGAGGATTGAGCGAAAGTGAAAGTTGTACTGACATAAGAATATAATTTGAAATAAACATATTATAATGCATTGCAATAAAAGTATGCAATTAAAAGGTGATATTTTTTGTTGATTTTAATACATTATCTGGGATTTATATGCTTAAAGAATCAAAGAAAGCGATAATATTTCTTTATTACAAAATATTTTAGTAATTTGCTACATTTACATCATCAAACATAAATTTAGTAGTTGGCTACATTTACATCATCAAACAATGAGAGATTCATTATCATTTCAGAATTTATCCATCAGATTAAATACTTACTACTAACAAAAACAAATAGTGTTTAATGTATCTGCAAAATAAAATAGAAATTTGTTGAATACAGTTCACATTATTTTCTAATACATGATGACAACTATTATAGTTATATGCTACAGAATACAAAGAGCTGCAATCAACAAACTTCTAACATATTCCTACGCAAACTGGTATTCTAATAATCATTAATTACACTTGTTCCCTCATCTTATAAATAGAATTTGATTGAAGTATGCTATGTAACATTGTAGGTATATCCTGAAGATGAACAATTTAAAGACTAAAGTCTATTATTTTGCAATCATTGAGACTATAGTTACTTTGCAATCTTACTAATTACTCCTCTAATAAATGTATACTACAATAAAAAATCGTTCTATTAATACAACTCCCTATAATATCATAGTTACTTCATTGTAAATAAAAAAATCACTTTTTGTTTGCAACATAAATCATTCTGATATTTGGGATGAATGTAGATAGTGTTTTGAAATTTATCAGTATTGTTATAATATATTATTAATATACTATATTTTAATATTGACATAACAGACTTGAATACTAGAATTGTAAAATGATTGATAGATGAAAAGTGATGTGGGTAAATCTGGTTATGGTTATAGAAATAAGAGAGGCCAAAGACTTGTGGAATTTACAAAAAGATAATTTAACATTGTGAATGCATGCAAATAAAGACACAGCAGAATTAAATTATATTTATATTTCAAATGTGCACAGGAAGGGTTCATAGATTGATTGAAGAGATGTAAGATTCACATTAATACAAATCTAAAGAAAATAAAAAAACTATTAAAAAACAATATTAATACCTAACTTTCTGAAACACTTTAATGAATTCAAATTATAACTTACTAATCATTTTAAAATGAAGATAGACTTTAAAGATGATTCAAACTTAACTAAAATGAATAAGAAAATAACTGATAGTTGGTATACAAAATGGCAGCAATTCATGAGTAAATTTTCAAATAAGATAAAAATAATGTATGAAAAGGAGTATGAAAATATTTAAAAATCCATGAGGAAGAATTGAATGTTTGGAGTCCAGTAAAATGATAAGAAAAAAAAGTTAATAATAATATAAGTAAATATAATTATGAATTGACAATGAAAGCTTTAGAAGAGAATAAAAGTTTGAAAAATATAAAACAATATTTAATCAATGGAAGAATAGTTGTTTTAGCAATAAGAAGAAAAAGATAAAACTATTACTAAAAAAAAAAAGACATAATGAGATGTATGGATTATATAATAAAAAAGAACAAGGGAACAAAATATTCATTATAGTTATTTCATCTGATTTATCAAGCAATTTAAATGAAGAGATGAGACATGCGATTAAATCTATAAAGAAGAGAAAAGTTTCAGAAAATAATGGGAATTATTATTGATATACTAAAAGAGAAACTAAAGAAATTGAAAAACCACTGACAAAATTAAATACCAAATGTCTACATAAGAATATAGCAGATGATTGAAAGAAATGCAAAAGTAATATTGATTCAGAAGACAAAAAGATATTAACAATTATTGACCTACAGTCTTTTATCAGTTCTCTATAAAATGTTAATCAAGATAATTACAACATATCTACAGTGAACTTTGGATTTAAACTAATCAAAATAAGAAAACAAGCTGGATTTAAAAATGGTTTTAGCCCAATGAGTCACAACAAAAAACTGAAAGTAGTTACAGAAAAAACAAATGAATAAGATCTTTGTAATTATTCTTTAAATTTGAAGGTTATGAAAAGGCATTTGATTCTATAAGCATTTCTCAATGATTAAAAACATTGAATCACCAAAATATAGACTTAGGATATTGATTATATTCTAAAAAATACTTATCAGAATGCACTAGCAATAATTAGATTATATGGTAAAATGAAGAAAATTGACATTGAGAAAGGTATATGATAGGGTGTTTCTATATCTCCAAAACTTTTACAACTTTACAAGAAGGATGAAAAACTAAGGAAGTAAAATGAGATCATTATTAATTCATTTAGATTTTTAATAAGACATAGTTAGTAGTCTTTTGCAAAATAATGCTTCATGATTCAGGAAATGTTGTAAGAATTGTCAGATGAAAGTAAGAAAGCAGAACTAAGGATAATTGCTAAAAACAATTGAATGGACTTTGTCCGAAGAAGACAGTAAAGATTGATATTCATGAATTAAAAGTTAATAATTGCAAGTACTTTGATCAGCACATAATGGATGAAATTAATTTATAGAATTAAATTTAACTGTAATTCTTTTGGAAGAAATAACACTATTAAAAGAAAATATGCTGATAAATTTTAAAAAAAGGTTTATAATAGATGCATTTGACCAATTTCAACTTACAGATCTGAGACTTGGATACTAAATCAAAAAGCAATATAGTGACTTCAGATCACTCAAGAAATTATGAAGAAATATATGCTGTTAATAACAAGAAGGGATCGAAAGTAAAATATTTGGGTGAGAATATGAAAAACTAAAATAATTGGAGTTGGGCCAACAAATAAAATTTTAAATTAAATCCCAAGAGATTGCAGAAGACCTAGAAAGAGGCTGTATATGAAATGGACAGATGACATAAAAAAGTCTGTTGGTATATGGAGAAAAATGACTACAGATTAGAGAAAAATTGCTTAAAGTTAGAGAGATCTTCAATTCTGCAGTGGATTGATAATGGTTGAAAATGAATTTATTTTTAAGTAATATATAAAAAAAATTACAAAACAAAAATTAATACAAAATAATAATTGTATTTATAAAACAAAAACTACTACTTTTTTATAAGTCGCATTTCATTTTAATAAAAAAAAAAAACATTCTGTTGTAATGTTTTTAATATTGCAAATAGAAATAAAAAATACTTACCTAAATGTAAAAAGTGTACCCATGTCTAACATGGAAAGTAATTCAGCTTTAGATTTGGGGAATGTTAATCGATACCGTTGAGTTTCAAAAGCTGGCACAATCAAAGCCTTAAATAAATAAATAAAAAAAGAGAACAAATTACATATATTATGACAAAGATATTAATTAAACACATGTTAAATAAATGAATAACTTATAACATATGAATCTGTCTTTAGATAAAAATAATGGTTCATAAATTGAAGTTTTACTGTGTTCAATATTACCATTCTAGATTAATGGTATTTATAAAAATTACTCATTTCTTTTCTTTTTTTGTTTTCATTATACTATATTCAATATATATATATAAGCAAATAGTAAACAGTTTTGATTATCCACTTATGTTTTTACAATTGTTTTGATTTTATATTAAAGTTTAGGCTCTAAGTATAATTGCATATTTACAGCTCTAAATAAGATTGTTAAGCAGTCAAATCCATAATCGTAAAAAAAAAAAATTGCATGGAAATAAGTACTCAAGTAAAGTAGTTTAAGTTAATGGTGTGCTAACCAATAACAATTCAGCTTTTTTAAATATTTCACTTAAAGAAACCATTTCATTATTCCAGAAGCACGGAGTAAAACTGATAAACACAAGATGGTTGTGCAATATATTTTTATGGCAGGGATCAAGCTGATTTCTCAAATTCAGTGTTTACACTTTGGCTTTTTGAATAAAGAATGATGTTACTGTAAGCTGGAGTTTATATAAAGTGGTAATTAATATGTCTAATAAAGAAATTTAATCAATAAAATTGATTCTATAAACAATTTAATTTTCCAAAAGCAACAGACTAAATCTAGTACTTATTTTAATTAGATATTAAATGAATGCTTATTTATTATATTTTCAATGATATAACACCATGTGCCTTTCCTAGAATATATTTAATATTTGCATTAACAGTAATAATCCCTTCTGTTACTTTAATTATATGGTTATCTGCACAAAAATAAGTAATCAATGGGCAGTGCTAAACAAATCCCCACTTATGTTTGGGTAATTGGACTTCACAAGTAAAGTACATTGGATTGCATATATTCAAACAACAGTTTATCCTTTTTATATTATTTAAGTTAATGACTTGAAAGTTAAGCTGTTGAATTCAAATCCTTAGGAAAGCAATTATATATTTTAGTGATTATATTTGCATGCATAAAATCTTAGTAAAAGCCTCTACAGTTAGCATATGCACATTCACAAGCATATTTCAATGTCTCATAATAATACTTAAATACTATGTGCTAAAAAACTAATTCATTTTCAATTGTGACCTTAGATATGTATTTGGAAATGAAGTCAGCCAATGAAAGTTATGAGCTGGGATATTTAGCTGATATGGGTGTTTATATAGCTTTATTTGAATTGACCTGAAGTAATATTTCCAATGCAGAATCTCTAAATATTCATTTTAATTAACATTCAAACAGCTTAACTTATCATAAATGTGTAATAATAAAATTAAATAGTGTTAAATCACAGATACCTAATAAATTTAATAAGTTTATCTAATCCAAAAATTATTACAGGCTGCTTAACACATTGTTTAATTGTATTATTATTATTATTATATATATATACACCATTCTTTGGGCAAAGATGTCTCTAATATATTTCATATATATAGCTATATCAGATGTTGGCTTAGGTTCAAAACTTTAAGGTATTACACTTTCAGATAATTAAAATGAATAGTATTAAAGTAAAGATGAATACTAGATAAATATGTGCACTGACAAAGGAAAATGATTAGAAACTCTTTGGACATCAAATACCAATGCAGCTTATATCCAATTATTATGTATATTTGCACATATGCGTCTAGAATAGAATAATACCATAAATTACTATTGACACATCATAACTTAGATGAAAAACAAAAAAGTGATGTTTAAGTGTAGACCAAGAACAAAAAGAAAAAAATACCTCTTTTTTTTTTTTCAAAATATGAAGTGGTTATGTATAAATATATAACATGCAGTCTTGATTAACCAACTAAACACTTAATAAACCTTTTAGCATCCCTTGCATTAGCAGTTCCAGATGTATATAAAAAATAACAGATCTAACAAGTTTCTAAACATGAGTGAAAATTTATTACTTTTCCAGATGTAATATAGAAGATTTGAGCACAGACTTTCAAGCTCACTGCAGCCATCCACTCTATCTCATACAACCAATACACATGACCACACACATACAAAAGAGATAAATGATTTTCAATATAAGTATTTTGTGTTGAACCAGCATTCATCAGTTGGTCCACATCATCATCTCCAAACACATATTTATAATCAGTGCTCTAAAATAGCAAATCTTTATTCCTTAATGGACAAGCTTCAATCTACTCTACCCTACAATTCTTCAGTCATCCATACCATTAAAAATCTGATGATAGAGTGACCAAATCCTTTGCTAATGCCAATATTATTGTATTCAAATCTTCTATATTACATCTAGACTCCAGGTATATAAAATATACTTGCATTTAAAATATTACTTTCCCAAATGTAAACACAGCCTCGTTTATATATCATTTCTAACTTTCATAAAATAAGTCATTTCCCACTCACTTTAATGCCCATGTAAATAAAGAATTACAACTCAAATATTTGTAATTTAATTAAATACAGTGTTCTTTTTTAAAAATTATATATAATTTCTGGTCTTGACAAATTAATCAAATGCTAGTCAATTACTCAAGATTGGAAATTAAATAAGATATTAGAAAAAAAAACCCATTGCATTTAGTTATATATATGTATGTATAAAGATAACTGTTGCTTTTTCAGAATAGACTGTGACTTTAAATTCAGTATTCATAAATATAAAGATTACCACCATTTAATTCCTGAACTAGCTGTCATTGTCCAGACCAGCAACATTCAAAGGAGAAGAATATGATTCAAAATATCGTATTCCACACTTGCCTGTGGGTTATTAATAGTTAAATATATTTAGAAAGATATAAATAAAATGTGATTTTTTTTATAAAAAACATTTTATAATTTAACTAAATTATGAAAATGATCCAACAAATATGAACCATTATTAATTCATTTTTCCTTATTAAGAAAACAATAAGAATGAATATTCTATGAAAATGTTCATCTCACTCAGGTGATGATGGTAATAAATAATGCCTGCATAGAACTAAAACAGGCAAAGAAAAATCATTAATGATAATTATACACTGAAAGTTAGCATGTCATCAGCTCTTTAGATGAAAGTTCAAAATAAAAAAAAATAAAGAATGAGAAAAAAAATCTGATTCCTTTCAATAAGCCATTTTATAAATTTCATACTTTTTAATTTATCTTTTACTTCTAGAAAAATTAATAGGAAAAAAAAACAACTGTTTTTATACCATTTGTAAAATAATACATTAAGTAATATTCAAATTAATCAATCTGAAAGTGATATAATTCCCAGAGATTCTAAAAAGTAAAATTTCTGATGGACTAATTAACTTATGCCTTAACTGAGGTAAGAAAATTTATGGCAAGTAATGCAGTAAAATCTTTACTTAACATTACCAATACTGAATAATGTAAAATTATAATACAATACATTAAGAACTACAAGATACACTGCATTATGATTGTTTTCATAATTTTAAGCTAGTTCAGAATCAAAAGTTTTCAGTGATCAAAACTCAAATCTACAATCTTGAGCAACATAGCTCAAAATTATAGGCATATCAAAAAATCTGGAATGAAACTAAATAGGTTTTGGAAAACTTTCAATCAGAACTTGCCAACAATATCTATATTTGACATTATAAAACACATAAACTACTTGACTAATCATCCAATCTCATACAAAACACATACGGCTGATTTTCATGGCAACTGAATATACATACATTTATTTATATTATTGAAAACAGTATTTTTTAGGTATTAGTAAATATAAAACAACAAAGAAATTTGCAGGTACTTAATAAAAAAAGAGAACAAAAATAATAGTTTCATAAATGTCATAACTATGTAGCAATAGATAATACCAAATATCCCTTTCAGTATTACCATGAATGTATGGAGAAGTATAATAACTACTCTTTCTTATTGCATTGCCAAATGTATATCATATAATACTAAATTTTCCAAGCACTTTACCACTGTTACACAATGCTTTATTTACCACTCTTTCTTACAGTTTACAGTTTCAATTGCTCCAGCAATCTTCTTCAGAACTTTCTATCTCCTAACCTCAACTGTTACAATATCTCCTAACCTCAAAACAGTTGAGGTTAGAAGATATAAAGTTCTGAAGAAGATTTCTAGGGCAATTGAAACTGAAAACTGATAAGAAAGGGTGGTAAATAAAGCATTGTGTAACAGTGGTAAAGTGCTTGGACAATTTAGTATTATAATGTATGGAGAACTCCATTCAAATAAAAAAAAAACAATTTGATGACATTCCATGCCGTATAAATGATAGGTATATATTTATCACAATTTCCAAAAGCAAAAAGCACCTATCCCTTTTAATGTTCGAGTTAAGTGGCACATTATCTCATATGCAATAAGGTAATTGACCAAAATGTTCAAGATTTTATAGACAAAATCAATATTTTAGCTTTGAACACAAAATCCAAGCTTGGGTTGATTTGGCCTTGAGACCCTAAATAATAAATTATTACTGAATATTAATTTTTAACCCCCCTTCCCAAACCCAATTTATTTGTACAGGAAAAAGTCAGATAACCCAAAGAAATTTGGATTCAAAGTGATCCAATCCCTCATGTCACCAAATCAAAAAGAGCAAATAATCATGCTAATGTCAATAGCTGCAACAAGATATGTTCCAAGTAATGTTTTAGAACTCTTATCCCAATTAGATCATAACAAAAATTACTAAAATTTTAAAAAACTTTCATTGCTTACATTATTGCAGTTTAAAGATGTTTTAGCTAATAAAAATATGCTTTATCAATTATTAAATAAAATACATACATACATAATCACAATATTTTGCTATGCTCAATGTTGAAAGAGAAAAAGGGAGAGGATTAAAGATATAGATAATGGTATTTACTTTTTAATTGAGGTATGATTTCTAACTTAATATAATAAAACATAATTAGAATACTCAATCATGAGAAAGAGACAAAGATTACATCCAAATGATACAAAAAGCAGCTACAATAATTAAACTGCTCAAGCGTTGGTGGCCTAGTGGTTAGCATAGCTGCCTTCCAAGCAGCTGGCCCAGGTTCGCTTCCCGGCCAACGCATTTGACATAGAAAAAAAACCAAACTGTTTCAAAAGCATTAAAATTAAATCATTAACTCTCTCTTTTTTCTATTTTTCTAAACCTTATTATCTATTGCAATTTATTCACTAGTAAGAACTGAAGGATAACACTGGTTTCATTTAAGAATTATGTGATATGTTCTCTAGGTATTTCTTTGACAAGAAAAAAAGACAATATATAAAAATTAATTATGAAGATGACATCAGTTTTGTGAAAATGACAATAGTTATCGACCTGTTAAGATAAGTTAACAGTAGCTGGATATCTCAATGTATATTATCTATAATATATGATAAAACAAACAATTTTTGAAAATAATAATAAAAAAACAGCAACACACCCAGTCATCTATGTATGAATTCATTGTAAATTACTATTTGGCAGTACGATGAATAGCCAATTATGAATAGACAGAAGAAAAAAAATTAAATATTCTTATCAGTAAAATTATTAAATAAGAACATCAAAGAAGAATGTAAAAAGAGAACGTTTAATTGCGGGTGGGAGGTGGCGAATGAGTAAAACACTCTTTCAATAAACATTAAAACAAAAGTTGTAACATTATCAAAAACAAAAAAATAATAAAAACTTGACTATTATATTTCTGATAATTCAATTTTATCAACAATGTACTATGGAAATATGCAAAATATATACAGTATATGCTGTATGCAATTCATTAATATTTGGATAGTACTGCCCTCTAGTACGATTTACATGAAAACATTTATTAAGTGTTAACATATAATACATATACCGTAAAAATATATTTTATATTTACAATTATTTTTGTTAAAAACAGGATATAAATACAAAATATTTATATAAAGAGACTATAATGAATTATGCAAACAATTACTCTGAATAATTTACATTGAATCTGAAATAATGATTTAACAAAACTTATTTTGGTAATATTCGAAGTTATCAAGATTGTATTGCTACAAGAAAACAGTGGCACACACATAGATATAAATACTGTACATTCTGTTCGCAAATACATATATATATGATTTTAAAGCTACGGGACAACTCGAACAAAAGTATTCAGGTTTAATAAAATAAAATGATGTTGAATGTGCGAATCATTTTAAAGTATAATTTTGCACGATCGTAAAATATTAATTCTAGATTCGTGGGTTAGTTGCTTATATACTTGTATTTAAATATTACTTGATTTTTCAAAAGTATCAATCAATGTGAATATCAACGAATTATAAGTTTTTCTATTCACCTCATAACGTTCTTCCCAGATGAACTATTTTAACTTTATTGTTGAGATAAAATCACTGCTGACAAAAAAAATATGATTGCAATCTATTAGCATTTGCAACTCAAATGGGTATTTCAATTGTGACAGCTTTTGAATAATTATCAGTTATACTAAACATGAATAGCAAAAAAAAATTTAATTATAGTAATTCTTAAATAAGTAAAATAATAAAAAATAGCACATGTGAACAAAAGTTGGACAAAGTAACTGGAACATCAATGATATCTTTGATAATCTAAATTTAAAACCTTGACGTTTGAATCATTGACTAAAATATTCCAAAGAGAACAATAGAACTGAATGTATGTATAAATTATTGCAAATCAGGACACAGACTTCTACTCTTTCTTTTAAAAAATTGCCAAATAGATGATGATTGGCACAGTAGAGAAAATCATATCTCAGAGACTCAGGTCTGTAATTTGTCAAGCTGATTATTCAATTGAACCAGTTAACTTGGCCTGCATTTTGACTTTAATAAGCCTCCAAAGTCATAGACTGATAAAGTAATATCAGGTAATATTAGCTTATACCCATTTCAGTGCAGAAAATTAGAATGGTTTAAATCCTGTTTAATATGTTTAAATGATAGTATCATATACATATAGTTAAATATATTAAATTAATACATTAATCTAATATATTGTACCTATATTGATATAGGCACATATAATTTTATCTAAAATTATATTATTAAAATAATCGTTCATAAAAGAAAACATAAAATTAAACGTTGAAGAGTTTATTGCAGTTTGTTTTAGAAAAAAGATAAGAATCAAATAGTTTTTTTTAGCGTTAGTTTTGAAATAAAAAAAGCTACAATTAATTAATCAGGGGGGGAGAGGGGTGTTTCGTTAGATAAATTAAACTAAGGGTTATAAAAGGAAGTAAAGAGTTTTTATTAGTATTCGTAAAAATATAATTTAAAAAGTTAAAATGTACAAATCTCTTTTCATTCAAGTTTAATTAAAGAAAAAATAATGTTAAAACTAAATAGTAAAGTGTATTAAAAATATATGTGCGTATATATGTGCGATTTGTAAATAAATAAAAATGTATGCGAAATAAAAGAAGATTATCATTAAAAACACGGCAATGGTTATTAATAAAATAAAACAACACGTTTATCAAATGATTATCACTGGAATTCGACAACAGATCTTTGCCGGAAATATTTCGACAACACATTGCAGATATAAATAGACTTTTTTTATCGGACAGTAGATCAGTTCACAAAGTAATTGAGTAGTGCAGTTCAAAAATTAATTGAGCGGTTAAACAAAAAAAATGCAGTGTTGAGAAGATCTTGGGAACGCACGTTTATCTCCAGCCCAGATGTCCTAGAAAACAGCAGATCTGCCCGTGAAATAATGTCAGCTTAACATCTTAGGAAAATCTCCGTCAGTATCTATTTGTCTCCGATAGTAATAATCGTGAAAATCAGGAAACTCAGCAAGGAAACGTCCCAGCCGGCTGGTAAGCATTCATAATGGAAACATTTTCACCGAAAGCAGCCTCCAAAGAACAAAATTCTACGTCAACATTCAAAAGCCTAGGTAAAAACATTTGCTTATTTCATTTATACTGTAATAGCCATTGCATTGCATTAATTCATACGAATCTTTCAAGAGTCTAATTATATGAACTCTATATCATACATAAATGAACTATTGATGTGTGTGATTAAATTTCAAATGCTATGTAGTCCTTTATTATCATTATTATGTGTGTGCATGAGTTAATATGTGCGTGATCCTTATATCAATATTATTAGTCAAAGTAGATAAATTCCCAGTGTTCTGTTATGAAAATATTCAAGAATATTTAAACTATTTAGAATGTTAATTTAAAATATGCGTGTGTTTTATTAGAAGTATAAAATGTTTAAATTTAGTAAATAAATGTTAGTTAATAAATTATCTTTAAAATTAAACTTTATTTGTCGGTCAATTCTTTTAACAAATTCTTTTATCAATTCTTTTAATCACTAATAAAGTATAATCTATTAGTGATTACAAATAGCTGAGCTAGTCATGGATTTAGGCATTGAGTTAGTGGCCACTGTTCAAAGTGCGTTGTCTATTCTTTTAGTATTCTTTTAGAATAAGCAGCTGGCGCCCGTGGTTATACACAAACAAAAAAGTGCTTTGGACGTGGTGTTCAACTCAACAGCCGAGAAGAAGCTATGTCCTGGAAATGTAATGTTAGTTATATACTTTATAGCTATCGTTTGGGCATACATACTCTCCGAGTATGTTCTTCTCTGCCTAAGAGGCCGGTGTTCAAATGCACATATTCAAACGTGGTTCAAATGGCTATACCCAACTGTGGGGCTGAACCTAAGAAACAATAGTAACGAAATACTTTGTTTCTTGTTTGAAAATTTTGTTTTATACAAAAGTTAAATTACGTATGTAAAAGTGTTTTAATTTAAAAAAAAAAAAGAATTGACCGAAAACTTTTTTTTTCGAAATGAAAAGAGATTTTGACATATATGCTATCAAATCAGAGTCAATTAGATGTTATGGGCGGAGTTAAAGCATTAAGATCGGGTAGATAAAAGGACTAAAAGGGTGGAGTCAGCGTGTATTTCCATTTTAGTAAGAAATAAATAAGTAAGCCATATATTAAATCTAGTGAAATAAAATATTGTTTTAAAAATGGAAAAAGAGAAAGAAATGTCTGAGACACGAATGATGATGAAAATGATGATGAATATGATGCAAGAGTTTAAAGAAGAATTGTGTCAGAAATTTGAACAAAGCCAACAAGAGCTTAAAGCTGAATTCAAAGCAGAATTGATAAAAGAAATGCGTCAAGAAATTAAACAAAGTCAACAAGAATTGTGTCAGAAATTTGAGCAAAGTCAGTTAGAACTCAAAGCAGAATCGAAGGAAGAAATTAGTCAGGTTAAAGGAGAAATTAAGGAACTCAGAGCAGAAGTAAGGGAAATAAGATATGAAATTATAGGAAAGGTAGAGAAAAATCAAGAAATTATAAAGGTAGATTTAGTTAAAGAAAGTAAAAAGGTTGAGGTCACGAAAGAGGTAGAAATTGAATTAGAATCAGATAGCGTTGTGATAAATAAAGTAGAAACTTATGTAGATCAAAAGGTAGAAGATAGCGTAAGAGAGTTTTTACTAAGAATTAAAAATAAAAGGTTTAAAGTAAATGTTCGCTGTAGACATAGATTTAAAACAAAGAGGAAGCGTAGGAAAAAATATTCACGATTAGGAAAAATACGGAGGTCTGTAAAGCTTAAAAGTTTTCTAATTTACAAGGCAGAAAATGGAATGAAAAGAGAAAGAGATAAAATAGATTTTAATCAAAAAATAGAAGTGAGAATATGGAGTATGATTTATATTATAAAATTAGTAGAAAGAAAAAAGGAGCCGCCGGACATAGTTTAAGAGTTAGTAAATGGGTGGAATAGTAAAGGAAATAAACAAAAAGGACCGGAAATGGACAATGAGCACGAATATGATTATTCTAAAGTAAATAAATCTAATAAATTAAATCTGAAACTTCTATTTAAAACTTAAGACAATAAATTTAAAAATGAATGAATAATAATAAATGAAATGTTGCAAGTAATAATAATAATGGAGGCTTCGCAAAATAAAAGATTTTTTTTCTCCACGCACATATTAATTAAGGAAATGTTCGTAAATAAACAGTTCAAATAAATAAAAATCAATAAAATCAAGTTAAATAAATGGGTCAAATTAAGAAATAATGTTTGTAGAATTAAATAAATGAATAAAATAACGGAAATACATAAAATAAAAACAAGTTAAATAAATAAGTATAATATATCTGTAGAAAATAAATAAAATATTCGTAGTAAAATAAAATAGTTTTTTGAATATACGCATGTTAAAATAAAAGTTTGTTTTGAATACCGTAAGTTAAGAAAAGGATGTAAATACATTTTAAAATAATCAAGATAAAAAAAAAATCTCTAGTAAAATAATAATGAATGAATCATAATAAAGCAAAATAGTTTTTTTCTGAGTACACACACGTTAATATATAAGTTAACTACTTCCGATTTGTCGGCGACGATTGCGCTCGTTAATGTTCGTTTGTTGAAGTTCGTTTTTCTGTTTGAAATTACGGAAAAACTATAAGGACTACACATGCGCCTATACCATAATTCTCTTCGTCGTTTTTTCCTCTTTTCGTAGGTAGTCGCCATTTTTCTGTACGTTAAAAAATAAAATTTTTATTAATTTTTTTGCGAATAAGGTCAATTTTTTAAAAATTTTTTTTCACAATTTGTTAGATTAACGGAAACAAAAGTACGCAAAATAAATGAACGGGACATGATGGCCTCTGATACGGATTATTCCAGCGGTGATGAATTTGTCCCATATAAGCCCTTTGACTCCGAGGATAGTGTTAGTTGTAGTGATCTTGAAGAATATTTTTCGTCATCAGAAGAAGAAACTCCTTTACCAGCCAAAAAGAAAAAACTATGAGTGCTTTTCTGGATGATATCAATACACCAGGCCCGTCAACAAGTGTTCCCAACAATATCAATCGGCCAGGCCCTTCATCTAGTAACAGTAATCTGTGTCCGAACGTAACCTGCAAACCTGTGAATGTAGAGAATTTTACTAAAACTCCAGGTTTGAAGTTTTCTATAGTAGGTAAGTATTCAATTTTAGATTTTTTTTTAATGTTATAGATCGGAAGATTATCGAAGAAATACTAATAAATATGCCACTCAAGAAAAATGACTGACTGATTTTTTACTCTGTGATAGGTAGCATATATGAAAGGTAATGTTTTTATTATTGTTTTTTTTTGTTGGTTTGTTTTAGCTACCAGCACAATGGATGAATGGTTGACACACTGATTCAAGACTATTTACAATTTATTCCTCTCTAGCAAATTGATTGTATATAATGCAGTAATTTTTTTCTGTTTTTACTAATTTTTGTTTTACTAACATGGTTTTCATTGTTTTTGTTTTACTAATTTAGTTTTTATTTGTTGTTTTATTAACTTGTTGTAGGGAAACTTCATTTTATACTTTATAGGCATATGACTGCCTGATTGCCTTCCTTATTAGAATTTTGTTTCAGCTTCATTACTGATTACTTTTTCCAATTGGTAAACAAGTTCAGGCATGATGAAATATTTTGCATATTTATATTAGCATATATGAACAGGTATGCTTCTCTGGAAGACGTATCTTGGAAGAGGTAGAATATAAACATTTTTTATATAAATATCTGCCATAGAACCTTTTTAGTAATCATTGTCTGCCTCTTGAAATGAGAAATTTGTAAATTGTTTTCTGTATTGGCAATGATTATTCAGTATGATGATGATGTTATAAACAAGGTTGGTTTATCCAAAATCTAAAATCAAAATAGTGCATCTCGTTTAACAGGCTTTGAGTTTTCCCATAACCATTAGCAGAACTTTCATGATTCATACATATACACCACTTTTATAATATACATATACCTGTACTATGATGATGATGATGATGACATTTTATTTTTTTATTGTATTTATAATGGTAAGTAATAATTTTCCACTTCCTTCATTATTTTTATATTCTGTTAGAATTTTAATTTTTTTATTTTTTATCTTTTATTAGGGAGAACTCTTTTCTTCCAGGCGCCTTGACAATTTGCAACAGTTGGGGTAGAAGATAAAAAGGAAGAACTCTTATAGGAACATTTTCGGACATTGTAAAGCTATGGATTATCTCAGGTAAGACTTATTATATATCTTTAGAAAGATTTTTTTGTGAGGAATACAAAGAAATTATCACTGAAGATGTAATTTGCATTTTAGTTAATGTTAATTTCCAAATTATGAACAAACAATAAAATAATAATTATTTCGGTTGTGAAAATTTCTTTTTTTCCTTATTTTTTATATAGTTATCACTATTTATTTTATGCTTATTGTTTTCCTTAGTTTTTCTAGTTTCTAGCAATGTAATTGTTTTTGCTCTAACATAATTCAAACTGAAGTTATTGTGAAAATTGTGTATCAGGCCAGTATTTTAAAAAGTTCAATATGGCGGCTTGAAGCTGAAGTAGTTAAAGTAATGGGTTAAAAGTAATATCGTAATATAAATAAATATGTAAATTGATGTCCGTGATAGTTTAAAGATAATATTATAAGATTAGTGTAAATAAATAATGTTGAAATAATCTTTGTAATGGTTTGAAATAATGGTGTAAGATTAGATTAATACAAATAAATATGTTAAAGTAATGTTCATGTGTAGTTAAAAATAATATTGAAAGGTTAAAATAATATAAATGAAAATCAATCTAAGTTGTATTAGGAGCGTATAAGGGTTCGAATCTAAAGGGATGAGAGTAGTATTGAAATAAGTTAGATAAGGATTAAGTTTAAAGCTCTTGACTGGATAAATTCTAGTACCCGCAACGGATTGGACGGGATCATTCCTCTTTTAAAAAAGTGCACTGGCAACAACCAGAGCAAGTCGTAAGTCACTTTTCAGGGGAGAATCCCCATATCTCGTACCTCATTTTTCAAAGTGTAAGTCGAAAATGGACAGTTGAAAATTCCTGCCATTGCAGCTGCTTAGTCAAAGTCTGATCAAGAGAATCGGCAATCGTTTTCCAGGGCGTAAATCGGAAATGGACAGTTGAAATTCCTGCCATTTGCAGCCATCTTTTCTTAGTCAAAGTCCGATCAAGAGAATCGGCAGCCGAAGCTTCGTCTATAAAAGATCCCTATGCCACAAAATTAGTTTGTCCTCGTGGTCACTATCCACGACGAACATTGTAAGCAATGTTACCAGCATAGAAAGAAGAAAAGCATAATTGGAGATTGCCCTTAGCATGGAAAAGGAAAAGATACCAAAAAGCAAACTTAGAAAGAATAATAAATTAAGATTTAATGTTGTCAGAGATAAAATGGTCAAAAATGATGCATTTTACTCTCAAAAGGAAGGGTGGTGTAATGTACCTATATTGATATAGGCACATATAATTTTATCTAAAATTATATTATTAAAATAATCGTTCATAAAAGAAAACATAAAATTAAACGTTGAAGAGTTTATTGCAGTTTGTTTTAGAAAAAAGATAAGAATCAAATAGTTTTTTTAGTGTTAGTTTTGAAATAAAAAAAAGCTACAATTAATTAATCAGGGGGGGAGAGGGGTGTTTCGTTAGATAAATTAAACTAAGGGTTATAAAAGGAAGTAAAGAGTTTTTATTAGTATTCGTAAAAATATAATTTAAAAAGTTAAAACATACAAATCTCTTTTCATTCAAGTTTAATTAAAGAAAAAATAATGTTAAAACTAAATAGTAAAGTGTATTAAAAATGTATGTGCGTATATATGTGCGTATATGTGTGCGATTTGTAAATAAATAAAAATGTATGCGAAATAAAAGAAGATTATCATTAAAAACACGGCAATGGTTATTAATAAAATAAAACAACATGTTTATCAAATGATTATCACTGGAATTCGACAACAGATCTTTGCCGGAAATATTTCGACAACACGTTGCAGATATAAATAGACTTTTTTATCGGACAGTAGATCAGTTCACAAAGTAATTGAGTAGTGCAGTTCAGAAATTAATTGAGCAGTTAACAAAAAAAATGCAGTGTTGAGAAGATCTTGGGAACGCACGTTTATCTCCAGCCCAGATGTCCTAGAAAACAGCAGATCTGCCCGTGAAATAATGTCAGCTTAACATCTTAGGAAAATCTCCGTCAGTATCTATTTGTCTCCGATAGTAATAATTGTGAAAATCAGGAAACTCAGCAAGGAAACGTCCCAGCCGGCTGGTAAGCATTCATAATGGAAACATTTTCACCGAAAGCAGCCTCCAAAGAACAAAATTCTATGTCAACATTCAAAAGCCTAGGTAAAAACATTTGCTTATTTCATTTATACTGTAATAGCCATTGCATTGCATTAATTCGTACAAATCTTTCAAGAGTCTATGAACTCTATATCATACATAAATGAACTATTGATGTGTGTGATTAAATTTCAAATGCTATGTAGTCCTTTATTATCATTATTATGTGTGTGCATGAGTTAACATGTGTGTGATCCTTATATCAATATTATTAGTCAAAGTAGATAAATTCCCAGTGTTCTGTTATGAAAATATTCAAGAATATTTAAACTATTTAGAATGTTAATTTAAAATATGCGTGTGTTTTATTAGAAGTATAAAATGTTTAAATTTAGTAAATAAATGTTAGTTAATAAATTATCTTTAAAATTAAACTTAATTTGTCGGTCAATTCTTTTATCAATTCTTTTAATCACTAATTAAATATAATCTATTAGTGATTACAAATAGCTGAGCTAGTCGTGGATTTAGGCGTTGAGTTAGTGGCCACTGTTCAAAGTGCATTGTCTATTCTTTTAGTATTCTTTTAGAATAAGCAGCTGGCACCCGTGGTTATACACAAACAAAAAAGTGCTTTGGACCTGGTGTTCAACTCAACAGCCGAGAAGAAGCTATGTCCTGGAAATGTAACATTAGTTATATACTTTATAGCTATCGTTTGGGCATACATACTCTCTGAGTATGTTCTTTTCTGCCTAAGAGGCCGGTGTTCGAATGTACACATTCGAACCCGGTTCAATATATATATCTATGTATACAATATACATACTTATTTCATCATAGTACTTCTTGCCAGTAGTTTATTGTATTCTGGGTTTTAATTATTCTCACTTAGAAGTTTTATTATTTGATAATCTGATTCCTAGAAATAATTAATTTTTTAATGAGAAATCAGAAATAAAAACATAAAAGATTATCACAGTATAAGAAAAAAAAAATATTAAAACAAATTTCATTTTTATGCAGAGCTAATTACAATAATTGTTCCTAATATTATATTTAACTTCCCTTTATAGTTATAATATAAAACAAATAAAATTCTATTTTAATTATTATCATTATAACATGAAAGAAATTAGTTGTATCAATATTCTTTTGTTTAAATTAACAAATATAATTAAAAATCACTAAAATTCTTCCAGATACCTGCAGTATTTATTTTAATGACTACATATAAAAATTGTAATGAGAGAGATATGATAGTTCACTTTAAGAACAAGAAGAGAGAAAAAAAAAAAAGGAACATACCCTCTTCTCTTACTATTTAAAATATTTATATATTTAAGTTTGATTGGATTTTAATCTATAAATTTCCATCTGTGTAAATAAGATTTATATAATTTTAAAAAATCAATAGAAAGATAATACTCAAAACTTAATTTTAAAAAAAGTTATTAATAAAATAATTAAACATAAAAATTAATGAAGATTAGTACAGCAACTTAAACATTGGATCTTTTTAGCAGGATTGTCTATTTTGAACTAAAAATTATAATTTATCATTAAAATTTTACACACAGTATTATAACCTATTTTAATATATCTACAGTTCTTATTGATATAACAATTATATTAATATTAGTCATAATTATTAGAGAATCAACAAGATAACAACTTTCTTTCATTATTCAGTGAATCCTATATTTTTTTATATTAAGCATAAATTTTCAAAGATAAGCATTCTGTTATTTCATTATGATGATAAAAATATAATGTCAATGACATATAGAGAAATGTGCATTCACAAAACATTCACGACATGAGCAAACAAAAAACAGTAGCAATTTTTTAAAACTTAATTTAATGCAGGATGTTAAAAGTTCAACCTTTTTCTATAACTTTATTTATTAATTTTTATTTCAGGCTATTCTTGCAATCATTTAGTTTCCTTCATATCTTATTCAACATCTGATATCTTTTCATCTATTTAAATTCATGCTTTTATTTACAAATATATCACCCATATTAAATATATTTTAAACCTTTTATCAAATATATGAATAAAGATATTTAAAAAAGCAAATGACTTGAAAGATGTATTTCTGGTTAAACATGCCCTATTCAGTTGACCCAGTCATAAACTCTTGCATATTGTTATAACTTTATAGAGTGAAATTAAATTAATATGCCAAGCAGTATTTAGAATATATATCAGAAGTATATTCTTCTCTTTCACATTCTTTGCATATCTTCATATATATATATATATTGATTACAACAGTTCTTTCATATATACTTTAATGCAAACAATTTTTCTTAAAAACTTCTTTATTTTCCTTACAGTTTTGACTGTCCAGCAGTCTTCATCAGAGCTCTACACTTCACTGCTTTAATTAGTGAAAGAACTGTTAGTAAGCAATATATATAGAATATATATCATTAATAAAATCCAACTATCCCAGGCCAAGAGTTAAAATAAAACTGTCCACCTGATTGCAGATAAATTTTGACTTTTTGTTTTCTGTGCACATTTAAATAGTGAAATAATATGAAGTAGGCAATCAATTTGTTTTAAGATTAAAAACTGCTTAAGCCAAATGACTTAAATTAAAAGCCTTTTCCAGTCAATTAAAAAGATATAAAGAGGTCTATTTAAATGTAAAGAGTGAAATAATAAAGGACTTCGATAGTTAATTTATTTTAAGATTATGAGCAGCTTATGTCAGATAACTTAGTTTTTTTTTATAATCCTCCTTGCTTAGCAGCTCAAAGTAAGTCCATGTTATTTAAATCCATCCAGTCTATAACTCATTTGGTCCTCATTTATATTTCATAAAGATTGCTAGGAGAATTGAAATCTCTTATAAATACACAAGATATAGGAAGATCTGGACAAATAGGGTAGGGCTAATTTGTACTGAGAGGTTTATAAACATTGCATATATAAAAATTATCATTTAAAACTATGATTGCAACAATTAACAATATATATAGAAAACTTTTCTTCAAATAAATATAAATAATAATTATGTGAATACAACCAAAAATAAACTTAAAACTTTAGTTATAAAAATTCAGATATTTTTGAAACCCAGTGATAAACAACCATATTAATTTGACATAAAAATGATAGAGTAAAATATATATATATAATAAAAAATGATAAAGGAGACTATACATTTGAATAGAATTAATAGCAAGAAGATTTATTGAATCTTTAAATACATTTAACAGGGATATTTTTGGGATTATTTCTTAATTTCAATTTAATATCTTTTATTTGGGATAAAACTTTATAAATCAAATTCTGACTTTGTATTGAATTATTTATAATAAAACACCATATGAAATTAAGCTGTTAGAATAGATGTTAAATGGAAAACAAATAGATTCAAGTAAGTTCTTTTTTTAAGATAGTATTTATTGTCTGAGATATTAAAATTATATGCAATTAATCATGTTTGATAATATTAAGTAACAGTATGTGAAAATATTTATAAATCTATGCATATATATATATTAATTGTTTATAACATATATATTGTAATGAAATTTAATATATAAACTGGCAACAATAATCATAATTTAATTTTTTTTATTGGCTTATCAATATTTCAATTATTATTTATTATTGATATCATTATTATCATTGCTGTAAATAACAATATTAAAATTAGATACTTATGTAGTTTATTTGCCAGAAGCTTGCCAACCATTTTTTTTTAAAAATAATCCATTTTCAGGGTCTCAGAACACATGATATAAATAATATTCAATAATTGTGTTTTTTTATTTATTAAAATGATAAAGGAACACAAAAGTCCAAAGAGTTGTAATTCAAATTTTTTTAAAATGTAAATACACTAAATAAAATTAAAAAAATTTCATTATTTAGTAATCTATAACAAACGTGCAGAGTAACATCACTTTTTGGATGGGCACTATCCCATAATTTTGAAAATATTCTGTTGAAACACATAAATATTCAAAGAGTTGTAAATAACAAGTAAATTTAGTGAAGAAAATAAAACATGATTAAGCAAAGTATAACAAACATGTAGGGAAACATCACTTTTCAGGTGAGCGCTATTCTGTAATTTTGAAAATATTCCATTGCTACTTATTCTGTTGATGAAATATTCCAAATTTTAATCATATTTCCAGTTCTGTCAATGAAATATTTCAGATTTTAATCACATTTCCAAAAATGCTACGGCAAAGAAGGAATGTTAAAAAACCTACATGTAAACTAATGTTAAAAAAAATTATGATAATTTATCACTTATCTGTTAGCATCATGTTAATAATTTTGAAAATATTCCAGTGTATCTTATTCTGTCAATGAAATATTTAAAATTTTAATCATATTTCCAAAATGATACAGTAAAAAAGGACTATTAAAAAAACCATGTGAAAACTACTGTTAAAAAATATTATGATAATTTGTCACATGTTATCAGTTAGCCTCGTGTTAAGTGTTCATCTAGTGATAACATTTTGATGTCATCTTGTGAATGGAATTTATGGCAAGTCTAATCCCAATTTTTAAAATAAATTACACTCATAATTCTATATTGATTGTTAATTAAAAAAAATTCAAACACATAAACATCACATTCAAACATTAAGACATGCTCAACACTTAACAGGTGATGTCAAAATTGTTATTCTTTAAGTATGTGTAACCCGTGTAAAATTATAAAATTTGGAATATTTCATCAATAGAACTAGATATATGATTAAAATTTGGAATATTTTACTGAAAGAACAAGATGCACAGGAATATTTTCAGAATTATTAACACAATGCTAACACATAACAAGTGACAAATTATCGTAATTTTTTTTAACATTAGTTTACATATGATAACATTCCTTCTTTACTATATCATTTTTGGAAATATGATTAAAATCTGGAATATTTCATTGACAGAACTGGAAATTTAATTAAAATTTGGAATATTTTATCAGCAGAACAAGATGCAGTATAATATTTTCAAAATTATGGGATAGTGCCTGTCCGAAAAGTCATATCAGTCTACATGTTTGTTATAGTTTACTAAATGATTTTTTTAAAAATTATATTTACTGTATTTACATTAAAAAAATTTTAAATTATAACCCATTGGACTTTTGTGTTTCTTATTTTAATAAAAAACCATAATTATTGAATACAAAAAACTTAGTCAGCCATATTGTTTTTACCATGTGTTATAAGCCCATAAAAATGGATTATTAAAAAAAAAAAGGATGGTAAAGTTCTGGCAGGCAAACTATGTAAGTACCTAAAATTATATTAATATTATTGATAATATTACCTTATATGGCAAATTCTTAAACTGATCGAAAATGTCTTCTAAAAGTACCATATTTTATAAATACAGTGTTTTTGAATATGTGCATCAATTTTTTTTTTTATATTTAGTTATAAAAGACACTAACTACATAAAACAAAAAGGTATAATAGTAACAATAATAACAATAAATTATTTAAAAATAATATTAGTATAGCATTAACTTTATTAGTGTATCTATAAGATTAAAATTACACTTAATAAGGAAAGAAAGTTTCAATATAATATTTAAATATATGTGGGTGAGTGCACAAATGTTTATAATTCTTGAATGTATTTTAAATGTAAAAGAATACAATCATAAAATGCTTAGGTAAATTTATTATCATTAATAATAAAAGATTATGAAAACTTAAAAATAAAAAAAATAGAATCATTTATATTTACAATATAAATATTTGTTTGGTAATTAATATATATTTTATTTTTATTAATTAATGTAGTGGGATATTTAAAATATTTTATTTTTTTAAAATAATTTCATTACAAATTTGGTGCTACAAATTCTTTAAATTTCCAAAGATCTCCTGCTTCATATTATATCCTGGCAACAATGATAAAATTTTCTCCTAAAAATGCAAAAGAGTGAAGAATTTTTTTAAAAAAGATCTCATTAATCATTTGATGCAATCATAAATCCCCCTACATGTCCAAAATTGTTTAGTCTTCTTTATTAACTGATTGCAAATGAACTGTATTGGAATTAAATTTAAAATTAAACATATTTCTGATAATGAAGTAGAGAATCAGATAAACATTTGTTTAATGGCAAATGTACCTTGAAACTGTCCTTAATAGAGAAGTAAATATCTAACCATGTTCATCATCCTGTAATGCATTTTAAATGGACTGAAATTTTAAAACTTGAATTTAAATATAAAATTTGACAACTAGTTTGGAAATCCTACTTTTGTTTAAACCATATTACTCATTTATCTATTCTCCAAATATTTGCTTATGTTATTATTACTACAGCAGCCTAGAGTTTTCTGAATAAACACTTGTGCATTGCACAATTATTATTAAAAATGAATTTTAACTAATGAATTTTATTTTCATCTGGAAAAACACTTTTATATTGGATAACTATTGTTAAAATGAATTTTTAACTAATAGATTTATCTTCATAAATATTTATAGAAAATTTTTAATTTATGAATACCATCCCTTAAGAGATTAATAACTACATCTCACATCTAGGAAATAAAACAATGTATTGTGATTCTTTGGAATAATTTCAATTCACTATTAGTGGATTCAAAGGATTATTTATTTTATCTCATATCTAGTAAATTGTATAAAATTGTATTTGAAAGCTCAAAATTTGTTAATTACTCTATTATAAGGATTAAAATTTGTTTCACCCATCTTTTAAAATTTACTATTCAAAATGCTGAAGAATTTAATCCCTTTCAAATATTTTGAAAAGCTTGGGTTAAAATAAATATTTTGAACTTTTTAAAAGAATTTGAATTTATAAGGATATATTATATTTCTCATATTTGTTTGTTATATCTAGAGTTACATTGTTCAGTGAAAGCTCTCCCAAGAAGCAAGTTATAATAAAAGAATATACAGGTAGTATATGAAATTTATGATTACAATTTAGTATAAGTGTATTATTGATTCTTTGTATTACAAATACTAGGTGTTAAAATTTAACATTAATTATTTATTATAGTTAAGATATATTTAATATTATGTTTTATTGATCTATTAATTTAATCCTATGTTTCTATAATTAAAGCATATAGTTTAAATATTATAAATATTACTCTTTTTATTTAGCCACATGGGTGCTCTCAAGATTTTATAAAGGTTATATTGTATATTCAATTAGACTTGTGGGATTGTTACTTGTATCAATATTATTGTTCAGTTGAGTTAAATTCCTGACAACATTGAATCATAGTTTTATGCATAAAATGAGTTTGATAAGCCTCTTATGGAATGCCATTACTACCTATTGGTATCAGGTTAATTAAAGCCATACTTCAAGAAGAATATTTTAAGTCAGTTAATGTTTTGCCCTTGTATGAAATAACTAAGTTTATAAATCAGATATCTAGGAAAAATAGGTCTTATTATTTAATTAAAGACACAAAAAACATTCTTTTTTTCTGTTCATTATTTATAATATAAAGTTTTTTGGAATATATCTTCACAATTATCTCCATTAAAATTTTAGTTTACATGTCAAGATACAACACACATTTAGTTATTAATAAAGTAGGACTTATTGTATTGATTAAAGACATCACAATAATATTTATAATCACTACTCTTTCTTATTGCATTGCCAAATGTATACCATATAATATTAAATCATCCATGAATTTAGTAGTTGAAGTTAGAAGATATAAAAGTTCTGAAGAAGATTGCTTGGGCAATCGAAATTGTAAACTGTAAAAGGTGGTAAATAAAGCATTGTGCAGCAGTAGTAAAGTGCATGAATGATTTAATATTACATGGTAATATTTATAATCCTTGTGAAGAACTTAATATTATTAATTCATTGATATAAATTTTTTTAAAGTACTTATTGTTACTAAATTAATTATATATTTTGTTAATTATCTGGTCTTTGTCATTAATTAGTTAAAATTCATAATCTACTAATTTTATAAATAAATATGATCACATAATTTTATAATTATTATATATTATTTAAAAGGCATACTGCTTTATAAAATATGTTGTTCATTATTTTTATATACACTTACACCATTTTCATTTTAATATTTAGTTGCTTAAAATATGAATTAAGTGCAATAAAATACCTTTTGCTATTTAATTCTATCAATAATAATAATTTATAATTCTAAAGATTTAAAATAACTTTAAATCGAATTGGTGTAATAAGAAATCTTAGAACAAACTTGCTAGTCCAAATATATGAATGTTACAGGATTTATTTATTCTTGTAAATCTACAGTTATACATTAAGTTACATTAAAACCCTGAGATATTATTGTGATTAGTTATAAGTACACATCTGTATAGTGTTTATTTAAAATAAATATTTGTTTATTATAAAGTCTCATAAAATGACCATACAAGTGTTTGAAAGGTTAAGCTCAATCTCCTTCAATCGGTGTGAATGATCAGAATCATCCTTATTGTATTTTTATATATTTTTTACAAATTATGATTTACTCCAGAGAATGACTACAATCAATTAGTAAAAACTTGGGAATAAACATTTTTTTTTTTAAGAATTTGGAGTGTGTAATTTATCCCTCTCTCTATATATTAAAATGCTAATTTGTTATTGCCAAAATTTTTATTAGTGATACAATTTTTCAGTCTCCTATTTATTAGTTACATTTTATAATATATAGGGTATATGAGCACAGACTTTCACACGACCAATCACTCTCCACACTATCTCATAACACTGATACACTTGAACACATATATGTTGAAAAGATAAATAATCACTAATAGACATATTTCATGCTAAACCAGCAATCATCAGTTGGTCCAGATTATCATCTCTATACATACATGCAATACGTGTTCAGATATATATTAAGATAGCCAAACCTCATACTTAAATGGACAGGCTTCAATCCACTCCACACTTCAACCGTCCATCCAATTGAAAATGCGATGATAGAATGCTCAAAGGCCACCCTGAGGCCAAGATTCTTGTCACACCCATGTTGACCTACATTTATTACATTTATTTAAATGTTATTACATTTTTATAATAAAAAAAGAAAATATTTTTAATGAAAATATTTATTGTTGGTAATAAAAAGTATTCTAATGTCCTAGAAGGTAACAGTCATCAATTATTAATTTAAAATATTTCATTTTCTTTCTTATTTTTTTTTTTTTTTTAAAAAAACAACAACATTTCTTTATCATAGCTGTGCAATTTATTTTTCAAATATTTGGTTGATAAATATTTATAAGAATCGGAAGACAATTTTTTATACTAATTTCTTTTGTAATTCAAATAGAAATGTATATAGCTACTTACATTATGTAAATGATAATACACTACTATATGTATTTAATTACTCATATAAGTAATTGTATTTTTTATTATCAATAAATATATAAAGTTAAATATAAATGAAGTTCATAAGTAGCTCTAATATTACAAAATCAATACGGTTAAAAAAAATATCTTATTTCTGAATTAATAAAAAAAAAAAAAGATATATATCTTTCTCATAAAAAAAAAAATCTGTATTCATACTATTAAGTATTCGTAAACTTATGTTACTTTCTTACTATATGCAATCCACATAATTTTTGTTGTAATTGTATATTGAACTATTTCCATATCTAATATTAATTGTTAAATGTTTTTGGATAAATTCAAACTTTGTTTAAACTTTTCAAATTCATTCAGTTGTTAGTAATAGTGCCTAGTTGAATGTATTTGAAAAGTTTAAATAAAATTTGAATTTTTCTCCAAACATTTAACAATTAATATTAGATGGTGGAAATAGTTCTACATACAATGACAACTAAAATAACACCATCACAAACTTTCACACTAATTTGCATAATTTTATCATTACAAAATTGAATCCCTGCTTTTTTGACATTTTCTACATTTAATAGAAATAACAAATCCATTTGACAGGGTAGTGTGACCATTTTTCACCATTATTATGATATTTAAATAAATCCCTTGAAATTTCAAACATCTCGAGGTTTTGAATCCAAATACACTTGCTTTGTTCAACAATACTAGTCTGACACTAAGTTAACAACTATATTTTTTAGTAATCTCAGTTATGAATCATCTTCATAAATTCAACTTTGCAATATATATGAAGTAATAAAAGAAAACAACATTCTTAAAACTGTAGTAGAAAAAAATGAATACATTTTGAATTGGCAATTATTTATAATCAAATTCATTTTTAGTAGTCTTTTCAGACAATCCATAACTCCATCTAACTTGTAGATATGTTTGTAGCTTATCATTCCAATATGGATTCAAAATCCAGATATTTTCCTCACAATTTTCTATTTCATCATTGAAATAATAACGAAAATTTTCTTTAAACAAGTATGGATATGAAAAGATTTGAATGTCTCAAAAGAATTGTACTTTCAGTCTTTAAATTTTAGTTTCTCTATAAATAATTTTTGAAACATTGAATTGTATCATGTAATACAAATAAATCAATTCCTCCCATTTCTTGTAAGTATAAATTTAGTTTGTATAAGTTTAAAAATATATCGGCCAAATAAATGAACTTTGGAATAAATTTCTGACCACCAAAGATTTTGTATAATCATTTTGTTTATTAAACCTTTAAACATCACATGATCTCTCTATCCCATGCTTGCTCATAATTGTTGTTAAAATAAGCAAAACTCTCTCCATACAGTAGTGCCACTCAAAGCAAGACAGAGTAATCAATGGATGCCAGAAGGCTTGTGCATAAAATCCCTATCTAGTGCCTACTCATCCAATATCTCCAAACTAGTTTCTGGCAAAATCCCTATCTAGTGCCTACTCATCCAATATCTCCAAACTAGTTTTTGGCTTGTATCCTTTGTCAGTGAGGAGCCTTAGATCTGAGAGCAGTGCACCTAGATCTTAGGATCTAATGCAACCCTCCAGCAGCCACCTTTTATCTCTACATAACTACAAAACTATGAAAATAAAATTGAAAACACAAATATTTTCAATCTAAGCTCAATAGCTTATATAGTCATATGGGTCTGAACTCAGTTCAGCACCCATACATTTGTGTCTTTGGTTCTTTTATACCCATAGCCACCACCTTCCTATTAGGCAGAATTGGTATTAAACCTTTAACCATCACATGATCTCTATCTCCCATGTTTGCTCATAACTGTTGTTAAAATAAGCAAAGCTCTCTCCATACAGTAATGCCATATGGTTATGCACAAGCCTTCTGGCATCCATCGATTACTCTGTCTTGCTTTGAGTGGCACTACTGTATGGAGAGTTTTGCTTATTTTAACAACAGTTATGAGCAAGCATGGGAGATAGAGATCATGTGATGTTTAAAGCTTTAATACCAATCCTGCTTAATAGGAAGGTGGTGGCTATGGTTTTAAAAGAACAAAAGACACCAAAATGTATGGATGCTGAACTGTGTTCAGACCTATATGACTATATAAGCTATTGAGCTTAGATTGAAAATATTTGTGTATTTTCAATTTTATTTTCATAGTTTTGTAGTTATGTAGAGATAAAAGGTAGCTGCTGGAGGGTTGCATTAGATCCTAAGATCTAGGTGCGGTGCTCTCAGATCTAAGGCTCCTCACTGACAAAGTCCACAAGCCAGAAACTAGTTTGGGATATTGAATGAGTAGGCACTAGATAGGGATTTTATGCACAAGCCTTCTGGCATCCATTGATTACTCTGTCTTGCTTTGAGTGGCACTACTGTATGGAGAGAGTTCTGCCTATTTTAACATTTTGTTTATCCAGAAACATGTGACTTCTTCACAGAATTCAATAACTTTGTTAGCATTTATATCTTGATAACCAATATATTTTAGTAGACAAAAAAAAAGTTTCCATATTTTCATAGTTTTTCATGTGATATAATTTGTGACTTCATGGTAGTGTTTAAGACAATTTTCAAATCTGATATAATTTTAATCATTAATGCCCCTTTATAAAGCAGACAGCGAATATTTTGTTAAAACAAATGTCATAATATCTCTATTTTTATTATACCCTGTCCATGCACATCCATATATATATATATCAACACAATTCATGCAAAATATTTCCTTAGATTTTACATAAGTATCAAGAATTCCAAAAATGTCCTCACTATCATCTTAAATTCACCATATATCTCATTGTTATATCTTCATTGCTTTTTTGCACTTCTCTTCATATATTCATATATATTAAATTTTTTTTATCATCTCATCTTACACACTTTAATTATATATAAAAATATTGCATTAAAGTGTATAAGAGGAGATGATAAAATTTTTTTAATATATATATCTCATTGTTTCATATAAAATGGACAAAAGCAATCAACTGCAACACATATGCATATATTGACTCGTCCAGTTGTAGAAACAAAATTTACTGATCGTAACTTTGCTGGTAAGCTAACTTCTACCCAGTAGGATATTACACTGACTCTGCATGCAATTGTTATTGGAAAGTGGAATTAATTAAATTTCTTTCAATATCTTTTATCAAACATGACTCCAATAGTGTCTTTTACCATCAATGACTCACAAATGCTGTGAATCTTGCCAGATTGTGTAATTCACAGACTAATGAGAATATATATATAAATTTAAATATTCAATTCTTTTAATTTGATTTCTAAAAAAACGAAGCAGCTTGTTTTTCAAATCTACATGTTTTATGTCAAAAGATAAAACTAAATTTTTTGATCACATATTCTCATTTGTGAGAATTTTGCAGCAAAAAAACAAACAAAAAAAAACAAACATTGTCGATGTTGATCTCCTTTACCATCATTCCATGTAAATCCAAAATTTAGGCAGCAAGGGTAATGTTTTCTTATTTTTGTCATTTCAACTCTTATTGAAGGATTTTCATGATTTTTACTTCAATTGTCCATTTTGTTTGCTGCATATTTTTTGATTGTTTTTGGATCTCTTTTTTGGCAATTTGCATTTTCATCAGATTTCTTACCAACCATTATAAATTTTTATTAAACGCCCATTATTATATTAAGTAATAATTTACTAAGGCTGTAACCTTAGAAATAAGCGTCTATAGAGGTCCCTACCTTCGTATTTTTCAGACGCTTATTTCTAAGGTTACAACCATTATAGTAAAAAATAATAATGAGACAAATGCTTATTATTTACATAATATACTAATTATTAAATTAAGAAAATAAGTATATTTTATTTGCAATTACAATCAACTAAATTGCATATATACACAGTTTAAAAACATATTATGACCTTAAGTTAATCTAAGTATATAATAACATTTCATAAGTTTAAATGCTATCAAGAGTTGATTAATATGCAATTCAAAATTGATATGACATTGATCTATAAGCTGAGAAAAACTGGACAGAAATATCTTTAACTGAAAAGCCTCTGAATTATCCATTCAATGACTCACAATGAATAAAATTCTCCTAATGAACATGAAATCTACTTTCATACTTTAAGATTTACTGTAACCCATTGTGGAAATTATTATGCATGCAAGATTTTTGCAATTGATAATTCAGGCTACTTTTTTAATTTTAATAAAAATTATGAGGAAATCCTTCTTTTTTTATAACTTCCAAATATTTTTATATAATGATTTACGACTTTCATAAGCAATAGCAGTTTTGTCCTTGTTAATTACGTTCAATTAATTTACATAATTTATGATTCTATTTTTTCTCTTTCTAAAAAATAATATTTTTCAAAAAAACATACAAATAAAAAAAGCTTTAATGCATTCACTTTATAACTTTTTAAGAGCAAACTGTGTCTATTGTAAGCTTGAGTAAACTGTAGTTTATAGATAGTCACGCTTATTGAATCTATATCCAATACTATTCTATATATATGCCCAGAATAGTTTCTGATTTTTTGAGCCTTTTTCATTAAGAATAACAGTGGATATAGATTTAATAAGAGAAAAAAAAAACAGATTGCTCCTGGTCAGCTTTGTGTAAACTACAAGAAAGATAGAAAAGCCTAATAATTTTTTTCTACAGTACAGGTTTTTTCATACCTGCACTTATATATAATATATAGGGGTTTGAACTCAGACTTTCAAACAACCCTCAACCATCCATGCTATCTCATACCTCTGATACCCTTGATCACACACATGTTGAAAAAATAAATAATCACCAATATAAATATTTTGCGCTAAACCAGCACTCATCAGTTGGTCAAGATTATCATCTCCACACATATATACAATCAAAGCTCAGCTTATATTAAGATAGTTAATATTCATACTTTAATAGACAGGCTTCAAAACACTCCACCTTCAGCCATCCATTTCATTGAAAATCTGATGATGGAATGATCAAAGCGCACCTTAGCGCCACTCTTCTCATCCTACCCATGCTGACCACAAGTCACTTTGACCCCTCATGTACAGGTCATAATCCATTTACATACCTATACAAGGGATGGGCAGACTTTACAGCACTTTATTTTGAAATATGAATTTTTTTCTGCAGTACAGGCTTTTTCATACCTGCACTTATATATGTAATAAATAGAGGTTTGAACTCAGACTTTCAAATGACCCTCAACCATCCATTCTATCTCATATCACTGATACACTTGATCACACATATGTCAAAAAAATAATCACCAATATATATATATATATTGTGCTAAACCAGCACTCACAGTTCATATTATCATCTCCACACATATATACAATAAAAGCTCAGCTTATATTAAGATAGCCAATCTTCATACTTTAATGGACAGGGTTCAAACCATTCCATCTCACTACTCTTCAGCCATCCATTTTATTAAAAATCTGATGATAGAATGCTCAAAGCCAACCAAGCCTAATAAGTAAACTTTTATTTCTGTGATTATTCCAAAAATGCTGTATCAATATATTTTTCAATGTAAGACTAATAGATGTTAAAATTAAAATTATTATTTACATTTCTATTTCCTTTAAGTTCCAACAGCATAAGACTGCTTTAAGAACTAAGGAGAATTACATTCAGAAACTAAGGGATGTAATGTTGAATTACTACAAAACTACAAGTATCACAGTAACAGTAGTCCATCTATAATTATCAAAATAATTACAGAACAAACAGCTGTAATACTTTTTTTTTCTGTTAGAATTATATCTATATTTAAAAAGAAAAACATATTATACATATTAATCATTATTTTCAAAGAAAAATTAAAATAACTAGGCAACAAGCTCCTATACCATACACAGTAGTTTTTTAATTAATTATCATTTATTTAACTATGAAAATTTGCATAAAATTTTACATAAACCACAACGTAACTTCAGTTAAAAGTAGGCTATGATTATGGAGACTCAAGATCTCCGAAAGCGCTAAGCCATATAACTTTGTAAGATTTAGACAAGCTTCATTTTTTTGCGTAAAGCGCAAGCACAATTAATTAACTATGAAGAGCAATGATTCTCACTAAGGGCTGTAGTGACCTCTTGGGAGAATTAAAACTCTTAAGAAGTGTTCAGGAAACACTATGGTTTTAATATTCCTATAGATCAACATTTTGTATAAGATTGGAAAATTACCCAGATTATCTCTACTTATGTGGAAAGATCTCAAATCCTCTTCCATTCTTTTCTGAACTTTCTGAATTAAATATTTGTTTTGTAATTATTTAAAAAATAAAATTGTTCTATCATTCTTTTTATTTCAATATTGTAAATACAATAAATATTAATACCCAAAATCTCAATATAAAATTCATCTCACATCTTTGTCCATTTGCCATTGAAATATTATCGTAAAGAAATGCCAGCCCACTCAAATGTCTACAAAGAACCGCTAGGGAAATAAACAGCCATGAATGTAGAGTGATATCATTAAGTTTAAGATAGCTGAATTTGATCTTCTTAGATGCAATTGCATCAATAGATTTAAGACAATGATGATCATTGTGATCATATGCTACATAAATGAAATTTTTAGCAATTGAGATGTAAGTAAATGTGGGCAAATGCAAGCTATGAACCGCATAGTCAACAGTGGCAGAATGAAAGGTCTTAATAAAGCTTTTGAAAAATCTGTATTCTGGCTGGAATCTTTGCAGATTTCTTTAGGATAGTTTGTAATATATAGGGTATATGAGCACAGACTTTCACACAATTCACCACTTTCCACTCTATCTCATAACACTGATACACTTGAACACATATATGTTGAAAAGATAAATAATCACCAATATGCGTATTTCATGCTAAACCAGCAATCATAAGTTGGTCCAGATTATCATCTCTACACATATATGCAATAAGTGCTCTGATAAATATTAAGATAGCCAATCTTCATACTTTAATGAGGGGATACTTTGTTAATAATTAAATTATAAAATTTTTTATAATCTAAATAAATAAACTTTAATAAGCATTTACATTTGTTTCAAATAATTTAAAATTTATAAAAATTATCTTTACTTTATACAAAAAAATATAATATATAATTTATAAGCAATTCTTTTTACTACTATCAATAATTTTACAAACTGTTAGTAAATTACATTCTAAATTAATAATAATAAATCTTAAATACAATATATAAATTAAACTTCTTATCTTGTAAAAATATATTTGTAAAGGAATCTAATAACAACAAAGGGTTAGCTGTATCATTACTTGAATTTCCTCAACTAAAATGATTAATTTTTATAAATTTTTAATAACTTTTCCTTGAAAAAATACATTTTATCAATATGTAGGTTTTTATTTCAATAAAAAAAAAAAATAAGGAAGAAGAAAAATACGTTTTCTCCCCTTTCCCTCTTTGGAGGAGATTAGGCTTTTTAAAATAAAAGTCATTAATCAATACACTATAAAAGATTTATTTTTAGAAATTTAAATTATTGGTAGTTCCAAAAAAGTTATTTTTTTTCTGTTAAACATTTAGTTTCAAAGTTTTCATAATAATTCAAAAACTATATATATATATATATCATTATCAAATTACACTATAAATATATGATGAACATAAGAAAGTCTCATTTAGCTAAATATGGAAATGAGATTTAACAATTGCTACATCTAAAAACAACAATATTAACAATAAAATCACAAGAATATGTAGTTTCAGAAAATTTTCTCTTCAGCTGTTGTGTTCTTCTTCAACATTACCAGCTAACACAGTTTTATTTATGTACAAGAGATATCAATTACCTTATTTGAAAGTGTCTAAGGTTAAAAATGTTGCTCTCTATTATGAACACATATAATGCAAAAAAAAATTAATTGATTCCATTCTTCTTTCATATATACTTACCGGAAATATATAAACCAGATAATAATGTTTTTTTAAAAGACATATTAAAGATATAATTGTGTAAGTTTGTATTTTGTAATTGTCAATTACTAGCCAAAAGGAAAATTATATATACCAAATATAACTCTATTTTCTAAGCCTTTCTGTATTTTGCTCTCCTTTTCAAAGACTCTTAACTTCCTCTTTAATATCATTACTCAACTTCTTTCTTCTTCTATTTCATACTTCCTATAGACTCTTTCAACACATCTTTTATAAATTTTATTCCATAAGTATTTATCACCAGTTTTTCTTTGTTTTCATAATTTTCTTAAAAATAATCCTTTTTAATTTATTCTTTTCAATACTTCTACCCTTATTTTTCCATCTTATCATTTCAATTATCCTTCAATCCATATTTCTAAAGCTTATACTTTTTCTGCTTTTTCCAATTTCCAATATTTCTGCTCCAAATAAAACAGATGTAATTTCAATAGTCGAGTGAATAACTTTCCCCCTTATAAATTAACCTGCTCTATAATTTTCTGTACTCTTAATTCTTTTTTTCTATCTATTTTCATTGCTTTAATTTTATTAGTATTTATATTCATTTTAATTTTTAACATAATATTTTATTGAGTGAAGTATCGCTACCTTCTAGTATTACTCTATCAGCAATACAATTAACTCTTTTAACTTTAATGCTAGTTCCATCCACACTAAAACAATATTAATTTAATAACTCATTTATATTGTCCAACAATCTAAATGTATCTCTAAATATGCACACAAAATCGATAACAGCACCACTTTATCCATAATCAAACTTTGCTATAATTATCACACATTTACCAAATTAGGTCTTTTTTTTATAGTTGTTTAGTATCTGCTTAAAGAAAACTTTCTGATCATTGTTCTAAGTTATAAAGTGCATTACAAATAGTCATCAATTTTCTCATTTTTTTCTTTCTCATTGTCTTCGATAATTTAATTGAAATTTCATCAGCCTTTTGTGGTTTATCTAACTTTATGACATAAAAGTATTATTTCACAACCTATTTCATCCTTATCTATATGAATTTTTTTTTCAATCAAAAAATTAATACTTATTATTTCTATTATATAAATCATGGCTATATACTTTCCATCTTTTTAATGCATTTTTTAAATTTAAAGTTTTGCCCATTTCATATTTATTTTTGTGGTTCAGCTTTTTCCATCCAAACTGTTTTATTTTACTGTAAACTGTCCACTTTTTTGTGTGATTCCTATATTTTTCTTCTACTTTACTCTCTCCTAAATTCATCTGTTTCATGTATCAATTTACTCTTAAATATTCTATAATTCTTTTACCATCTATATACTTCATATTATACTATTATTTTCCCTGCAGAACTTATCAATCTTTTGTCTTTCTCATTTCTCAGTCAACACAAAATTTCCAACAATTTTAACAACTTTTTTCTGTCCTGCACATCATTACAAATCAGTGATGAAATATGACATTTTTAGGAATAGAAGCATGCTACATCTTTTTTTTAATAATGTTTTTATTTTACTTGCCACAACAATTTTTATGTAATAGCTAATCTATTCATATTACATACATCTAGAAACATCTGGAACTCTCTTATCTATCTATAAATCAGTTAGTATAGAGAATACATTATCAAGATATTTTTATTTTCTAAATGCTTTTAATATTCTTAAATTTGAACTATTAATTTCATTTTAGCATTGTTTGAAATTCTTGTAATCAGTGAATAATGTGATGGTCAAACTCATTATTTGCCTTATATAAAAGCAATTCAACTGTTGGTAAAAACATTGAAAGTTAACAGAAATTCCATACAAAAAATAATGAGTTTGAATTGTTCATTCTTCTTTTTTTATGTTTAGCAAAATAGTTTAGAGAATTTTTTTTATTTTTATGTTTGTTAAAATAGTTTATATACACTAATGTACTTAATGTTCTTACTATACTATTGTATGTGCAACTTGTTGGATCGATTTTGTGAGCTTGAATATGTACATATTTTAATGAATTTTTAAAATTGAATTTTAGTTAAATCTTTTGAACTTTTTAATGAATTATTCTATGGAAGCACTCATTCCATTCAATATATGAAGCCTTCGTCCCTGCTACAAATTCTCATTATCATTATACATCTATTTCTATTTGCTTTTTCAATAACTTTTTTATTTCTTCATATAACATATTTCATCAATATTATAATTATTGACTGGCATGCAAACCTGAACAATAACCAGATTTTTTGAAAATGTTTTTAATCATACTATAATCATCATTCTTAAATTTAAATTGTTTACTTTTATTTCCAAAATGAAAAAAATTCTTACATATTGCTTACTCTTTTCTCTACAAATAACATATTTTCTCCCACAAAATCCAACAATATCTCCCTTTTACTATTTCATCTCTGATAATAAATTTATTAATTTTGATATGTACGCCATTGTAACATTTCGTATACTTATTCTTAAATTTATTCATGGACCAATTAAGTCCAAATATAGTATAATAATTCAATAAGTCAGATAAAAGAATGGCCACTTTTATCTGAACTCCGTTTTTAATGATAAATAAACTGAGTATCAATAATTCAAAAGTGGGTATTTTTTATATTTGTTTTAAAATAAATTTATTAAACACAGTAATATACAGTTAAGCTTTTAAAAAAATTACATAGCATTCAGTATGAAACTTGTTATAGCAAAAAAGAAAAAAAAGGTATTTGAAAAAGGTCAATGCAGAAAAAAGTATATCTTAATAAGACTAAGAGGAAAATGAAACTTTCACCCAAGTATCATCATGTAGAGTCACAGGCGAAAGCAGAGAGTCTCGCTGCTTGACCTTTTGTAATTATTAATTAAGTCAGCCTATAGTTTCAAATAATAAACCAGATAAAATTCTAATTATTTTAATAAACTGATAAATAAATCATAGCTATTAAATTTGTAATATTGGATTATATATAAACTTATTCATGCGTTAAGTCTGAAAATAATACTATAATTTATAGGTCAGATTCCTAAAGAAAGATTTAAAACAAAATTGCAAACAGTGTCCAATTCATAAAAATGACAACTTACTGATGGTTGATTGCTTTAAATAGATTCATACATGGTTTTAAGTTGCTCTAATTCCCGCAGTTTTTATGTTACCGTAGCATATTTAGGCTTATTTTAAAGCTTAAAAAGTACCATATGATGCTGCCCTCTCTTGAATTATTTTATAAGTAAAAAATCAATAATATAGGTGTTCTAAGTTAGAACAAAGAGAGAAGACAGACCTTCCTAAATTCTGATTGGTTGGTTCGATTTCTGTTTGTTTGTCTGTCAATAATTTTCATTGCTCCAACTTCTGTTTTGACTTTGAAAATGAAAATTAATATCTTACAATGTTTTTTTTAATTATTTTTCTTATATATTATGAACTATTTTCATAAAATATACTGAAAATATAGTTATTTTACAAAAATAGTAAGATTCTAGTATAGAATTGTATATGTTTACACAAACATAAATTGAAAAAGAAAACAGTGCTAACAACAATTTTCACACCTGACAACAGTTTAAATTGCCCCAAGCTCTTTATTTGATTTTCAAACCAAAAGTAATAATTTAGAGCAGTGATATTCAACCCTTGGTCCGTGGACCGGTGCTGGGCTGCAGAAGTTTTCTGCCAGGCCGCAGGAAAGTTTGTAATAACAAAATAATAAGAGTTTAAACTTTTAATTAATATAAACAATTTTTATTTATTTTTTCATCTCATTTTTACCCAATTAAAAAAAAAGAAACAGAATGAAAACAAAATCTAATCAATCATACATCTATTAATTTGTTTTTTTTTTTTAGTTATCACAGATGTTTATGGTAGGGGGGGGGTAGAATTAAATTTTTTATTGCTTTTCTAAAAAAAATTCAAAATTAAAAAAAAAAGTTTTTTTATTATACAAACGCCATAATATATATATAATTTCATCTTGTATGCACATTGTTGTTTTGATTAGTTATAACAATTATGCTCATCTGAAGCTAAGCAGTTTACATCTTTAAGAAAATTTATCTATAGACTTCTGCCGGTCCGCGAAACCTTATTCTTACTTTTGCCGGGCCGTGAAACCTTATCCTTATTTTTACCAGTCCGCAGGTGTGAAAAGGTTGAAGACCACTGATTTAGAGTATTTTTCTAGAATTTATTTACACATTGTAATGTATTTTGGTAAAATATGCTGAAAATGTAGTTATTTAAAAAAAATAGTAAGATTTCAGCAAAAAATTCTTTACTTTTTCACAACATAAATTGAGAAAGTCGATGATGTATGCAACATTTTCTAATTGGTTACGAACATTGTTTTTAAATTCCCTGCTATAAAATATTTTTATAATTTTAAATAGAAAATTATTTTTGAAAAAACTTTCGTTCATTTTCATAATCTGACAAATTATTAATATACTTTTTACAAACGAAACTAAAACGAATATAATATTAAAAGATGAATATACTTTTATTGCTGATTCTGTAATTGACCAATAAAAAGTTTAGAGTTTTAAATCACTCAGCCAACTAGATTTGCAGTCAACCAAAGAGTTTAAAATGTTATAAATAAATACTCTTATAGAACTTTACTACTAAAAAAAAATTGTGAAAAAAATAGTTTATCTGCATAAATTTATAAATTACATGTAAAAAAAAATAATCTAAAGTATAGTTATTATATATTATATTTGTAAGTATTTTAAATAAAAAAATACTTATAGATTTAGCTTGTTCTGAGACAACATACAATCATGGCTTCATTATGAAGTTTCTTTTCTCTCATATAAATACATTTTCTATAATGTAAATGAGATTTAAAAAAAATAAAAACGAGCCTTCATCTACTGAGGAAAGTATAAGTAAAGTTTTTAAAAAATTATACAAATATACTATGTTAATGAAAAGACCATTATATGCTAAATGAAGAACATGAAGGATTTCATTTTTCTTTTGTTTTTCACACAAATTGCAACAGCAGCATACCAATAAAATACTATGGCTCTGATATCATGAAAGTTAAAAAATAAATCAAGTTTTCAAGCTTAAAAAAGTGATAAGATAAGCTATTCTAATAAGTAACTAAATTTTTGTGTCCTTGAGGTGGGTGCATCACTGCTAACTATATAGGTTTATTTGTATATTCATATAGACTAATTATGTTTTTTTGGAACTTCTATAAAATTAGACTATCTACAAGAGTAAGCTCTGCATAAGTAAATGTTTACTTATATAACTTGATCTTATCTATATGAAACACTTTCATATTACAGTGACAAATAGCCTTACAATTGTGCCAGTTTTATTTTAAGATTTTGCTTCTTGATATTCAATTTAAAGACTGTTAGATTCTATATAATATTATAACTTATAACTTAACTTAACCCTTAAAGTAATTTTTTGATTACTCTGCCCTTTTACTCAACATTAGAATTTAGTTCATGATTATGACCTGTTTACTATATAAATAAATTATTTCCATTGATGAAAAATAGTCTAATGTTTTAAAATATTAATCTGCTTTATTTCTTCAATGTCTGCATCATTACTACTAAATTTTTAAATTATGAATAAAACCTTTGTCAATATGGCAAAATTTAATAAAAATCTGGATCAATGCTTGCTTTGCCATCATTCACAATAATCTCAAACATATTTTTTTTTCATATGTCATAGCATCGGCCGGGACATGAACCCACACCTGTCTGCAACCAACTACTTGCTTGCAAGGCGGTGCGATGACCTCTTGGCTAACAATACTTGACGATATATTTTATTACAAGTAATTAAGTTCAATCAGCTTTTGATATTCCCCTGAAAGTATACAATTGTTTAAAATTTCATTTTCATCCTAATATATTATCATTAAGAATCCCATCTGAGAAGTTTCACTCTTAAAAAAAAAACCATATCTGTGATGATTCAAGTGATGTGAAAAATTACATTTGGTGATTTTGTAATATTTTTAAAAAAATAGAAAGATGATCTCTGATGATAATGATTATGAAAAATATAACCTTTGTCTTCTAATAACAGTTTTAAATCAAGCTCATCAAAAATTTCTGAAAATGGACATAACTTTAAAATAAATATTGATAATGGCAGGTGTACAACTTCAAAACTATTGTCATATTAGTCAACATCTTGTTAAAACAGGATATAAAAAATTGTGAATGAGATATATAACCCAACAATATATATATATTCTTATTGCTAATATATGTATAGAGAACATATTTATACATTACAGCAATCTGCTTATCACTAAATGAATAGTACAATCAGCTGTCATGTGGATTTGGATAATAATTTCTGAGCCAATGTTTTCAGTAAGCTAATGTTTAGAAAAAACTTGATGTGCTGAAACACTGGTTTTTTTATAACAAAAACATAACTGTGTTTATTACTGCCAGAAATTGTTTAATTCTATTTTTATTTTGCTCTTATGCAACTTGTTGTCTGTATGTTTAGATCTTGGCTACAATCACAGTCACGTACAATAAATATCACTTTCTTGATTACATCAAATTATTATCATCATAATTACCTTATATGCAAAAAATGATTAATGTGAATGTTACCTTTTTGGAGTTTTCCATGTCCATGGTGGCAATTGTCTTTTTTAAATACTCATAAAGTCCATACATTGGTAAGAAATCAATGTCTGTTAGAAAAACATATGGAGTATTTACTTGGCGGAGAGCAGTATTACGAAGAAAATTTACAGGATAAAATTGCTACAAAAAGAGAAATAAGCAAAAAATTAGTTATAACTATTTATGTAGAAAAAAAATACTTTAAAAACAAATAAAATCATGAATCATGTTCTCAGTTTAAATTCTTAAGCATAGATAAGCATCATTTTTCTGGATGTGTGTGTGTGTGTGTGTAAATGCTTTTCATTTATTTAAATTTGCAATAATATTTTAAAAATTATAATATGTAAATCAGAGCTATAAACATAATTTCTAATGATATTTTTTCTATTTTTAGATTTTAATTAAACAAACAATTTACTATAAAAATGGTGAAAAAAGGGTCTATTGGAGCCTACAATCTACCCATCAGATGAACTTACCTATTACATAACACTGATCAATTAAAAAAAAAGCAAAAACATAAAAAATGTCTGAAAATATTTTTAGATACTTAAAAAATATACTTGAAAATATATATAGCAACCAAATTAAAGCATAAATATGGATTTAAGGGTTGTAACGATAATACATTTAATCCATAAGAAAATTATAAATAACAATAATTGTGTTCAATACAACCATACTGCAAGAAGCCAAATGTAAATTCATAAGAAATTAGAATTACAAAAACAATCAATGAGACAAATATAAACAAGATTTAATAAATACAACAATACAGATAGTAGTATATTTATTCAATACAAACAATCTATAACAACAAATGTGAATTAAATACGGCAAATGTGAAATCTTGATAGTATATACATATGAATATATATATAAAGTTAAAAGTAAAAGATGTAAACACATACAAAACCTAATTATACCAGTATTTAAAATAAGGTCTAACATGTCTTAAATATTGACTGAGTACTAATGTTTCTAGATATTTTTGAAATAATGTATGTTATTTAAAATTAAATAAAAAGGTCTTTCTGTAATATAAGTAAATTATTTAATAATTTTTTTTTCTATTCTGACAAAAAAATTTAAATTTTTAATACAATAAAAAAAAAAAAAACTATTTATTTTAATGGATAAATAATTATAAAACTAGTTTGAATATGTTTGAAAAGGTTAAGAAAAAAATGTTAATTTTGAAATTATTTTTCTTTTCTTTTGATGTAAATAAATTAAACAACAATTATTGTATTACAATTATAATCTAAATTTTAATACACTGTACAGACTTAAACCTGCATTTATATATGTAATATTATTCGAACTCAGACTTTCACATGACCCACACTACTCTCAGTGCCATCTCATATTGCTGACTCACCTGATCACACACGTGTGTGATCATGTGGGTCAGCAATATGAGATGGCATTGAGAGTAATGGATCATGTGAAAGTCTGATTTCGAATCTAAATTTTATTAACTCTTTGGCAACAGTAAATAAAATTTTTTGTTTCCAATGAATGACACTTTTCCCATTGCATTTGTTAATAGCAAAAAAAAAAAAAAAATGAATGAAAAAAGATATTCTATTTTTTCAGACAAAGACAATGTTAGCACTTCTGGTTGCTTTTTTAACAATTTGTTGAATTTATTTTTTTGCCTTGGGCATTTAAATTCCTTTTCTTTAGGGCAAAAGTATCTTATCTCTCTTTACTATATCTCCACACAATTTATGGAGGCTGCAAAATCTTTGTATTGTTGTAGAAAGAGGCAGTGACAAAAAAGGTTGGTAGAGGTTTCATCCTCTCCGAGATATAGAGGGCAAACTGAATCAATGACTGAAGAACCTCGATAATTTACAAGAAAATGATTTATAGGAAGTGCATTAAGATTGATTTTTAACAGAAAATCAAAAAATTTAGACTCAAGGAACCATTGTTTGAATTTTTTGAATAGAATATGGTTGTTAATCTTTAGGAGGGTGGGGCCAGGAGAAACATCAGGGTTTGTAATATGGTAGGCTTCCCAGAAAATAATTTTCTGCAAGAAAGATTTATTAGGGATGGTTGTAAATGTTTGATATGGGATATAAAAGATGATAACCAGCAGGAGCTTGAGGGATGTGGTTTGTCTGTAGGAAGAGTCTCAGTAAAAGGCAGGGTATTAGGATATTGTAAGAAAATTTTATAGATGGTGTTGTAGGTGCATTGAAATTGAAAGGTGTTTATGGAATGAAGGGAAAGACCATTAAGTTTGGCATGTTTTTTGGAGGTTTCTCAAGCTAATTGTTGCAGTCTTTCCTTCCTGAATCAGACCGATACACATTCTATGAATTTAATTAATGTTTGGTGAAAATCAATAATGGAGGTAAAGTACAATATTTTAGGGAAAACTAGGATACTGATGAGGAAGGACTTTGCAAACATGGACATATATACCTTGGAAAGGGTAGAGGTAATTTTGTATGAGGATTAGAGCAGTTTATCATGGATCATTCTCCTCATGGCAGTGGATGACTTAAATATTGAATAGTGTAAGAAATTTTAAGGCTTTGCTGAGAATGGAGAGACAATGATGTTACCTGAGGCTGATTTCCAGGCAGACAACTTGGTCATATTAAATTGCAACCCAGGTTGATCCAAAAACCTTGAGTATTAGGAGAGGCTGAAGAATTAGGTTTCTTGAAGGGAGAAACATGACCAAGTCATCCATGAAGGTGATGTGGGATACAGATGTTTTTAATATTGGAATGTAGAAGATGCCAAGAAGTCTTCTCGATTTGAAGGAGCAAGGGATTAAGGTGAGTAATAAAAAACAGGGCACTGAATGGGGATCCCTGCAGGATGGGGGCCATAGTAGTAAATAGAGGGGATAATGTCCCATTAAGAAGATGAAAATTTCTTGATGATATTTTTGATGATGATGATGATTCTGAGGGGAATGTCATGCTTGCCATGTAAGGACATGAGATGATTAAACTGGATGGAATCGAAGGCTGCAGTTATGTCAAATTGGATAACTACCGGCCTCGACTGCCTGGCTCTCATGATATGATCAATGATAATTTTAAAAAAGATTAACAGCAGCTGCAGTGGATTTGCCCTTTTTCACAATTGAGATTTGGATATATTGGGCAAAATTTTGGCTTGCATCTTATCTTTAAAGACTGATTCGATAACTTTGACCATCAGTGAGGTCATAGAGATGGACCTAAGGTTCTCCAGCAGTGAAAGAATGATGTTGTGCTTGAGAAAAGTCACCATCACTATGGGGTAGAGTCCACTGATGTCTCAGATACTAGAAGAAATATGGTTGATTAGATTATATATGATTGGTATGGAGAAGTTGGATAAATGTAATAGAAAGAAATGGGAAATCGCATGCAGACCCGGGTGGGTTTTATGGGGCATGAAGCTTAATTTTGCAAGAATATCCATCCTATTGCCTGATTTTGTTGTGAGTTTGATTGAACACTGATTATTAAATACATTTTTTGTTTTTAATGGTCAGATGTATAAACAAACATCAGGAATAGCAATGGGTTACCATTGGCTTCTAATTTTATGAAGAACTTAGAAAAGAACATTTTGATATCAGCAGTTAAAAAAACATCTGTATGACTGAAGTATGTTGATGATACCTTTGTTTATTTAGACTCATGGTAAGTATTGTCTTGATGAATTTTTTAATTTTCTTAAATTCTTTTCACAACAACAATAAATTTACTATGGAAAGTAGAAAATAATAACCAACTTTCATTCTTAGCATGTTTTAATTGAAAGAAAGAAGGATGGTTCTTTATATCATGGTATATATATATATATATATATATATAGAATGTAAATACCTACTGGAAGATATCTACATTTTCTTTTCATCACCATTCAGCACAATTATTTTCAGTGGCAAAGACATTGCTAGATAAACTAAGAAACTTTCTGATAACAGACATTTTCACCAAGATATTTATCTTTCAAAAGGAAAATTTATTCACAATCCATAAGAATTTTTTTTTTTTATGCTACTAAAAAAATGCTTCTTTGTAATGGTTCTGTTCACAGAGTTAAATAGGGCTTTTGTTCATATAATAAGAAAAAATATTTTGATACTTTAAATATTAACTGTTCTGCCATATATAAAGGGAGAAACTAATAAAATTGGTAATGTTTTTTTTTTAAAAAAATATCCACACAATTTATACTATATTTAAAAATTAATGAAGTATTTTCATGCTCTAAAGATAAAATTCCTTTGGAGTGTCATAGTGTATATGAAATTCCATGTGAAGTTTGTTTACATTCATACATTGAAAAGACCAATTGTAGAATAAACATACATAAAAAAGGAGAACATATTTGGCAGTTAGAGAAAAACCTAATTCATCAGCCATTTATTCATATATTAAATTAACTAACCATGACATCAATTTAAATAAAACACATATTCTGGCAAAAACTGAACAATACGACCAGAGACTGCTAAGGGAAGCTATAGAGATTTTTAAAAGGCCTGAGAGCATAAATGAAAAATGTGAAAGAAAATTAACAATATTTGGAAAAAGCTACTGGAGAATAAAATATTTTTTAAAACTTCTCAACCAATAGAATTTGAGAATGAGGAGAAAATAAAAGAAAAAATGATATTGAATTTCACCACACATTCTTATTGTACTGAAATTTCAGCTATTTAGCTATTATATTTTTACTACATGAATGCTTTTGGAAATAATACTATGAATTGCCATTGTCCAATCATCTGATCTAATATTCAAATCTGAGCCAAACAAAACATGAAAGATTTTTCAAGTTCTAAATAGGTATAAGGTTTTTTTCTCAAGTAGTCAGACCATAATTGATGTATCTAGCTATCCACATGTTGATCAATGAATAATAATCATCTGGCTACTTTATGATAAAAACATCTCCAAAAGTTTACCAACTGGCAAACGGCAAGCATGGTAAATTTAGCCATCTCATTTGTTGAACCTCTGTGGGGGCTTATTGGAGAAGCCTTTGACATGTAATAAATTATTTAAGAACTGTTTATATGATGATCTGAACCACTTGATGAGTGCTGCTTCAGCACAAAATACAGATATTGGAGATCATTTATCTTTTTCACATGTATGTGTGGTCATGTGTATCGGTTGTATAAAAGGGAGTGGATGACTAAATGAAGCTTGAAATTCTGGTTCAGATTCACTCTAATTACATCTAGCTTAAGTATATATACTATACTTGTATTTAAATATGTATATAAATTGTAAATTTTAATTCTTTTGATAAAAAATTCAACAATATTTCTTAGGTTATTTTCAGTTATAATTATTTGTAAAAAACAATATTTTTTTCCTTCTTTTAACTTAGAATATTTTGTTATTACATAATATTGCAAATATTTCTTCCAGATTTAAATGGTTAGTTTCAGAAATAATTGCAATTTAAATTATGATGCCATTATGTCAATGTTAAAAATTTAGACTAAAATATCAAAATATAATAATAAAACGTTTTTCAATTAAAATAAAAAGAATATGGTGTTTTAAAATACTTTTATTTAAATTAAAATCTGTTTGTTTGGGTAAAATTTTGAAATGAAAAATTTATTTTTAACAAATGAATTCCCTTCATTCTAAAATTCAAAGACAATGCAATAAGATAATAAAATATTTAGGGTAATATCTTCACTTGTTTGTAGAAATGTTGGCAGATCAAATTTCAAATACACTGACATCAGTTCAGTAAGTTTTGTGATGAATGAAAAAGATTTTAAAAAAAGCTTAAAGTGTTTTCATATTTTAAAATAGAATAATCTTGATTCTAAAAGTTTTCTTTTTTAAAAACATGAATGAATTTTTTTTTTTTTTATTGTAAAAGTCGATTTTAAAAAAATGCTTTCTACATAAACAAAACAATATCATAAATGATCTTTAATGTACATAATTTTCCTTTCAAGAATTAAGTAGATTGTAGCATAATTTTAATCTTTGCTTTAAATTTTGATTTAGAATAATTGCAAAAAATGCTAACAATTAAAAATATACAAAAAAAAAACAAAACATTTTATAATAACATTTTAAATTAAGGTGGACTAAAAAGCCAAAAAATAATCATTTCTTCAATCACAATTGGGGTTTTATATTTAATTTAAAATAAAAGTGTGGGGTGTCCAGAAATTAATTAATCCAATCACTACTTTTTATAACAAGGAATTGAATTAATTAATTTCTCGAAACCCCACATTTATATTTCAAATTAAATATAAAAATCCCAATTGCAGTTGAAAAAACAATTATTTTTTGGCTTTTTAGACCACAGTAAATAAAAGCCTTTATTTAACTTAGAAATTCCGTTTGTCCATTTATTTGGCATCAATTTTAATATATTTCTATTACACAAATTTTCTTCAAATTTTATATACATGTTAAGAATCAATGACAATGCAATATTTCAGAATTACCCCATCTAACAGTGTTAGCTAACTTAAAACATGTTAATATCAGTTGAGTAAGTTTTCAATGATGTAAAATAAATTTTGGTATAGTTTTTAAAAAAACATGCTTTCGTTGAATTTCACAACTATTTCACTAAAAGCATTTATGGTTAATTAAAATAAAATAACAACAACAACAACAACAAAAAAAGAACTGAAGACTGAAATCTTAATTTCTCTTGATTATGAAACTAAAACTTACCCCCCTTTTTAAAAAAAACAACTCCTTTCATAAAAAATAGTTTTATAAGCAATTATTGACATGTATATTTCATTTCAAATACTAGAAACATGGTGAAATTGTTTTGGTTGTCAATCTTTAAATTTCAATACAAAAACTCCATTGCATAATATCTGAATATTGAAAAATAAAATAAAAATATTTTACAAAAAACACTTTTGTTTAATTTGATCAATGATTTACTAAAAGTTAAATAATATTTTTTTTATTCAAGCACGATTTTGGTTATTATATATAATTTGAAATAAAAGCATGGGACATCCATAAATTAATAAATTCAATCACTTAATATATTACTGATTAAATTAAACAAAAACATTTCTTACAAAATATTTTTCTTATATATAAGAGCTTTACAGAGTGGTAGCATATACATCTGCCATAAATGTGTAGAATCTGATATGCAAATGTAAGGCACTTGAAAATTTTTTATTTCAATGAACAGTAAAGTATATAACCAAACTAGATAGACATTGAAATTAAAGTATTTTTATAATATATATTTGATTATTTTCTGATTTTAAAAATGGATACATAATAATTATTTATAGTTAGATGCAGGACAAAGTTTTAATAACAGACAACTCTAATGCTAATATAATAACATACAGTTAAATATTGGTTTAAGTTTAATTTTCAGATATAAAACAGATATTCCTCATATATTAGAAAGATTTTGAAGTGTTAAAATTTACTTTTTAATTGACTGCAGAAAATTTTTGAACAGTGTGGATATATATAAATCATGTTATTAACTTGAACATATATGTTGAAAAATAAAATTGTTTTATAATAAATGTTATATTTATCACACAATAAAGTAGATAAAAAATTATTTATTTAATTCTCATTATTTTTCTGTAAATATTGTAAATTATTGAGTAGAATATAATAGATATTCCATAAAATATTCTTTAGTGAAGCAATACAAACAAGTGTGTATTGTTTCAAACATTAATTTGGGGGAATTAAAAATATAACTAATATTAGAACTAATAAACAATTGATTATACTTTAAAAATGTTTAAAATGGATAGACTTTAAACTTTGACATGATTTAAAAATTTCATAATAAAACTTTTGTAATGAATATATGACAAATTAACTCACAAAAATCATTTCCTTTTGTTAATTAACGAGATGTTTGTCAAAATAAATATTTCCCAATTTTCTCTTTCAAAAGCGACCTTCTAATTTAAGTACATAAATAATCCACAACATATTCATTTTTAAAAATCTAAATCTTGTTTTATAGTATTAACCAAACTTTTTTTTCCATATCCACATATACAACACATCAGTGTATACCATCAGCTCACATTTAACCATATTCAATGGTCATTTGCATGTTCCATTTTTACAAATATAAATACACCTAAACATTTTTCAAAAATGTGCATTATTATAATTCATTATTCTCATCATCACCATTGAAGGTCTTTACAAGTTTAAACCACTTTCTCACTTATCACAACAGAATAGCAAACTTACTTATTTCATCCACTTATTTCACATATGGTCTCTTTTAAGATTTTTAGAATGTATTGAGATCTAGTTTAATATTTCAACTGTCCATCTATTATTATTTCTTCCAGTAATATGCCCAGCCTAGCTGCACTTTAGTCTCTTAATTTTTTCAATGATGTCAATGATACTTGATTGTTCTCTTATCTATGTATTTCATTTTTGATCTCTTCTTGTTACTCATAACATACATCTTTCCAAAGTTTATTGAAGTGGTCTAAAGTCTCTGAACTGCTCTTCTGTTAAGTGTCCAAGTCCCAGATCCATAATTACTGATAGAAAAACAACCTTTTCCAACACATAGTCATACTGCCTATTAATATTAAATTGTTTCTACCAAACACTCAATCCAAGATTAATTCTATGATTCATTTCATCCACTATGTTTTCATCTGTATTAATAATCTAAAATATTTGTAGATGTTAATTTTTTATAGTTTATAATTATCAATCTTCATTTTCTTCTTTGGAGGAAATGTATCTATTTTTATTCCTATTTTCTTATTTTCATTTGATAACTTGTGTAAATTTTCTTAAGATTTTGAAGCATTACTTTCAAAAACAACTATATCATCTGCAAAATCTTTCCATCTAGTTTTACTCTCTTGACTTCCCATTTTAATTCCTAAAATATTTCTTATTAAACTGCAGTAAAAAGTTTTGAAGATATGAAATCATCAATGCTGTACACCTTTTTCAGTGTGAATATTCTTAGTATTACAATGTAATTTAATCATTATTATTGCATTCTGGTATATACTTTTCAGAATATGCCAATAATGGTCTAATGCATAACCACAATAAAAATGCTACAAATCCAAAATATAATGGTAAATCATATTCATAGGCCATTTTGATAACTTCTCTCAATATCTTGGATATGATCCACTAAGCTAAAAATACTGAAATCCAACTTGTCTTTTTGGTTAGTTAAAAACAATTCACAGTAGGTAAGTTGTAATTATTTTGGTAAAATTTTTATAATCAACTGATAAAAGACTTACAGGTCTTTAATTTTTTATATCTTCTTTACTACTTTTTAAAAATAATATTACTGCTATCCTGCTAGATAGGTCAGTGATGAAGTGCCAATTACTAAAATATAGAAATTCCAGTTCTGGAACTTCCAGCACTCAAACTTCTGAATTCTTAAACAATAAAGCTATTTTATATATATTATAACGATCCAAAACAATAGTGGAGACAGCAATCTACGTATCTGCAACTACCAGGGCGCCATCTAGGCATTTGAACCTAGAAAAATTTATACAGTAGGCAGATATGCGCTGTTAAGATTCCACTTTATTTTATATTTTGGTCATTAGCCCATTGTCACTAGCTCAGTGAGTAGCAGAGATAATAAAATATAAATTTTATATCCTAAATATAAAAGAATAAAAGCCACTGCCAGAAATTAACACATAAAAATATTTATTTACGCACATATAAAATAACATTTAAATTTTGAGGAATAAATTCAACATTTTAGATTTTTCTATTAATCTTTAGTTTTACATTTAAGTAAATTACAACCATGAGTTTAATATTTATTTAGTGAGTCGAGTATGAATAGACTACATAGATCTGCATTTGAAAAGAAAATATTCTTCCCTGATTTAACCTTAGGCAACAAATTTCGCAATCAAACCGGCGCCAATCCATCTGATACATTTATGTATTCAATGTAGCATGAAAATATGACAACACAAAATACTATACTGTCAGGAATGTACATCTGAACAGCAAGTAGAATTAGAGAAAAAATTGTCTCTCTACTAACCAGGAATGCTACATCTGTTGGCAAGTAGAACAATAAACATAAAACTCCATAGGAATGGACTGCGGTCCTTTGCCGTCTTACAAACCCATCCATAAGCAAACAGAAGGTGTGTGGCGTATATATATAATCCTGCCCATAGCGGATCTCATACTACATCTACAATTACACAAATATATCCAATCCATTGAACCAATTCAACTACGAAATGAATAACCTAAGATTACCCTCCCTTAATATAACTTTACAAAACTATATAGCCATTCACGCCCGACTTAAATTTAACATTTAAATATGTTCACACAGATTATTTTTATACAATTTGTTTTATAATGTCGAGTATAGATCGGCTGCATAGATTCCACGGTCAAAAATATTCCAAATTAAACACAACCGATCAAAATACAAAGTCAATCGATAATGTCAATTGCTGAGGGAATACAGGAGACCCTTTGGTGTTCATCATAAGACACCGCAGTGACATCGTTGACTTATATATTCTAATCAACTGTGAAAACCACAACATAATCAACCGCTAACGAATCTATGCAATGTCTATACCCAACTTAAATGTAATGCATTTAATAATTTCTACAATAAATATTACTACAAATAAAAATAATAAAATGGAAATGATTTTAGCAAAACTTAACTATATAAATTTAAACAATCAATTATTAATTTGAAAATCAAATAAGAGTTCATTTTAAAATTTAAATTAGCTGAATCTTTAAAAAAAAAACAATGACGAAAGTTCTTAATTACTTTTTTTTGTTGTTGTTAATTTGTAAAGTTCATAGCTCATGGTAGAAGAGTCCAGGTTTCTGCTTTTAATTCCCGTGACGCTTCCATTGGAAGATAATGTTCTGGAGATGGCAATAGCTGGTTCAAGGTATCACAGTCTTTTCATTTTTTTTTTAAATAGAGAGTGTGGTATGTGCGTCCTACCACATCTCTCAAACACAAAACGCTGGAACTGTCAGAAAAAACTGTATTTCCCTTTTTGTATTATCCATACGGATTCAATCAACAAAACGTCACTAATCCATCACTTTCGTTAGGGTCTGAGCCAAGGCTTAGTGCTTCCATTGGTCAAGCTAATTTCTCTTTATTTTCTTATCTATCTTTCATCAGATCATTTTAATTATACAAGAGCCCAAGGGCCAGCTTGGTTTTCGATAATTCATAAACAATCATTTCCATTTACAGATTTCATTAATTATACCTGTTTTTATTTTTAAATCTTGTACTTTTTTATAAAAAAGTACGTTCAAATACTTATTTGTTTTTTTAAAAAAAATATTTTTAAAGTTTGGCCTCTGTGCGAATGTATATACGTTTAACAAACATTTTAATTTTAGCGTTTAGTTTTTACTTTTATTTGTGAACTTTTAAGTTTTTATTTTAAATTAATGTAACGACATATTTATATATCATTACAATATATATATAAAACACCAAACCTACCTAACACTATACTAGTAAAAACCATAAAACAATACAATACTAGATTAAATCCAAAATTTTACCAAAATCCTTTCACAACCATGGTTTCATCTACTACAAATAGACCTTCTAAAGTGAAAATCAAACCACAAGAAATAACAAATATATATACACAATCAAACCTTCCCACAATTCACTTCAAACTCCACCTTCCCTTAACATCAAAAGAAGTCTTCATATATATATGTGTGTGTGTAATAATGTTCAAGGCTAAATGGGTTTATAAACAAACATTAAAAACTAGTCAACCCTTAGACAATCCCATCTAATATACTTATATAGACCCTAAAGATTGCAACTTGACCACAGATTTTGCGATTATTGATACAAAGAAGTTTAAAAAGATCTCTTTAATTGTAAATAAAACCTATTCTGAATGCAGACTATTAAATAGTCTATTATAAACATTACAAACTTCAATTATAAATTTCAAATTGCACTCGAAGTATTATTTAAATAATAAGTCTAACAATGACTAGTTTTTAATGATTATTTTATAAACCCATTTAGGCTTGAACATTATTACACTTTTATTTAAGTAATACTTTGGGTGCCATTTGAAATTTATAATTGCAGTTTGTAAAGTTATAATTGACAATTTATTAGTCTGCATTTCTTTGTATCAATAATTTCAATCACTGTAGTCAAGTTGCAATTTTTAGTGTCTATATAAGTAAATTAGACCATTAATAAGGATGGAATTCTACTCTTATTGTTAAAAGGAGGTTGTCTTGACAACAGTTAGAAATTGTTGATTGTTATTGATATTGGGATTATCTAAGTATTGACTGGTTTTTAATGATTTTATATATATATATTGTAATGGCATGATATGGGGAAGTTAGATGTGAGATGAATATACAATTGATTTAAATAATCCATATAAAAAGAATTAAAACTTCTTTTATGTTGTTATTTTTAAACAATAAAAATTTATTATAATAAGATATAATAAAATATCTATATATACAACAAAAAACATGAAAAAATAAATTTTCAATAGAAAAGCTTTTTCGATACATACAATTTGTGTCTTTTTCAATATGTCTGCGGCGATCACCGTTAAATACATATAGCGACATCTATTCATAATAAAACCAACTAAAACAATAATCAACATCATTATGTTTATAAATATATACAATACAACATAAAAATTATATATATTCCTTCATTGAGTATAGATATTTAAATATATTTAAAAACATATAAATATATTAATATTGATATTTTGACTATCTATTCTTCTATTCATCTAATTTTAGCCAATTATTAGTCAAATTAATTGAACCTTTATAAATGTTCATACAATTACTACCATTATTTTTAATATAACTAGTTTCATATACTTTACGCTTATTATCATTTTTTCAAGTAATTTAAGTGAAAATATATTTTTAGTACAATCCTATTTTGTGACCATATTCAAATAATGTATAAACTAAGCGATTTATCATCTCTCCTATTTATTGCTCGTTATGTTCTTTAAACTCTTATTTCTAATTATTTACATGTATGTCCATAGAATACTCTTTACAAATATTACATATAATTTTATAAACATTCCTTCTTATATTTTAAATTATCCATTATTTTATAGTTACCTATTAATTTATCCAAATCTTTTCTATTTGCCCAACCTATATTTATATCTTTTTATTATTTCATAATTTTTTAATAATGCATTATATATTTTAGGATGATATTAAATTTTTATCCATTTCTTATTAGATTTATTACATCTATTATATTTATTTTTATAAAAAATATTATCTATACATTTACTTTTATAATCCATATTTAATATATAAATTTTAAATTGCTCTTTATGTAATTTAGTTATATTTTCATTCGTATTATATCTATCGTTTTTAATTTTTAAATTTTTAATTACTCAAGTTTTAATTACTGCAAGTTTTTGGGCATGGACCCAAAAACTTGCAGTAATTAAAAATTTTAAAATTAAAAACGATAGATATAATACGTAATGAAAATATAGCTAAATTACATAAAGAGCAATTTAAAAATTTATATATTAAATATGGTTATAAAAGTAATGTATAGATAATTTTTTATAAAAATAAATATAATAGATGTAATAAATCTAATAATAAATGGATAAAAATTTCATATCATCCTAAAATATATAATGCATTATTAAAAAATTATGTAAATAATAAAAAAGATATAAATATAGGTTGGGCAAATAGTAAAGATTTGGATAAATTAATAGGTAACTATAAAATAATGGATAATTTAAAATATAAGAAGGGAATGGTTTATAAAATTATATGTGGTATTTGTAAAAGAGTATACTATGGACATACATGTAAACAATTAGAAATAAGAGCTAAAGAACATAAGCAGCAATAAATAGGAGAGATGATAAATCCGCTTTGTTTATACATTATTTGGAATATGGTCATAAAATAGATTGTACTAAAAATATATTTGCACTAAATTACTTGAAAAATGTTAATAGGGCGTAAAGTATATGGAAACTAGTTATATTAAAAATAATGGTAGTAATTGCATGAACATTTATAAAGGTTCAATTAATTTGACTAATAATTGGCTAAAATTAGATGAATGGAAAGATAGATAGGCAAAATATCAATATTAATATATTTTATATGTTTTTGAGTATATTTGAATATCCTATACTCAATGAAGGAATATATATAATTTTTATGTTGTATTGTATATATTTGTAAAATAATGATGTTGATATTGTTTTAGTTGGTTTTATTATGAATAGATGTCGCTATATGTATTTAACGGTAATCGTCAGCAGACATATTGAAAAAGATACAAATTGTATGTATCGAAAAAAGCTTTTCTATTGAAAATTTATTTTTTTCATGTTTTTGTTGTATATATAGATATTTTATTATATCTTATTATAATAAATTGATTTAAAATATCTACATCATATATACATTCCAAAATGAGAGACCTATATGAAGAATCTATAATTTATATGGCCCACGAGCTAAAGGCCCTATTAACATTAATGAAATTTGTAATTTAAGACTACAGAATTATGCTTGGTGACAATAAAATCATATTCATATGTATGAAAACCTAATTCCCTCACTCACATTATCACAATTTGAATTTATTTGGTTAGTAAATATTGCTAACTCTTATGACTAAATCTACCATCGATAAATAATTCTAGTAATATGAGTTGATGTTCAATAGTATAGACTTATCTGGATAAAGCTAAAAATTTTAATTTAATAGATAAATATTTTATTTACATTGGTAACTAGAATGTAAGTCATGAAATTGCTTATTAAAATAACATTAGCTTGAATTAAAGAAAGATATATGTTCAGCTTAATTTTGCTCAAATAATTTAGTACTGAGAATTATTAACTTATTATGATCTATGTTGGGGTTAAATCTAAATAAATTATTTTGGCAAATATCATTCAATGGGTAAATGTGATTGTTTATTTTATATAACACTATACATGAACACATTCTTTAACACTATAACATAAGTTAAATAAAATTAAAGTCAAAAACTTGGAAAACATCAGAAAAACATTTAGCATTCAAATATTCACTATACTGGATAAAGTGGTCAATTGGTAAAAGAATTTGTAGATATCCAAAGTGAAATAATAAGAGCACTAGACAATTTGATTGCAGTCCCTGGAATAATCCAAAACAATCTATTCCATACTATTTTTAGTGTTTTAACTCCTTTATATATATATGATAGGTAGCTGATAATTATACATATTTGAATTTATCAACAACAAAAAAAATCACTGATTAATGGTTATCTAATAAACTTGTATCATAATTCTTTTTCGTATCAGCTATAAATATTATTTATTTACTGTGTGATCCAACTTCATAATATCGGTGTTAGAATTACAACATGTGCGTAATAAGGGTTCCCAGTGGGATATAATACTTACTACCTTTGATAGGTGGTGTTATGGTCTTATGACTAAAATATGATATCCTTGATGTTCTATATTTGTTCTCTTTCTCTTAGTGAACAATTCTTAAGGTAGTTGTTTAAAATTAATTTGGTTCCTTCTATGAAACTGACATTTTATTTATAACAGCTAATACTTTACTCCTAATATGCATGCGATTATTTTGTTTTATATGTGTAAGTTCCAAATTCAAATGGCAATTTAAATGAATATTTTACTAAAAGCAAGAATGAATTTGTAATGCACTGGAAGTCAGTTTTTATTCACTTAGTGATCTTAATTTAAATCTATGTCCTTAAGAAATAGATATCAATGAGTTTTAATCTAGCAATTCATTTTTATTGTTCTTTTTCTAACTGCTCTTACAAATACAGACATATCAGTAATTAGAATACAGTAATTAAAATATACTTTTTTTTATAAATAGTTTATAGACACATGTATGTATAGATTCCCTCACACAAATATAAGTATCCAATAAAGTAAATAAAGAGTTTTCTTTTTAATACAACTTATCGATCTGTTATTTTCACGAAAAAGAATATCTTTTTTACAACTTTTTTTCTGGTTACTATATCACTTTTCTCTCATGGATTTCATTCGATTTCCATTTTAAACAATTGACATACTAATGTTTATATAATATTAAATATACTCGCACACATACATAAATAATGTCATTTCAATAAAATAATTTCCCTAAAATTAAAGTGTTTTCATTTTCTTTATTTCTCTTAGTGATTACAAATACAGTGTGATCACAAGTTAAAATTGTTATTGAAGTTTACAGTCCTAAATATTTGTATTAACTACATTATTGATTTTAATTTTGAATTATTTTTAATAAAATAAATAATAAAAATATGGTTAAGATATTAATTAAAATCTTGTGGTAGATGTTGTGTTTTTCCAGATAAAGTAGAGAGTTATCAACTGGCAGTTTTAGTTATTATTATTTTAAGAGTGAAATAACAAGTTAACAACTAAATAAAATATTAAATATTATATGTACATAATCACAATTTTGAAGGAGGCTCCTAAATGGCACATATCCTCCACTAAAAATATATATTTTTGAAAACTAAACCATGACCCAAATTTCTGCTATATGTGTTTTGAGTTTAATGGTCTAATCTGAAATTTCATTCCTATTTTATTCCCAAGGTTTTTAGTTAAGTTTTCTGATGTCGCTATTTGTACAAATGGCAATTGCGTCATTACTTATGGAAATTATGTATTCATTAAAAAGGATTGGCTTGTAATCCAATGAGGTTTAAGTACAAGTTGAATGGGCTTTGCAAGAACACACCTGCACAGTGGTCAATCTCACCAACAGAAAATGCTCTTCTGTTGGTTTCATTAAGGTGATATTGCCTTCTTTCAAATTAAAAAATAATTGCAATATTCCAATTCGTGACACTGCAGATACAATAATGGAAAGTAGTAATAACAATAAAATGATTAAATGCTAAAGAAACTTTAATGATTCTATCCTTTAAGTCAATTTTTTTTTCATCACATCATATGTTATATTTTGTACAAAATAGCTCCTTTCTTACCAGTTTTATCATAGTATTTCCATTTTGAAAATCTTTCAACATGCACAAAATCTTATTTTCAATATAACAAGTATTGATGATTTGGCTTTAACCATAATTCCATGAAATATTTAAAATATTGCCTATCTAGGGCTTGTCAAAAAGATGTGGCATCTAGATATGTCATATAGTTGCAAATCATTAGAAAAACCAACACAACATGATTGATCAACAAGTGCCTTAGACCCTGATGTCATAAGAAAATCATGAGATGAGTTTGAATATGATAACCTACTATATTTATCACCTAACTTAAAGCTACAATCCTTAGCTCCTATCACTATGAAACAATTTAAAGGATTGCAGTTAACTTTTAAAATTTTAAGTCATCATGAGTTTGCCACAAAGATCTCATACTTGCTTGTAGGAATTTAATAACATGCTGTTTATCAGCATTATGTAAAATTTTCTTTGGGCCAGGATCCCACACTATGAAATAAAATATATCACTATTTTGATTAGGTGTGGATTGCAATGTTCCACCTAGCTTATTCTTCAACATTATATTCTTCTTTGATTTTGTTCGATTAGGATATTTATAAAATAAATTTTTAGAGTTATATAAGAAGTGCGAAATTTTATCAACATACTCATCGCTTTTTGTACATCTGAATTTATAAAATACCTTTTCATATGTGTGTATCTTACAAATTTTTAAGATTTCTTAAATTTTATTTTAGGTTCATGCTTGTTGCAAGCTGATATGCATGAGTAACAGTTAAAATGTGCTCTTATATCTGACCTATCTTATTATATATGACCTACAATCACACTAACTATATTAATGTTTATAGTTTCCAAAACAATCATCTATGGGTTGCATTAAGTAATTCCAGTTTGCTGTCACAAACAAATAGTTATGGCAATTAATCTTTTTGGTACCATGAGTTATTCGAGAGTTTATAAACTCTTTTATATCATTTGTCTCAGAATTGAAATTTGAGCACTTTAATTTTCTGATTAATTTTATATTATACATTGTTCTGACAGTTGCCTACATCTTGCAGAACTTTCCCCCTAGAGTTACATTGAAGACAATGAAGGCTACAACCTATTTCACATGACTCACTTAACTTCTTGGTATATTTAATATTTCTAGAGGCCTTATTATAAACGATTTGTTTGCATCTTTGATTTTTGTACCATTTATCTTTCTTGCAGTTCTGAATAGTTTATTAGTTATCTTTTTATTGATTTTATTCATATCTAAATTCTCTTCAAAATCTGTTAATATTTAAAAATGATTTTCAAGTTGTAATTTAAATTCATTGGAGTGTCTCTAAAGATTAAAGATATCAATGGTTAATATTGTTTTTCTTAATAAGTTAACCTCTCTAGTTTTGAACTAACACCTTACACCTCATTAAGTGATGGCTATATCCTATGTTGAATCTATTAAAAACATTACAATCTTGAAATACATATTTTCTACTAGTCAAAATATAATCCAATATTGCTGTAATGTTCTTTGGATGCTTCCATGTTCATTATCAATTAGCTTTTTTTTTCTCAAACAAAAGAATCATAATATATAGTTTTTCTTTTTCTGAAAACACTTCACTCTGTGCCCTTTCTTATTTCTAAAACCATAACCAGATTTATCCACAGCATTTTTATTTTTCAATCATTTATCAATTTTAGCACTAGTCTCCAATAACAATTTAAAATTTTTTAATCCGATTAAAACCATTTTTGTGTATTCATATAAAAATATTCTATTTTTTTATCACAATGAAAATTTTTTTAGGATATAAATCTGAATTATTTGCATTTGGCAACTTTAATTAATTTGAAGAAGAAATACTGTGACTTTGTTTGATATACCTTTAATTTTTACAATATTGCTCTTATGCTTTTTATTTATAATAAATCCCACTTTACTTGTGTGCCTTTATAATAAAGAATATATTTACTTTTTAAACCAATTGTCTCTTTACCTTTTCTTCCAACTTCAAAAATATCAAAGAATGTCCTACTTTATATTAGATAGTTCTTCCAATACATGCAATCTTATTTCATTTGAAAGTGATCTGCAGTTGCAAGTGTTTATAAGAGGTTATCATTGAATGGCAAACTGGGTCTGCATTGAGAAAATTCTCAGCAATCCTAGACTTAACTACCAACTGCTGTTTTAGCTAGTGATTTTATAGCCTCTTGGAAATAAGGGCTATGATTGAGTTTTGTCTGTGATGATTGTAAGTATCTATAAGAAAAAAAAAATCATTCCCACACATACTCATCCTGCCTTCATATATTCTCAATTAATTTTTCAGTTACAAATTATCAGGCAACTAAGAAGAAAAATCATGGTGTTTCTTGATTTTAAACTTATAAGCAAAAAGCCAATAAACTCATTATACTGACAGATGTGTATTGGTGAGCAGCCCACACTTATTCATTTACTAATGTATAATAAAAATTGTGGACTTAAACAATGAAGTATTGAATAGTTTCATGCTCTCAGATGGGGTTCCCCTCGTTTCTTCCAATGCGTAAGCTTGTGGTTAAGACCTATAGAGGTCGCTACCTTCGCATTTTCAACCGCACATGCTTTAGATTTATTGCCTTAGTAAATATTATATAAATAATCATATAGCAATAACAGATGTAATAATATGAATGTATGGGATGGACATTAGGAATTTGTTCTGCTTGGTTCCTTTAAAGCCTCAAAGGGTCTCTTTTCAGTTACAACAAACTCCTTTCTGCAATCATTATAATTACTGTAATAATAGTATTAATACCTACACATATTTTCAAATAATTTTATATTTTCTAAAACCAAATTATTATTATTTTCTTGTTGCCCAATTACCTTCATTCCAATATACTTAACAACTTTTTTAAAAGCTTATAAATATAAATGGTTTTGTAAACATTTGGGGAATTATTATTATTATTATGCAATTATAGCATTGTGAATTTTTTTAATAAGTTATAAATATGTATATATTTACAGGAGCACTTTAAATTGATCATAGGATATGTTTGAAATATAGATGGAAATATAAATAATGCTACACTGTATGTATAGATGTGAGGAAAAAAATTGATTCATACAATAAAACAAGATTTATAAAGCAAATGAATTTATATATGGGAATTTTTATAATGTTTTTATATAAAAATACGAGTGTGTTCAATGTAAAAAAAAAAATCAATTTTCTTAAATTGGCTAAAAAAAATCATTGAGATGAATTTCTTATAAATCAATTTAATATTATTTTAAAGAAAAGTATTAGTAGTCAGCTAAAAAAAGAAGACAATAATTCGATCAAATTTTACAATTACTAAGTAATATATTTAATGGAAAACAATTCACTAAGCATTTGTTAATAATATAGAAGCCATGATGGGGAATATACAAAAACTCCCAACCATAAGAAGAATTCTCTAATAGCAATGTAAATACTTAAGATTTTACGTAATCATTAAATAAGTAGTAAAACTCAAAATGGCTGCCTTCTTCTTTACTCAAAAATAATACAAATATAGATATTAAAATAAACCTCACATTGCAGCTAATCAAAAAGTTTTCAACCCTCAGAAAGTCACTAAACAATGACATTCACATCATCCTTCTTGTATAACAGTTATAATTAATAAAACTTTTAAGCAATCTTCTTCTCCAACAGCAAATTGTTTTCATATGCTTCCCCAGTAAAACCTGTCATATTTTTATATAAACAAAATCCATGCCTGAAACAAATTGTAATACAATCAATGCAAATCAAACAATAATACCAAAATATAAATGAATAATGACATACTAAAACATGCATCTGTGTTAAAAAGGATATCGGTTATGAAAACCATGACCTGCAAAATATTTAATGATCCATGACATATTACAACTTACTGAAATAATAGACTATACAATGTTTTCTCTAGTCACATATTTAATGGCCATCAATTCATAGTTTATGCCTGGACAGATATTACATGCACTATTGTCCACTCTTCAAGACAAATTTATATTCTTTCAGTGATATCACAAAATAAAAAGGCTAAAAAACAGTTGGAATCTTCATTACCTGAGAATTTAGTACTAAGTTACAAAAAAGCTAAAACTAATGTGAAATTTCCACACTTAAAGTGTAGAGACATAATAATTAGATCAATTTTCATCAAAAACAAACTTCTCAAATTTTTTGATATGGAAGATTCCATCATAAAGCTACAAATATCAAAATGATAATTTCCCAAAATTTCCAAACTATAAAACAAGATATTAGTATTGGTTTTTAATATAACAATTCTTTTCTGTCTATGCTTTTTTTTCTATTTTCTTTTGCTTTACTGTTATCAATCACTTAGGCTGAGATAATTGCACAAGCATCTCATGATATTGATAACTTCTCAGCAGCAACTGTAACAATAAAATATTATGGTTGTAGTGCCATGTATGTATCCATTAATTACAATTTCAACAATTCTATTCATTTTCAGCATTAGGAAAGCCATAGAGGAAACACCTTTGAACAGTAATGAATCATGTTGAAACTGGATTTCATAAAATTCACCCAGAAAATGATTGAATGGTGGCAATCTTATTTAGGGATATCTATACAACATAAATTAATAATAATCAACCGATCCATTATTTGGAAGTTCATAAGAAATTCAAGCACCAAGTAGACCATGTTACACAAACCTTCAGTCCCAGAATCTGCCATTTTATCACCATACCAAACCATGCAGAGTTCACCATAAATGTGGAAGTACTTACAAAGATGGTTTAAAAATATTCTGTTCTACAAACTCTTGATAATTATTGTATTTGACAAAATATTCTTTTAAGCATTAGAATTAATTGTATTATCATGACAAAACAGAAAGTAATAATAGTAATGAAAGCATTAATTTTTTTTATTAAAAATAGGTACTTAAAATGAATAACTTTGCTTAATTTTATATGAGCCTAATTTTAGAATTCTGAAATGCATCAGTGAAAGGCTAACATCACAAAGTGTCATTAGCCTAGTATCCTGATAATATTTTATCAGTAGTTATTATTTCAACATTAAATTTAGAAAATTCAGAGAAAGAAATCTTTTATTTCTTTTTATGTACAACAAAATACTAAATTTCTTTTTGGAAACTTTAATACACACATTGGTAAAAATAAATAAATTATGACCCGAATTTACTAGAAATAATGGCATTGGTTCAAATAGTTTACTGCTGTTGATTATTTTTTTCCAGTCTGACATATAGAGTGAGTATTATGATCACTTTATTTGGGCATAAAATTACTGTAAAGATGTTTTGGGTACATTCATATTTAAAACAATGGAATTAACCAAATATGTTATAGTAAGGAATTATAGAAACAAAAACAATTCAATATTTTATGATCCTTACAATGCAAATTGACATATCTCAAATATGTTGATAGAATTTTGGTATTCACTCTATAAAAGCAACCAGCATTCATGATAAATTTCAATATTAAACACTTCAAGTGGCAATTTTGATTTTTCAGCTAATCCTATTGCTGTAGCATAGCATTTTCTAAAAGGTGTATATAAAGATATGATTGGTCTGCTCTTGGTTCATGAAAAAAATTGTGACATTCTCTGATAATGATTGTATTATTAGAGATATGAGTAAAAGAGAAATGTGGGTTTCTTTGCTTGGATGAATCAAGAAATGACAGCACCCTTCACTAGCAATGTAAGAATTTAAAAATCAAAAAGTGACAAAAGAATGATTAATGGATTAAAAAACTACAAATGATCATTGACTATTATCAGCTCAGAGCTCTTCTGATAAACTGTATATTTAATACAATGGTAGAATGGCACTCTGTGCAGTACCCTATCATTTGCAATGTTCAAACTTCTTATGAACTTCCTAGCAATAAACAGTTTGATTTGATTAAAATACCCCAAGTAAAATAATACAGTGTTAGAGTAGTAAATTTTGGGAATCCAAGGCTTTGTTAATTCCAGAGCTCAATCTTTTTATGAACTCTCCAGCAACAAAACCATTTCATTATTTATTAATTTTTATTACCATTCTTGATACAAAAATATGAATATATAGACCTGACAAATAATATCACAATCCTATTCAGTCAGTGCATAGGGATATGAATATATAACAAATATTTTGAGAATCTTAAATAATTATATAAAAATTCACACAGTTGCTTTTAATAAATATAACCATTTTATCATCTCATTTAAATTTGATGAGATATTTCAAGCTTAATGAAAGTAAAACAATTCTAATTTGGATCTGATGAAGTTTTAAAATAGTAATCCTTCCACATTCATGATATGAGACTTCAAGACATGTGACAATAATGAATCACATTATAACAACAAATCAACTTCCTAATTCATCAATATAAGAGCAGTTCTTGACTTTACTATCATCTACAACAACAACAATTTAAAATCTGTTTTGGCTATGAATATGAGGAACAAAACCTCTCAAGCACTAGGCCTACATTAATTTATTTTGATTGTTTTCTTACCATTAACTTAACAGCTTCTTCACCCAGCATGTTAAAGCACTTGTATATACTATCATCTACAATAAAATTGAGTGGATCAATAGTTATCAGGTATATGGTAATATCTATCCTGATTGATTTCTGGCTTTTGGTTCTACTACTGAATCCCAGGATTCAACATTGGAAGAAATACAATCACACATTCAGCAACCACTGCCAATTAAAACCTGAAATTCATATCAATGTAAAATTTTAAATCAATGTCAACTATCTTGAATTTTAGCTTGACAAGTAAAATGAAATTAAAGGTTTGCTGAATGCATGGCTACAATCAATCTAACTTAGAATCCAGAGTCTTATTGGTAAAGACAAAGGCCAGATACCAGTCTCAGCATAGTGTGTACATACTTTTGATAATTTCTGATTACTCACACTTACAGTAAATGACATTAGAATAGAGAGCTATTCTTGTCTTAGAATATTGTGGTGAGTTGGGGCATTAAGTGATATGTTATTACTAACATATCTACTCAGAGAAATAATGGACCTACCATTAGTAAAGAACTGAAGATTATTAAAATATATAGCTACTGAACTGAAATCAGAACCAATGATTTAGATCGAAAAATCTTAGGTTGATTTGAATTTCAAGGTTTTTTACTTGGCTGTTGAAATAGAATTAAGATCAGTTGTTGAATGCATGGCTGCAGTGCTTCCAATTATGAATGTTGAGATTCAGTGATAAAGACAAAAGCTTGAAACTTTCTAGAGGATGGACATTTGAATGCATCTTCTAATCAATAATTATTCAACTTGATGATAAATGATACTAAAGTGAAAAGCACTCTTGAAACATATTATAATATGCATTTTAAACATATAAAAATAGATGAGTATATTAGCTCTGTAAACAAAAGAGAAAAATAAAGAAAATTATTATTTTTTATTCTAGTTTTTTAATATTTTTTGTCACAGATAACAAACAATAAATATGGAGATCACATATATGAAAAATACTATGATAATGATATGTTATTTTAAGCACTATGAATATTTTAAAGAAATATATAAAAAATTGTCAAGTACTAATATCTGTTATTAAGAATGCTTTAATTATAAATTTATTAAACGCACTATCGCATTTTACACACATATTCTTGAGGTTACAGCCTCGGTAAATATTACTTAAGAATTATTTAGTTTTTTTAAAATTTATAAAAATAAAATGGAAATAAAAGATTTCAATGATTATCATCATACTATCCACTATCATTAAAGTTCTAACAAGGAATTTATGAGGCAGGTTGTTTCCATTTATCGCATGTTTGATTACCAAAACTCTATACTGTTGCAAGATAAACAGAGATGTGATTTATATATTGCAGTTATTAAATGGACTAAGATATTATATTCAGATATTCAAATGACATGTTATAATATTTGAAAATGGCTTCCCTGTCCATAGTTTATTCATACAATACTGCTTCTACATAATACTATATTAGGAAGTATTATTAATGATGACAGTAAATCAGGTATTTGGAATAAAATTCATGTTAAATAGGGATGGTTGTTAATTATAACTTTATTTTTCATTATTATGATAGTAGTCTTTGGAACAGATTAGAAATCATTTTAGGAGGTAAGTATCATGAAACAATATAATTTGATAATAGTAATTTTTGATTTGTTCCAAATAAACGCCAAAAAAGAACTTAACTTTTATGGCATCTAGATTAGCAGTACACTGGTGATGGTGCTACCAATTCAAAATAATATTTTGAGTGCAACCTATTGTTGATGTTCATAACAGTCAATGATAAACAAGAATCTTCAGCAATTAGTTTGGGTAGCTGACAGCATTATAATGTGAACAATTTAGTGCAAAGATACTTTGATGTTTAGATACAGCATATACTTCTATGTTCTGCCACATTTAACAAGTTAAAAGGCATAGTATTTCATCATAGACATTTAATTACTTCCATTAAATTAGTCATATATGGGATTGTTATTATGCAAAATATAGTTTTTCTATTAAAAAAAAATAAAAGGTTACTGGAAAAACATTTAATGATACTCATCATAATATAAATGAGAGTATTCTATAAGTTGCTGGAAGTGCAATCCATTGTTTTTCAAAAGACCAGATAAAATATATAAAAGATATAATTATATAATCATACCAGAAAGTATGTGCATATTTATACTTTTAATAGCACAATTACTTATTTAAAAATAATCAGGATTAATATTATACTGAATAGATACAAGTACAGTAATTTTTTTCTAACAATTTATTTTTTATTTAATGTCTCTCAATGATATTTGCTTCAATTTAAAGCAAAGAGTTTAGTGTTCTTGGAGTCAATCCAAAACATTGGTAATATTGACAAGTTTCTTTCTTTACTTCCTTTCATTGATTCAGATAGTATAGATTCGACATCATCAACCCAAAATCCCTAGTTTCGCAATTATATAAACTCTGCTAAGAAAGGAAAAAAAAATCCAGGCAGTTCACTACAATTCGATTTTTTGCTCTATACTTATTTGCTAAATTTTTTCTTTCTTTCTTGTAAATATATGTACAAAATTACATACGTGTTCTTAAATATGACATTAGATGAAAAAAAATCATAAAAATGTGTTAGGAGAATTACACCCACCTGCACACAATGATATATATAAGGGATTCGATTTCAGACTTTCACACGACCCTCAACTCTCCATGCTATCTCATATTGCTGACCCACCTGATAACACACATGTCGAAAAGATAAATAATCACCAATATACATATTTCATGCTAAACCAGCAATCATCAGTTGGTCCAGATTACTATCTCCACACATATATACAATCAGTGCTCAGCTTTATATTAAGATAGCCAATCTTCATACTTTTAATGGATAGCCTTCAAACTACTCCAACCCACATCTCTTCAGCAATCCATTTCATTAAAAATCTGATGATGGAATGTTCAAAGGTTGTCATCCTATACATGTTGATGTTAGTCATTCTGATCCCTCATGTACTGGAGAATAATGTGAGGGATAGGCAGACCTTTAGCACACTATGTTTCAATATGTAATTTACTACATGGTACAGGCTTAAACCCACCTGCACATATAATGTAATACATAAGGATTTGAACTCAGACTAATATTATTACTGAAAGAATATTTAATAATAGCAAACTAATTATATGTCTGCATATATATATAACATTTATGTATGTAGTTTAAAATTAAAAAAGAAAACTATCTATAAGAAAAAACATTGCATAAAGACTGTGATATATTAGTGATGGATGTGATAAAATAACAGTCCAAAAACAACAGAGCTGTGAAAAAACAACATACTTCATAGCATGATTCTGACACCACAAAATAACAAATGTCATCCATGAATGGTGAATCAATGATTAGCTATATTAAAAAGTATAACTCTGTTAATTTAAAAATATTCATTTATAATTGTAATTATTTTGTTTGAAATGTATTTGACATATAAATGTGAGATTTAATCTTTCCCAAAGAATAAGATTGGAAAAAATTAAATAGTGTTTTTGGAGAGAATTGACTGAGACAAGATGGATGGAAAAGAAGACCAATGATCAGATATTGAGAGAATACATTATGGAAAGAGAATTACTGAAGATGATAAAATTAGAAAAAATAAAAATTCTAGAACACATCTTGAGTATGATGTTTTTCTACAAAATGTTTTTTTGGGGAGAAAAGTAAGGAAAGAAAGTAGGGATATGCCAAGGACATCTTACTTAAAAAATGTGATCAATGAAATTGGATGTACTTCACATACAATTATAAAAAAAATATCTTAGAAAAGAAAGATATGGCTATAGTGACAAGGCATTGCTGTTAGAAACTGATGACTCAATAATATACAATACTTGACAAAGAATGAAAGAGTTACAAAAAAAGGAACACTCATAAACCAAGTCCTTCCCTCCAAAAAAAAAAGCAAACAAAATCTTTCTTTATGCAGATATTCATTAATATAATTATACTTAATGTCAATAGTTTAATAAACAACAACAAAAGAAGATTCCTCTTATACTGAAATCTTAACAGAAATTAAATTTTACACAAATGCAAATATTAATTCATTGAAAGGCTGCTGTTTACATGTCAGAAACTGAATCCACAGCAGGAGAATTGATATCTATTACCTTCATGCAAATATAGATACTTTGATTATTTTCTTCCATAGTCATACACAATTACTATCAAATATCAGTACACTATCATCATTGTCATCACCATTATCAATCCATTGAAGGATGAAGGTCTCTCCAAGTTCAATCCATCTTCTCTCATCTCTAGACTATCTTCTCCACATCATCCCTGCACATTTTCTTATTTCATCCATCCATCTCATATGTGGTCTTTCTGAATTTTTTACAATCCCTTCTAATCCAGTTTAAGATTTCAAGTGACCATTTATTTATCATCTCTTCTAGCAATATGTCCAGCCCAATTCCACTTTTAGTCTTTTAATTCTTTCAAAGATGTCAGTAACATCAGTTTGTTCTCTTGCTCATGTATTGTGTTTTCAATCTCTTCTCATTACTCCTAACATGCATCATTCCATATTTATTGCTCTTCCATTAAGTATCCAAGACTCAGATCCATAAGGAAGAACTGGTAAAACACATTTATTAAAAACCTTCATTTTCAAATACATGGGCATATTTCCCTTTAATATTAAGTTATTTCTATCAAAAACACACTCCAACCAAGTTTAATTCTATGATTAATTCCATCCATTATATTTCCATCTGTAGTAATAATTTGACCAAAGTATTTGTAATTGTTAACTTCTAACTCATCATAATCAATCTTTATTTTCATCTTTTGAGAAAAATTCATTGAACATTACTTCAGTCTTTTTAACATTTACCTTTAGTCCTACTTTCTTAGTTTCATCATCATCTGCAAAATCTAAATGACTTAAATAATTTCCATTTAGTTTACTCCTTTAGCTTCCCATTTTAGCACTGCTGTAAAAAGTTTTGGAAATATGGAGTTACCTTGTCTTACACTCTTCTCAATGTTAATCTTCCTAGTATCATTATGTAATCGAATTGTTACTGTTGCATTTTTATAAATATTCTTCAGAATATGACATTATTCTGGGTTTATACCTTGATGATCCAATACTTTAATCACTGAAGAAATGTTTATAGAATCAAATGCCTTTTCATAATCTACAAATCCTAAGCATAATGGCAACTCAAATTCATTGATCCTTTCTACAACTTCTCTCAACATTTGGATATAATCCAGCTTGTTTTTTTGGTTGGTTGAAATCCAATGTTCTCTGTAGACAAGTTGTAATTATCTTGATAAAAACTTTATATAAAACTGATAGATCTGTAATTTATAATATCTTCTTTATCAACTTTTTAAAATATTAATACTGCATTATTCCAATCATCTGGCACATCTTTATCATTTAGACATTTGATATATAACTTTGCCAAAATATTCCTATTTCTTCACTTGCTTCTTTTACTATATTGATTACAATTCCACCATTACCTGGAGTTTTCTTCTTTTTCATAAATTTAATTGCATGTCTCACTTCTTCATTTAAAATCCTGGGCAATTCAGAAGACATTATAGATGTAGGAGGTACTTGTTCTTTATAAAATATAATAACACAGCAAAGGTACATCCACTTTTTCTTTTAAAATATATATGTTCTACAATAATATCAACAAATAAAAAATCCTTCTCCTTTTTTCTTTTCAAAAACTTTATTTTTTATCTCAATACTGAACATATATATACATTAATATACAAAACTCCAACGTTTCAACTGTTTTATCTCATACAGTCATTTTCAAGGATCTGCAACAATATTAAATACATATCAACAAATAAACTTCAATTACATAAAAACTTTCTCTTACATTAACATAATAACAAACATATTAAACATATAGAAATATATTTTACTTACAGCTTTCTCCCACTGCTATATTTTATTACTCTTTTTTTTTTTATTTACATTGTTTAATTACAATATATCTTAAAATCATCCAAGAAACTTTCTATACAAATTTAAATACCAACTCTAATTTCCAAAAACCTCCCCTTTTCTTTAAATTTTATCTAAAACCCATCTTAAAACTACATTCCTAAACTATATATTTAAATGAATATAAAACAAATTTAAACATCCCCCCCCTCTCTCTCTTTTATACAAAAAAACTTCTAACAATTTACCTAAACCCATTAAGCATTTATTTTAATTATACAGTAATTTATATTCCTTATCTACTCCATTAATTCTATTTAGAGTAGGATTATATTTTTTTATATAAAAAAATTCTTTAACCATCCTTTCCTTGTAATTTTTAACCCTTTCTAACATTTTAATACTAAATTCTTTATGACCTAAACCTTTACAATGAATGTAAATATTTGAATTTTTGTCATACAAATGTTGTCTAAGTCTAGTTTTTAATTTATTCTTAGTTGTACCAATATATGAAACCTTACCCCCCTCCCTCTTACAATTTAAACATTCAACTAAATATATTCCATTCATTTTGTCAGTTTCTATATTTTTTGTATCATTGATTAAATTTCCTAAATTCAATTTCTTTTTATATACTGGTTTAATAATTAACCTACTTTCCCCTTTGTATTTATTATTTATACTTTTTATAATCTTTTTAATCTTCATAAAAGTATCTCTAGAAACATTGTAACTATTATATATAAAATTATTTACATCTTTCCCATTGTTTCTCTTCTTTATTATTTTTTTAATATTTCTTTTATTACATAATTTATCAATAATTTTAACTGGATAATTATTTTTTATACCTTCCTCTTTTATATTACTAATTTCTTTTATAAACAATTTTTCTTCAGAACATAAATTAATTGCTCTGTTTATCCTATTATTAATAATATTAATTCTGAATCCCAACTACTTAACAAACCATAAAAAGTTTCTTTTCTGAATACACTAGTTTCAATATCAACCTTACAATTTTTAATAACTTTTTTTATTATAACATCCATATAAGTAATTACATTATTTTTTTCTTTTTCCATAGTAAAACTAATGTCATCATCAATTGAATTAATATACCTTATAAAACATTCAGATTTTCTATAATTGCCATTGAACACTAAAAAATAATCATCAACATACCTAACCCAAAAAACAGGCTTATATTTTGTAACACAAAAATATTTATCTTCATAATCATCCATAAATATAGCAGCTAACAATCCACTCATACTATTCCCCATACTCAATCCTTTACATTGTCTATAATATACTTCATCATATTTAAATACCACATCTTTACAACAAATATTTAACATATACAATTGATTACATTCCATTTTTATACTCTTATTAGTATCTTTAATGTATCTATTCAATATTATATCAAATGCCTTATGTGGTACAATATTCGTGTACATACTACATATATCAAGTTTAGCAAAAAACACATTTTTATACTTATTTCCCTCTAAAAAAACTTTTAAAGTCCTTACAAAATCATATGAATTATTTACATTATTTTCTTTTTTTTATTTCACCATATTTTTTAAAAATTTTATTATATAACCATTTAGACAAATTTTCATAATACGAATCCACATTACTAATAATAGGTCTTAATGGTATACCTAATTTATGTATTTTAGGTATCCCATATATACTTGCATCTTTAAAATCCATTCTTTTTAACCTAAATACATCCACTTTATTAATATAGTTTTTATTATACATATCAGTTATAATCCTATTAATCATTTTATTTTTTTCTATACCATCATTCTTTTTAATTCTTTCAAAACAATCCTCATCCAATAATTTTTTCATTTTTTCATCATATTCTTTCCTCATCATAATTACCATACTAGATGTCTTATCTCCCAAGGATTTTTTTGACCAAAGATTTCTTTAGTAATGGAGTAGATAAGGAATATAAATTACTGTATAATTAAAATAAATGCTTAATGGGTTTAGGTAAATTGTTAGAAGTTTTTTTGTATAAAAGAGAGAGAGGGGGGGGGATGTTTAAATTTGTTTTATATTCATTTAAATATATAGTTTAGGAATGTAGTTTTAAGATGGGTTTTAGATAAAATTTAAAGAAAAGGGGAGGTTTTTGGAAATTAGAGTTGGTATTTAAATTTGTATAGAAAGTTTCTTGGATGATTTTAAGATATATTGTAATTAAACAATGTAAATAAAAAAAAAAGAGTAATAAAATATAGCAGTGGGAGAAAGCTGTAAGTAAAATATATTTCTATATGTTTAATATGTTTGTTATTATGTTAATGTAAGAGAAAGTTTTTATGTAATTGAAGTTTATTTGTTGATATGTATTTAATATTGTTGCAGATCCTTGAAAATGACTGTATGAGATAAAACAGTTGAAACGTTGGAGTTTTGTATATTAATGTATATATATGTTCAGTATTGAGATAAAAAATAAAGTTTTTGAAAAGAAAAAAGGAGAAGGATTTTTTATTTGTTGATATTACTTGTTCTTTATTACTATATAATTCTTGATAGAACTTTTCTACCCATTTAATGATGTCATCTATTTTTTTTTAGTAATAGTTTCATCTTTTTTTCTTATTGCAAATATAAGTTTCTTAACAATACCAAAATGTTGTTTTACATTTTTGAGACTTCAAGAAAGTATAGCATATATTAAATATTAAGAATGTATTCTATGCAAACATCTCAAACTGCTACATTTCACCCACAAGTTCCATATATGAAAATTAGAAATAATAGCCATAATTGACTTTACACCACTTAGATATGCTATAGAGAGATATATATTACAGCTATTAATTTAATTTGTGCATCAGATAGTGGATGGTAAAAGGAATATGCATTATGACCAACAAGCCTTCAACTGTAGATCATTTTTATTACTTATTGTTAGAGAGTTAATAGACATATGTAGAGTGGATTATTGCCATTAATGTAGATATTAACTTAAGTTAATGAATGCTTTGTTTTGGTATCATTGACTACTTATTTACTCCATTTCATACAGTCAATAGAAAAACTTTATTTTTTAAAAAATCATGTAAAGTTTCTACACAGCAGAAATTCCAAAAAATTCATAAACCCAAGGATTTTTTTGACCAAAGATTTCTTTAGTAATGCAAATATATATAAATCTTTATTGTGATTGTTTTTTATTGACACAAAATTGAATCATTTTTATAAATTGGATTTATTCAAATTATTTCTTCAACAGAAAATCCATGTTGCACAGTCTAAATTTATCTATAGATGATGTATTTTATATAATTGTAATGACACACTACATATTAATTCTGAATTAAGATGTCATTCTCTGTCAAACAAAGAATGGCTTAAATTTATCAAAATTGCAAGCAAATTAAACTAAAATGTAAACACAGAACTAAAATTAATTACTTTAAACTAGAATAAAAAAAATAATGTTCTTGTAACAATATGAATAATGTAGACAGATCAATAATACATGATATAGATAAAGCATAGCATGCATGTCAATGCATTTCCAGTGAAACATCTTCAATGGTATGTTGTAATGCTTATTATAATTTTTTAAAAAATATTTTCCTATTCTACGATATGGATAATGGCAAAAATAAATTCTGAAGAAAAAATCGAAAAACTGACTTGCAAAAAAAAGTAGCAGAATAGATGTTATGCAAATTAGAGACTGTTTATTTTGGAAGCAGACCAATGATTAGTTATTACTTTTCCTTGCAATGACATCAACATTATAGACTAAAATTACTCAACACAATATTTGCATTCTGTTGTAAATGATTTAAATTGACGAATATATATATAAATCATTTTTATTAAACATAAATAAAATTTAAAAATTCTTATCAAAACATAAATAAAATTAAAAAATATTTATCAAATATTTAGTATTTTATATATTTTTGATTAAAATTTACATTATATCAATGAAAAATGATTACATTTTTATACATAAAAATAAATATTTATTCCTATATGGTTTAAAAAATTCTGTCCAGCTATTTTAAGTATGGTTTTGATGTATAATTCTTTCAACTGAATCTATTTATAATAATGTTAAATTGAAATATAGGTTGGTTCATTGATTTTCTGTCTGCAGTATGATGACTATAGTTTAAACAGACAAAACTTTCCATACAGTAGTGCCCCCATGTGACAACCAGAGTAATCAATGAATGCCAGAAGGCTTGTGTATAACATCCCCATCTAGTGACCACATTTCACTTCACAACCACCATTACCTTACAGTGTTATAAACATTCTTGGTGAATTCAACTAATAACTGTAAACGTGGCATATGCAAGACAGATATGTATTGTGATCCCATATAAAAGATATAATAAAAATTTTCTGATAATGTAATTATGCATTAACACTATTGACTTCATTCCCCAAGATTGAAATAATTCAATTTTTTGACATATATATTTTAAAGATTAATTACGTCTTACAATGATCATTTTTTATGAATATATAAATTCATTTTCTCTTTACTTATGGCTTCTCTTAACCTGTAGATATAGTGTTTATCTTCATAAACAATCAAAAATATTTAAAAAATACCAATTATCTCAAACATAATTTTAAATTCATTTGTTAAAAAAAAAAGACATGAGTGAAAAGGAAGTAAATACATGATTTGTAAAAAAATTGTCATTATATGATCTTTTTTAAAAAAAATATTTTTTATTACAGAATGAGAAATTGAATAATATGACAATTGGGAAATTTAATATTTATGAATAGTAGTAAAATTGCATTAATATCTAAACATCTCATCATTTTAAAATTCAGATTAATAGTTTAAATTACACAAACTTGTTCACATGTATATGAAGAATAATGTTCGAGAATTGGGTGATATCTGAGTTTAGTCAACTTTTATGTTTTGGGAGGTAATTGCATTTTTCTAATTCCTGTCACTGATTATTTATGAAGTAAATATAAATCCCTAAGATCATAATTTAAAAATAGATTTGAAAAAAAAAAATATTGGTTACTTAAGCAAATAATTAACCACTCAATTATGCAAATCCCCCATTCATGTTTCTTTAATAAAGCTGGCAATCTTCTCTCTTCTGTCAGTTGCCATGATTATGACTAATATATCTTAGTTGAAAGTGCACTAGGCAAAAAATTGTAACTTCACAGATTTTAAGTGTATCTTGTATATGTTTTTGCATATATTTATCCACATTATTGCTTTTACTTTAATTTTCTTATTAAAAAACTCAATGCCAATAAATATATAAAATACCTTTAACTAATGGAAAAATGTGCATTGTATTAAAGTTATATTTTTTATGGTCAAACTCAAGCTAAAATTAGCCACATATTATTTATGACTAATATTGGACAATTAGCTGAATTGAAGATGAACAATCTACTAAAAAATCAAAATTTACTTGAAAAATCCTCAGCTTCCTAAAAAATCTTTTGAACTCTATTCAGATGTGTTATCACAGATCATGGTTATTAGTAGGCTAACATGTTACCCACTAAACTTAGAGAACTTTTACTGGTACTGAGTTCAAAAATAAAATTATGAATACACATAAAGAAAAAAAATGTATAAAAACGTTTAGTATTTTTATTTCTTTTCTACTTTCAAGTTTATTCCTTAGAGAATATTGCAACTTTTCTAGTATATATTTTGCTTTATTTTTTGAACTTGTTAAAATAATTATTAACTAGTTCTTAAGATGTATATAATTTAGAATGACAACATTTTTGAAAAATAATTTACGAGTATGATTTTAAAAAACAACAAACTTAGACATTAGTAATATTCCTGAACTATGACTTTTTCTTCTTGTGAAATAGTACTTTTTTGTTTTTGTTTATATAAGCTTATGTTATTTAAAATATGCACTTTAGTCTGTTCATAGAACTCTTTTGATATTAACCATTTAAAGTTATAAGCTATTTATAAATATAATTACTTACGCCATCTTTATATACAATATGATAAGCAACATTTTTTCTGGACATTAAGATATCAGAACTAAGAGCATAACGGAGAAACTGTTGGGCTTCTGCGTCAGACATGTAGAGAGCAAAGCTGATAGGTCCTGCAAATTAAAAGAATTAAATGGTTAGATTATTGCACACATATATATAATACACATGTATGTAGGAACAAGATAAATTATAAAACTTGTATCAGAATTTATTTTGTTATATATAAAAACTAATTTATTATCACAAAAAGTACACTATAATTTATTATAAAAAAATCAAAAAAGACCCAAATTCTTTTAATTATATGTTCTTACTATTACCATTAAGTGTTTTGATTGATAATAATAACTATCTTTATTCTACAAATAATTAAAAAAATAACAATAATAAAAATGAGCATGCAATTAAAATGAGTTTTTTTTTGATGACGTAAGATGGTTAAGATTTAATATGATTATAGGAAGTATGAAGATAAAATACTATTAAATACAGATTGTTATAGTAAATAAATTATTTAAAAATAGCATTTTGACACTGATTAATGTGATAAAAATTTCTCTCCATTCTGTTTTAAAACTTACTAATAACTTGTAATCCATTAATATTGATACTATTCATTAAGATCATTCTCCATTTTATTACAATAAATATTTCAGCAAATGTTCAAAGCAGTTCAAGATAGAAGTATGGAGCTTCTAACTTCATCCATGACTTTAAAAAATTTTCATTTTATTAAGTCTTTTCATAGGTTTTGCTTCATTGTTTACTTTTTTTTTTTTTTATTAACCATCCATTTTTTTATATTATATACTCGTTTATATAATTACCAAGAATGATCTCTTCTGCAAATGTTCACCATGGGAACAATATTATTTGACAATTTTATTGTTTTACAGATTTCTTACTTTTCTCATTTTCTGTCATCTATAGAAATCATGTTAAATTCTAGATTGTAATAATCCCACTAATCCCATGCTCCTTCAATAATCACTGTAAAATAAAATTGAAGGAAAGAAAAATGATCCAAGTTAATATTTAGAATATAAACTGTTAATAAGTAGAAGGATTTAAACTTAGGATTTTGAGTATATATTTATCTTCCACTCCATCTCAAACAATCGATACACATAACCACACACATGCAAAAAAGACAAATCATTCCCAATCAGCACTCATCAGTTGGGGAAGATCATAATCTTCCACACATATATACAGCCAATGTTCAGCTTATAATAAGATAACAATTCTTCAAACTTTAATATAAATGGATATGCAACAGTCCAATAATATGAAGAGTTAGAGTGACTTAATGGGTACATGGATATGACTACAATATCAAATCCATCAAAGGCTTTGAGAGTTCCATCACTGGTTTTCAATGAAATGGACGGTTGAGTTGTTGAAAGGGTGAGAAGATTGAAGCCTGTTCATTAAAGTTTAAGAAATTGCTGTCTTAATATAGCTGAACACTGATTGTATATATGTGTGGGAGATTATAATCTGGCCCAATTGATGAGTGCTGGTTCAACACAAAATATGTATATTGGGGATCATTTATCTTTTTCACATATGTGTCAAATTCCTCTATTTACTATAATAACTGAAACACAGAGGCTTATTATACACCTGTGTTTATATATGTAATATATAGGGTATATGAGCACAGACTTTCACATGACCCACCACTCTCCACACTATCTCATAACACTGATACCCTTGAACACATATATGTTGAAAAGATAAATAATCACCAATATATGTATTTCATGCTAAACCAGCAATCATCAGTTGGTCCAGATTACCATCTTTACACATATATGCTATAAGTGCTCAGATATATATTAAGATAGCCAATCCTCATACTTTAATGGACAGGCTTCAATCTACTCCACACTCCAACTCTTCAACCATCCATCCAATTGCAAATCTGATGATGGAATGCTCAAAGGCCACCCTGAGGCCGAGATTCTTATTGAATGAATAGGTTAATTAGAAACTGTTAATTGTATATATCTTATATAGAAATCTAGATTTTTGAATTTCATTACGAATAATTATTTACCAGACTAAGTTTAATTTGAATATATATATATATATTGTACCAATATCTTATCTGTACATATATTAATTGTTGTCTAAAAATAAAATTATCATAAATAATGCGAAGGTTTCAGTTTGTTTATAAAAATCTAAAGAGTTTTTATTAAACAAAAATGCAGTTTGCTTTCGAATGTAAAATTAAAAGTTTAAAGAGTTTTTTCTATCATTAGTAGTTTGAAATAAAAGTTACAATTAATTAATTTAAAAGTAATTCGGGGGAGAGAATTTGGCTTAGAAAAGGTTAAAACTATAGCGGTTTTAATGAATCTTTTACATGAAATAAAAATATCTCTCTCTCTTCGTTTAAAAATATTAAAGAAAAAAAAATAGTTGATTTTCAAATAAGTAAAAAAGATCTCTTTGAAGTTAAAAAAAGAAAAGGTAATCTTAAAACTAAATAATGAGTTTATTTGAAAGAAATATATATGTGCGTAAATGACAAATTAATTTTAAGTATAAGTAAATATGTGCATATTGATAAAATAAATAGATGCGTGTTGAATATTAAAAAATGATATAGGAGTTAAAATGTAAAACACAGAATTTGCGATGGCTACTAAGTTAAAAATCTACAAAACAACAAGTTTTGCAGGCTACTAATTAACATATCCAACAACAGGATTAAAAGCTTATCAAAGGAATGAAATTAAAAACATGGAAGGAATTTGGACAACAGATATAGCTGGCGGATACCAAAATGACAACAGGTCATCCTAATAAATAGTTCAGTTTTTTTCATCGGCCAGTTAGTTGAAATACAGTTGAGAAAGACTTCAGTTCAGTCAGTTCAGAGTGCAGTTCAGTATTCAGAATCAGAGACCAAGCAGTGTTGAGCAGCTTTTTGGAATATATGATCTTGCTCTAGCCCTTAGTCTAATGGAAGATCAGCAATTTTCCCAGTAAAAGTGATGCCTGCATAACAATCTGAAGCCGCCCGATGTCTAACTGTATCTAGAATAATACCACGGAAATAATAAGCATAAAAACCTCCACAAACTTCAAACCCAACCGGTTGGAAAGATTTCAATTTGAAGCAGCAAACAGCAAGAAGAAGTCCATGTTAAAATCCTAGGTAACAAATAACATTTTCTTATTTCCATTTATAATTAAAGTAGCCATCACGATAATTTGAAGCCTGCCAGAGTCAATTAATAATGAACTCTATAGCATGCATAAAGGACTATTGATGTGCATGTTTGTGAAATGTATATATTAATGCTTGTGATCTCATATGAATTTCATGTATTTATTTAATGTTCTCTTATATTTTATTGCGTAAATCAAGAATGTGTGCGGTCTGTATATGTAATTATCTTTGTATAATTTAATTAAGTTCCTATATAAAATAGTAAAATTTAGAATAATAATGTTAGTTAAATAAATCATGGATAAACTTAAGCTTGTCAGTCAATTCTTTTTATCACTAGTTAAAGAAATAACTGTTATTGTATTACTTTAGATTGAGCTAGTCTTGAGATATTTCGAACGCTGGATTATAGGCCAACTGCCCAAACACATTAGTTCTAGTAACTAGCTGGTGCCTGGGGTTTACTCCGAAACAAATAAGGTGCTTGGATAGTAGGGGTTTGAATCTAGCAGTCGAGGTGGGCCACGGTCTGGAAATGTGATCATGTTATGCATTGCATAGCTTGGTCTGATCATGGGTATTGTCGATAGTTCTGCTATCGATGATATTCTTCCCCCCGTTTGAAGGGCCGATCCATTCCCGTAATAGTTATTATATATTATATAAATCATAATAATAAGGTTTAAACCCAGTTAAACCGAATAAATAGAGTATGTTGGATCTTCTACGGTTCGGACCCGGCACAATATATATTTCAAGTATAATTAAATAAAATAAAAATAAACATATAAATATTATCTAGCCTTATAATTTTTTTCTTAATCCTAGAAACAAAAGTTAGTTGAGCATTTGTGTGCTTCCCCAGATATCCTTCTCATTCTAATAAAAAAATATTTATGTTTTTGTCTTTAATATTTAATGCAAAAAGTTAAGGAATATGCAAGTATACTATTATTTAAATAGTACTCAAACATTGTATCATAAAAAATCAAATGCAATTAAGGCAGAAATAATCCTTTTATTTTTAGCTTTACAGTAAACATGTGATAGACAACTAGATAATATGCTTCAAATATTAAATATTATCAGTCTATATAAGATTTTCCCATAGTTATTGAATTGATAATGATGTGTAGGCAATGAAGTCTGTTTAGATGAAAATTAAAATCTTATCTGAAGGCTCCCCCCCCCCCCCAATCAAATTAACTTTTAAAAATGTTTATTAACAGCATTTAACTTCAGTTGTCTAACTATTAGTTTTTTTTATTTTTTATTAAGAGATAAAAAATTTAGTCATGATCTTAAATTGTGTTACATTCATTGTTAGTTACATTACAAATTTTGCATTGGTACAATTAAACTCTGAGGTGTTAGCACATTGTCTGGAAGAAAATGATGCACCCAGGTATCTTATGCAATCTTTTAGGTGCCAGAAGACAGTCTCTACTTTTCATTTTTCTCATAGTGTCCCTGTAAATTGTCCAAGGATTGAGATTGGACTGCTTGAAGACTAGATGGCACCTCATAAGCCACACTGCGAAAAGAATGAAGATCACCATCCTAATGACTGCAAAGATGCCGGTCTTAAGTGCTCTTTTTAGTGAAAGAATGTCTCTACTGTTTGGTGGTACATTTGACACTATCATGACCTGCAGCTGATCCAAAAAGGGACAGTAGTAGAAGAGGTATTGTAACATTTCCTCAGGCTACAATGAATGTCTAGCCACTGAAAGTCTCTCTGTGTTCATTTTTCTCATAGTGTCCCTGTAAATTGTCCAAGGATTGAGATTGGACTGCTTGAAGACTAGATGGCACCTCATAAGCCACACTGCGAAAAGAATGAAGATCACCATCCTAATGACTGCAAAGATGCCGGTCTTAAGTGCTCTTTTTAGTGAAAGAATGTCTCTACTGTTTGGTCGTACATTTGACACTATCATGACCTGCAGCTGATCCAAAAAGGGACAGTAGTAGAAGAGGTATTGTAACATTTCCTCAGGCTACAATGAATGTCTAGCCACTGAAAGTCTCTCTGTGTCACTAAAAATGACTTGTGGGTAGAGAGGTCAGATTGTATTTTAATATGAAATCAATATATTTGGGTTCAAAGACCCAATGTCTCGACTTCTTGATGATTAGATTGTTGGAAAGATCTAGTTGTGACAGTAGTTTATCTTGTGAAGGATGGATGCATTTATAAACATCCCAATAGGTGATTTTAGTATCCAATGTTTGTTGACTAATGGGAAAAAGACTGTTTATGTGATTTTTGAGATTAGTGACCCATTTGCTTGGAAATAGGGGTGGGGTGTTGGTGGGTTCAAAAGTGAAGGCTATATGATTGCCAGCTATTTTGAGGTGGATTGCCCTTAATGTAGCCAGCGCTCTTTGCATATAGAATGTGTTTACTGATTGAAGACCAAGACCATTCAGTTCTCAAGGCCTTTGTACCATGGACAAACTGATGGGTATGCATTTGTTTTTCTCAAAACAGTTTGGTGCAAATCGAGTTGATAGCATTTTGAAAGGGCTTGGTCAGCTTGATAATTGGGAGGTAGTAGTTAATATGTGGAAAGACCATCATATTGAGTAATGATATCTTACCAGGGAGTGACAGAGAAATCATGACAGAGTATTGACCACCCTTCTGGTTTTATCCAGAATGGCTAGCTGAATTGCTTTCCTCATCACCATTCCAAACAACATCACAGTGAAGCCATGAAAACTTTGTGGCCTATCTGCATAAATGGAGGGAAGAATTGCCCCACTGTTGATCTTCCAAATTGATGATTTGGTGAGGTTGATGGCAAGTTTAAATTTGATGGCATAGCTGTCTAGGATTTTGTGAAGATGAGGTAGGTACCTATGGAATGGGAGAAAGATGGTGGCATCATCAACATATAAGATGTGGTGAACCTCCTCCTTTAGTGCTGAAACAAAGATCCCAGGCAGTTCCCTTTCAACCTCTTCAAGTAAGGGGTTGATATAAGTTATAAAGCAGAGGGTGCTCAGAGGGGTCAGTTTTATGCCATTTCATTATTATATATATATGTTTGAAAAAAAAAAACAACCCCAGTTAATTCTATAAATAAAAATTAATTGTTTAAATTATTTGTAAATAAATGTTATCTAAATAAATAAATCAAACTTATCAATTAAAAAAAAAATATATATATATACATAAAAACACTTTTAGATATATGAACTTTTTTTTGTAGTTCATCAGCATTTGGAGGCCAAAATAAAACAGATTTAAAAAAAAAGTAAATGCAGCAAAAAAAAAAAAAAAAGGCATATACTAACTATGCATGCATGTGATACATTCCATCATGTAGATAATTTATTTTTTTTAAATGGAATTTTTAAAAAGATATGACTTAGTGCTTTTTTTTTCTATAATCTTTTTTAATTTAATACACTATACAGGCTTACACACACCTGCATATATAATGTAATACATATGGGATTCGAACTCAGACTTTCACACCACTCTCAACTCTCCATGCCATCTCATATTGCTGATCCACCTGATCACACATATGTTGAAAAGATAAATAATAATCAATATGCATATTTCATGCTAAACCAGCAATCACCAGTTAGTCCAGAATACCATCTCCATACATATATACAATCAGTGCTTAGCTTTATATTAAGATAACCAATCTTCATACTTTAATGGACAGGCTTCAAACTACTCCAACCCACAACTCTTCAGCTGTCCATTTCATTGAAAATCTGATGATGGAATGTAAAAGTTATATTTTTTAAAACTCATTTTTTATTGAAAAAGAAGAGTATAGAGAATTCATGTACAAAGATTTTTAAATGAAATGAGATACTTTTAGTGATAGATACAATATTAATAACTATATTTTTACATGATATCAAAATGGTCTCCATAAATTATTTTAAATTCAATCTTCAGCAAGTAAAATTATTTTTAAATGCAAAAATAAAATTAAATTTATCAGTCATAGTCTATAAAAGAAATTGACCAGACAGGATATATACACTATAAACAATTTTGCATGCAATGTGTATGGAAGTTTGTGGGTGTGTAATTGGTCAAATGCAATTATTAAGTAAACGCATTCTATTTTATCAATATTATTATCAAATAAATATTGGAAAACAAATTATTATATCATCTAATATTTATTTTGTTAGGAAAAAAAGCCCCTCTTACAGCTTGGTCTTGGATTTGAATAAAGTGAAAATGTGTTTTGATTAAAAAAAAAACAACTGCTATTAATAATGATTGGTAAGAATTCTTATATTCACCCTATTCATAATTTTATGCAGAACAATTTTAAAACTAATAAAAAATGTTAAATGTTTAAATTCTTTATGATTATGTTAGTTCTATAAACATATAATATTTCATCATCCTTATTTACAAATGTTATGTTACTAACTACAACTTTAATCAAATGCATAAAATACCAATATGGTGTATCAGTAGTCAATACATAAAAGATAATGAAAGAAAAAAATTCAAAATATCACCTAAAATAATTTTTTATTATTATTTATTTCTTAGACATTCATACATCAGTCAATCATAAAAGAATATGGCTATTCTAATTCCAAGGAAGATAAAGAAAAAGGATAAAAAAAAAAAAAACTGGTATAGAGATAAGTTTTGCAATGCTATACAAAGCATTTTGTAAACCATAAATATGTTCACATAGAGAACATGCTGGTCTATTTTTCTGTTTATTTGATATTTTGTCACTGTGTGTTAATTTTTTCAACATAAAACTTTTCTTTCTGAAATATTTCAGTACCATGTCTAGGTGCAGATTTCTTGATGCATTCTATTTTCTGCCATAACTTCTCAATATAAGCAATAAATATTGAACCTCTTTAGAATATCTTTGAGATAATCCTTATAACATAAACAAGTTCTATCTCTTCCATGAAAACAATACTCAAGTCTACCACCAAACATCTTTTTAGGAAGTTTTGCATTATTCCCCTTTTTTCCCCTGTCCAATTCAATGAAGATGTAATATTATAATAGTGAACTCTACAGTAACATATTGATTGATTTTGTAATATTGCTATGTATTTTTAAAATTTACAAGAGATTCTTAAATGAAATTTTCTAATATCTTTATATACATTAATACAATCTTCAAGTCTTACCATCGTACAATAAATTAGGTATAATAACAGCTCCATACCCTCATAACATAGTTGTAATTGATATTTTCCTGTGATAAAATATATTATCTTTTAACTTGTTAAAAGTAGCAGTACATTGGAATCTTGTTGCATCTCAATATCTAAGTCTATCTTTCTATCTACAAAACTACCAATATATTCAAATTGGTTTACATTTTCAAAGTGATAATTATTCGAGCCAGACTGCATTACTGAGAATTTTTCTGTCATTGTTGACTAATACAGAACTTGAGACTCGAATTTTTTTAACATTAATTATTAATCCAAAGCTTTTATATTTTGCATTCAAAACATTAAATACATGTCTTTTGAAATTAAAAAAATAGCACAATCAACAGCATAGAATAAAAAAATGAAGTTCTTGTTTTTGATTTTAATGAATTTAAGTAAAAAAATTCCACTATCAAATCTGTTTCTCACCTCGATAGCTGTTTATTAAACTGCCTATAAACAATTCCAAGGACCATTATTATAAAAATCAAAGACAACAAGTACATATCCTTGTTTAACACCAGTTTTTATTTCAAATTTGTCAGATTTTCCACAGGTAGTAATAACATTTCTTCTAATTTCATCAAGGAGAACCTGAATAATATGAATAACTTTTGGTGGACAACTAAATTTAAACAATGCTGCAGATCTGTTCAATAAATTAAATTAAATGCTTTGACCAAATCAATAAAGGCAATATAAAATACACTTGCTCTTAACACTGCTCTTGCATTTTCCTGGTGACAACAACAAAGTCTTAGTGCTTCTTGATTCTCCAAAATCACAATGAGACTTTACAAATCATTCACTTATAACTGGAAGTGACCAATTTAAAAGTATTTTTGCTATGGTGAATAATAATGACATTACATGATAATTATTGCAATCTTGTCTATTTCACTTATTTTTAAAAATTGGAACAAAAGAAGCATCTTTAAGATCAGGTGGCACAACTTCATGAGTCAATATGCATATGGATGGATGGATGAAGAGTTGGAGAGGATTGAAGCTTGACCATTAGAGTGTATAGATTTGCTATCTTAATATTAACTAAGCACTGATTATATATAAGTGTGGGAGATGATGATCTGGACCAAGTGATGAGTGCTGGTTCAGCATGAAATACATATGGAGATGATTTACCTTTTTCACATGCATGTGGTCATGTGTATTGATTATATTGGATAGAGTGTATGACTGTAGGGAGTTTGAAAGTCTAAGTTCAAATCCCCTTTAATATAATTATATTGCAAATATATAGTGGTGAATAATTAATAATTTATATATAAATAAAACATCATGAAATTTGATTATTATTTATTGGTATTTAAAATATTCTCTATAATATTTTAAATAAATTTATCTTTGGTTATCATGAGCTCAGTACCCATGAAAATATGATATTACATATATCCATTGTGAAGATTGTATCATATTAAAACTATATTTTATATTTTTGCAGTCAGCATATCACAACTTATTTGATTAACAAAAATTAATATAGAAACATTATTTTCTGATTGTAGACAGCTAGATATACATTGACTGATGAGTTTTGTTATAATTAACAAAGGGGATTCTGATATACCCATAGACAAAAAAAATGTTAGCTATGTTTATGACCTGAAAATATTTCAAGATGCACCTAGCTTGGATTTAAATCCCAGGTCATGGCTAGATAGATATAACAACTTCTATCTTATAAATCATAAAAACAATTTCATATTTAAACATTAATTTTAGACTTAATACTTGCAATTCCTTTATCAGTGACTTAACTGTATATTATCATTTTAAATAATATATTATAACTTACAATATAAATTATCTTTGACTAAATAAATTATATTAACTAACCTTCCCAATGTTTGCAAATAGCTTCAATCATTTGCAAGCGATCCATAGACAATTGGGCCACCAGTGTTACATCATTGCCATCTTTGCTCTGAAACAAAGTATTACATTAATTATTACTGAAATTCACAAAAAGTAATATTTCTACATTGCAGGGAAAATTCAAGATTTTTATCCAAAATCACATCAAAATTTATAGCATTAGATTATTAAAATTTTCAAATCTGTATTCCATTCCATTTATTTATGTAATTATTGCATGTGAAGCAATCAAAGTATTGTGTTTAAAAATAGAAAACAAATATATTGAACACAATTCTGAAAGCCTTTTAAATCTTGAGGAAACCAATCACCATGTAATAATTTCAGTGTATTATTAAGCTAAAAGACTAATTTTAGAGTTAATATTATTTTGTAATAATTGTATAAATTTGTACAGAATATATTGTTAAATCATTCAATGATTTGGTATGTTATAGTATATATTTTGCCTATGTGTTTGAAAAAGATGATCTTTAAGAGAAGTGTTTTGCTAGTTCTTACTTATGAGTCTGAGACTTGTACATTTAACAGAAGATCAGTACAAATACTTCAGACCACTCAAAGCACTATGGAGAGATTTATGTTAGGAGTAACAAGAAAAAATCAAAAATGAAATGCACGGATGAGAAAAACAATAGGTATTACTGACATCACTGAAATAATTGAAGAGTTTGAAGTGGGTATGGGATGAATATATTGCTAGAAGAGATGATAATAGATGGACAGTTGAAATCTTAAAAAAGATTATAAAAGACCTAGAAAGAAATAACAAGGGAGATGGATAGATGAAATAAGGAAGCATGTTGAGATGATTAGGAGAAAAAAGCTTAAAAATAGGAGAAACTGGACTAAACTTGGAGGGACCTTCATCCTGAAATGAACTGATAGTGATTGAAATTGATGATGATAATTTTTACTAAACTAGAAAATTATTTCCCTCTGATAATATGAATAAAGTGACAAGAGAAAAAACAAAAATATATTGTTGCAAAACAAAAGAAAAATATTTAAGTTTTATTTGTGAATACATATATGTTAACTTATTTGGTTTGCATTAGTGCATTTCTCAAGTCCACCACATCACTCTCATTCCAGCAGCAGAGAAAATCAAACCAATTTCTCTTATTATGCATGCATTTCACAAACATTCTTCACTCTTCAGATGATTTTGAGATAACAAAACTTGAGTCTCCATATTGATAGCTCAATGACTTTCACTACATTACTCTTACACAAAATGAGAACTAGCTTCTATCTGCTTTTAATATCAGGTAAAAAAACCCTCAGACTATAGAACTAAGTTTCAAGATATTAGTTTAGAAAGCTGAAAAGAATCGCCCCTGCACAGTTTAACATAGAGGCGAGAAAGACAGACACATGAACGAATCTAAGTCAATTCCCAGATGAAGAAAGTAAAAAAAAAAAAAAAAGTCAATTTGAATGGAACTAGTAGGTAAGTAATAATAAAAGACTACAACATGCTACCAATAATTAAAAATAAACGAATTCTACATACAATATTTTACATAAAATTATTTTAACATTTGAGTTTAAATTGTTAATTAATTTTAAAAAGTAAATTTTGTAAAACCCACATATGCAAAACTAAATTTACTTAAAAGAAAGTATTCATATTTTATCACAATAATCGATGATACTGAAAAGCTAAATCGTTAAGGATTTATCCCCTTCTCTGCAATTAACAATTTTTTTTTTTTAAAAACTTTTTTTAATATTAAAATTTTTTGAATACATTACAAAAAATAAGTTATAATTTATTCTTAGGTAAAAGAATAGTTATAATTATCATACAAATGTTAACACAAACAGCACATTCTTTGCTTTCACAAAAGAGACAGGATGATTTGAAACTCTGATCATATTGTGTAGTAGCTGCCACCTAGCAACAATTTTGTAAATTAAAAGTTAATACCTAATATGTATATTCTTATATATATATATTCAATAACACCACCTAAAAATATATATTATTATAAGCAATTATTTTTTCCCCTAATTTATTTTATTTTATTATTAAATTATTTCTTGTCATATATCACTATATTTTCTTCTCATAAATTTCATTTGCTAAATCTAAACATATAGCCAATGTTTTGCTTTTTTATTTGGTTACTACATTTATCAGACCATAATGACATTTATTAAGACAATTTTATTAAAAAGCTTTTAATTTTTTTTTATAAGTATAAAAATCAGAATACTTCCTGCAAGACAAAGACCTCTCCATTCTCCCTTTTGAGTGAAACAGCACAAAAGGCATAATAAATCATGAAGCTACTAACTAACTAATGGGTGGTAAGGATTTCAGGTTTCTCTTACTTATTTAAACTCTGAGTAAAAATAATTGGTACTCATGTACTAACCAATAATTGGATGGTTAATTGCATTATGAAAAAAAAACTACTAAATTTGTTGTAACCTGAAAATATTCTTAAGTTTCATTCATGATAGATCTGAATTCAAAGTTGTAGATGTGGCATTAACCACCATGACATGGAATCCTGTTCTTACAAGTAGAAATTGATAGACTGAAACAAACATGTTATGCCTGGATTTAAAGCACAGATTATTTTCTAGAAAATTATTATCAGAATAAGGAAAACTATAATATAAATTTATGAAAAACAGCTATGTAATTGTTAGACACAGGAATCTGAGGAATGCCCCAATAAACTTATGATTTTTCCATCAAGTAATTACTCATAGCTAAATAAAATAATAATTCAGTATTGTTGGTGATTTAAATTCTTAATAGCTAGAGGATGAAAATATTAGATTATTCAAAATTTTCCAGATGACTGATAATGAGTTGATAATAAAACTAATAAATATGATTGCAATATGTTCTTGTTTCACGAATATTGATGAAAATTGCATATTTCTATAGACATTGAATACATGATATAGCTTTGTGATTAATTTCAGATATCCACAATTTACTATTTTAAAAAGAACAGAGGTGTAATAAAAGAAAAAGCTTCACGTTTGCTTGTAGAGTCTTTAAAAATTCATTTTTTTTTTTTTTTCAGAATATATCTGAGTAATAATTTCTTAGATGGTTTTAATAGTTTAATTCTTATAATTAATTAAATACAAATGCTATAACATGATTTAACATACGAATATATGCTAAACTAATAAATCAGTAGTAAAAATGTAAACATTCATATATATAAATACTATATATTTTATAATTACAGATATAAATCAAATCTTATTCTAACTAAAAAATAAATATCTAATTTAACATATTCGTCCTGACGTAAATTTGTAAACTAAAAGATTTAATTGATAAATAAAATTTCATGCGACTTTTTCATGTCTTGCGTAGTTTATTGCAATAATAAGGATGGTGGATTCTAAAGCTCAAAGTTCTAGGGTCACAGCTCAGTCTCACCTTTGAACTTCTTAGAAACTCCTGAGCAGTAAAACCATTTGACTATTTTTTTTCTTCATGTCATAGCATCGGCCGGGACGCGAACCCACAACCGTCTGCAACCGACTACTTGCTTGCAATCGGCTGCGATGATCTCTCGGCTAACAACGCTTGACAACCATTTGACTATTTATATATGATTTTTGTCTATAGTTTTCAGATTTATAAAACTATTTCATATCTATCACAAATCACAAGTTTGAAATCTTTCTGATTACAATTAACTTTTATTTTAATTTAAAAAATATATTAAAATATTTCTTTCAAATTAATTCTAAGATTTATGCGAGCATTAAATAACCAACAAATGTAAATTGTAGCGCAACTCCTACGACTGTTTCGGCTCAATTGGTATTGACAGGTTAATTAGAACATTCAATAGTAAAATTACTAATTACATTTAATTTAACTACTTTACATAAATATTAAAAAAAATAATATTGACTAGTTAATTTAACCCAACCAAATTGATTTAAAAATGTTTTGTAAATAATATTAAAAAAATGATTACCAAGATGACGTCATAAACAAACTCTCTCTAATAACACAATCTGATGAGTCGAATCATGATAAAATTATTATAAAGTAATATTTGGAAAATTTTTAATCTGAAATTCAAAATAAACGGGAGTAAAGTAACAAAAAAAAAAAGAGGACTTATAGTTATTTATTAGATACAAACAACTTAAAATCCATTACTACAATTCAATTTACAAATGTCATATTTCTTGCACTTGCTCATTTGACAACACTTTCTTTAAATAAATATGTTAATGATTATGTCACATCATTTAATAAAATAAAGATTATTATATGAGTTTTAGCCCAGAAATAAATATTAAACTTAATTACGATTACTATATCTATTCTTATTAAATATAACGGCATAGAATCATTAATTTAATATCAATTTCTCTTTTCTTCTACATGTAATATTTTAGATATATTCTAATACCTCGATCTTTCTATCCACTCTTCAAATATATAAATAAAGAAGACATCTTGGGATAGGTTTGCTCTTTTCATAAGCCTTTATCCACATATTTGAAATGTATATAGAAAGATGCAGGTTTATCAATTAATGTACAATTCTAAATAAAGAAATATCTAAAGCAACCCAATAGTAATTTTTAAAATATATTTTATTGAAACCTAATTTTGAACTATTGTGTAGAAAATGGGAATTTTGGCTCTGTGATTTAAAATAGATAGCAACTTAAAGAAAACCATACCGTCACAATCAACATCATTTTAATCTATTATCAGTTCACTACATTATGAAAATCCAAGTTTAATTCACTTTTCTAATCTTCGTCACAATTACCAACAAACTTCCTTATTTTATCTACCTATCTCATATGTGGACTAATATAAGGTCTTCATCACAATTACCAACAAACTTCCTTATTTTATCTACCTATCTCATATGTGGACTAATATAAGGTCTTTTACAATCTCTTGGAATCTAGTTTAAGACTTCAACTCTCCAAACAAGCTCTATTTCAGTTTCTTAAATTTTTCAATGTTGTTAGTTATACATGTCTGTTTTCTCAACAAAGTATTTTATTCTCTTCTTGCTATTCCTGATATACATTTTACCATATTATGTTGAGTGATCTGAAGTTGTGAACTGCTCTTCTATTATGTGTCCAAGTGTCAGATTCATAAGTAAAAACTGGTATAACATATTAGTTAAAAATCTTCCTTTTCAAATACATAGACATGTCTTTTTGACAGTAAGTTATTTGTATCAAAACACTCCCTAAATTTAATTCTGTGATTCATTTCATTCATTATGTTTCCATTTCCATTAACAATCTTATCAAGTATTTGTAGTTGTAAACTTCTAATTCATGATTACTAATCTTTATTTTCTTCTTTTGAGAATATTCATTTAATATTACTTTAGTCTTTTTAGTATTTATCCTTAGTCCTTTTTTTTATATTCTTGCACCATTTTCCAAAGCTCTAAAAAATTATTTGCAAAAAAAAAACAACAACAACAACACATCATCTGCAAATTCTAAGTGACTTAAATAATCTCCATTTACCTTTGCTTCCTTCATTTTAATTCACAAAATATTTATTATAAAATTGAAGATATAGATCACTTTTTCATTCACTAGAATCATCATGAAATCTAATCATTGCTATTGTATTTTGATAAATATCCATCATTATGATCCAATGTTTTAATCACTGTAGAAATACTTATGAAATCAAATACCTTTTCATAATCCACAAGTCATAATTCAAACATATTCATTGGTCTTTTTCATAACATCTTTCAATAGATGAATGTGATCCAGTGTTAAATCACTTTTAAATTCAGCCTTTTCTTTGGCTGACTGAAATTTACTGTTGACAAGTTGTCATTATCTTGGTAAAGATTTTGTATAGAACTGATAAAAAAAATAACAGGTCTGTAATTTCTAAAATCTTCTTTACTATCTTTCTTATATATTAATACTACTACTGAATTCTTCCAATCATCACGTCCATCTTTGTCATTTAAACATTTGATATATAACTTAGCCAATAATTTATTTTTTTAACTACTTTATTTAAGATATCAATTTTAATTCTTTCATTCTTCATAGAATAAATTGCATAACTCACTTTTTAATTTTTAATGCTAAGAAAATCAAAAAAATATTTTAACAGTATGGGATATTTTGCTTTCTTGTTCTTTATTATTATATAATTCTTTATAGAACTCATTCATATATTTATGATCCTCATTTTTTTGTTTTAGTAATAACTTCATCTTTTCTTTTAATTGCAGAAATAACTTTTCTTTCAATACCAAGATTTTTTTTTTTTTTTAACTTTTGAGACTTTTATTCTCTTCTATATCTTTCTTTAACAATTCACATTTAACATCACATGATCACCATCTCTTATACTAGCAACAATTGTTTATAAACAAGGCAAAACTCTCCATCCAGTAGTGCCACTCTGTGCCAACCAGAGTAATCAATGGATGCCAAAAGGCTTGTGCATAAAATCACTATCTAATGCACTACTGTATGGAGAGTTTTGCCTTGTTTAATTCACATTTATATATATTTTTATATTGTTATTAACTATTTTTTTTAGTAATATTTTCAAAACTCTACATACTCAGCTCTTCTTAAAAGACCATTTTAATATATTTTCATATTCCTTCTTTTCTTGTTTCAATAAAACATTGCTGTTTTTGTATACCAATTATTTTTGTTGCAATTCTCAAGAGTGTATCAGGTATCTTTCTATTGACTTCATTCAAGTGTAAACCATCTTCAAAATCAGATATTTTCAAATGAATAGCAAATTCTAAATTAAATTTGTTAGGTTTTGTAAAGAGTAGAAATATCAACTGTTAATATAGTCTTTCAAATAGTTTTTGCACTTCTAGTTCTGTACTAACATCTTATAAATTATTACTTTCTATGTTAAATCTGCTAAGAACATCACAACATTGAAATACATACTTTCTGTTAGTCAAATACAATCCACTGCTGTTGCACTACTAAGTATATGTTTCCATATCCATTTAGAATTTTTCTCAAAGAAAGGATGCATAATATAAAGTTTTTATTTTTTAGAAAATTTTACAAATTTGTATTATTCTCTCTCATTTTTATTACCACAACCAAATTGACTGACATCATTTTTAATCTTTCAATTTTAAAATGTTGTTTGGACTGATCAAAAAAATTTTGTACATCCATATAAACATATTTACTTTTTAATAAGATCTTTTGAATATAATATGAGAATTATTTGCATTAATTTATCTAAATAAAATAATATTTTAATGTTGAAAGGATTACTTTCCAAAAAATATTTTTAATATGACAATGATATATAAAATGAAACAAAAAAATACAAACCATTTTTAATTTATACAAATGAAAATTCCTAAAAATATTGCCAAATGTTCACTACCAATTATTTGGAAATTTAATAAAAAAGATATTCTTCGTTTTTTTTTTTTTAAAAAAAACTTATTTTATGTGTTTTTTAATTTGAAAGTAATGTTACTAACAACAAAAATGTGAGCAAAAAAAAAGAATTAAGACAATTTTTTAACTGAAAGTGAAGGGAAAAAACCCTATTTATAAACAAGAGCAATTCAATTTTTTTTTTACTGTAATATTATCTATTGCAAGTTTAGATAATTGGATATTACCAGATGGTAAATCAATTTAATCCCCATTCCTGGGCTATTTTCTAGATTTTTGGCTTTATCAATAAGGGCGAATTCAAAACTAGAACCAATAAAATAACACTTTTTTACTGTCACATTTAAATAACTTTACAAGCAGGGTATTATGAGTTCAAAACTTTACAGACTTTTTTTAATTCAGTGTTATTAATTTGATAGTTAAAAGAGTTAAAGTTGTCAGATATATAAATGCTGAGTTCAAGTTTTGAATCTCAAATTCACATTGATAGAGGCAAAAGCTAGAATATGATCATATGATTCAGTCACATTAATATACAATAAATGAATGACTAATAAAGTATACAACAGATGCACTAGAATAAAAAAAAATTACCTTCTTTTTAATGCTGAAGTAATCTGAAATAACTGAATAATGCTGTGTTGATGTAGACATCAATTTTGTGTTTTTATTTAATAACTTGTTTTTATTATTATTGCTTTTCAATAAAGCTTTAACATTTGTGATTATTTAATCAATATATATATATATAATCTAGCAAACCATTAATGATGCAATTTTATTATGCAGTAGTACCAGTTAAATGTTATTCCTATGAAAAATTGGCATCCATTGATCACAAATTAGATTATCATTTTAATTTTCTAAAACAAATAATAAATAAAAGTTTGATGCTTGGGAGGTCATATGACATTTTAGCAGCAGAAGTGACAGAATTGAGATGCAATCTATAGATTTTTATCTCAGATTTCCATTTATTCTAGTAACTGGAAACAATTAAATGCAATGAATGAAAAAGATCAATATTTGATGAACATGGTTTCAGTCAACACAATATCTTTACAAGATATATTTCTTATACTAACTAGAAAAAACACTGAAATTTATTCAACTGGTTTCTAGAATCTGTAAGATTTAAAATTGTCATTTTTATTGCCAGTACAATGACTACATAAGTGAGAATGTAAATGTTTAAAACAAATCAGTTTTAATTCAGTTAACTAACATTATTTAACATGGCATTTTTTAAAAATAAATTAATCATATTATACATGGCTTTCCTTATATAGATATTTCTTTAAAACATAACTAAATATAAAATGGTTATATATTATATATATATAGAAAGAATTAAAATGAGAAATGTAATAATCATTGAGGATGTAATAAAATATCCCACATACCTTTTTATTTATTCAGTTATTCTGGTGTCCATCTATCATTTATTATTACCAGTCTGAATATCATTATGTAAAGTTAAATGAATTATTATATCTTCAGATTTGTTTTATATAAAAACAATTTTAATAAATTATTAGCTGATGATTAAATTTATTTCTACGTCTTATTAAAAGATAATTTTTTTTTTTCACAAATGATTTACATTTTATCTTTTTTTTTTTATTATTCAATAATTTATTAAAATGAGTCTAATTAATTAATTAATTTTAAATTTCTGATGAGGAGATAATAAAAATTTGTTAATTTATCATATATGTATATATTAAAAAAAATTATGTAGAAAAAAAAAAGTAATAAAATATTTTAATTTTTTAACAAAAAATATAATAATCAAAAATTAATTAAAACTAATTATAAAAATATTATCTAACTTAATTAACATAATATTAACAAAAAACATATAAAATTTAAAATGAGAAACTTACAGGCTCATATTCATATTCAATGTAATAAAGATGAGTTCTATGGACGATGGCACGGGCTTGGCGAAATTCATAGCAGGGATCATCTTCATCAATAGCATTTAGCTAAAAAATAAAGCAAATTTATATAATAATATACATATATGTGTGTTATATATAGAATACAAAAATTACATTGCAGATAAAGACTACTTAATATGCACCAACAATAATGATCTTTCAATAAAAATGCAAATGATTATTAATCATTTTTTAAATTGATAAACAGATTTTAAAATTTATTAAATTCAATTATAACTATCTTTATATTCACATATTATATTATATTTCTAACATATTCATTTTTTTTCCATTTCAGACATGGCTTCTAAGATACATTTGCTTTAATTAGATCTTTTTAATTCTTCAAATGCTACACATCCAAGTTTAACAATTATTAATGTATATAACACAAATTTATGTTATAGATGCATATCACTCAGTAAGTATTTATTCAGAACTGTCAACTTTCACTAAATATACAAAGAATTATTAATTATTCTTTATTGAGTAGGAAGTTATTACATTTCATTAAATGCTAGATAAGGGCTTAAAGTTATATTTATGGTACCTGTTATGCAGGTATAAATATTGTAAGAAAATATGTCTATATGTGCAAAAAGCAAGACTTTTACTACATTTATACCAGTTCTTACATAGGTATTTGAGACACATAATGGAAGAGCAACAAGATGAACATGAAAGTGAATTACATGACTAAAAGAACAAACCCATCACTGTCATCATTGAAAGAATTAACAGAGTGAAATGAAGTTTAAATGAACATATTAGAAAAGATAATGGATGGAGATTTGAAATCTTAAACTGAATACCAACTGATAGAAAAGATGTAGTAAAACACCACACATGAAATAGCTAGACGAAATAAGAAACTTTGCTAATGTAAAAGAGAAACTCTGGACTAGAGAAACCGAATTAAATATGGAGCTTTTCATTGCACACTGGATCAATAATTAACCATTCATATTATTCATGATCTTTTTCGTTTTTTTACATTTCAAGTATACAATTTCAGATATTTGGGGAGGGGGAAGATTTTAAAATGCATTTCAATTAACAAAAACTCATTTAAATAAAATATATAATTCTTTAAATTTATACGTTGCTGTAATTAAAAACAAAAATGTAATAGCACAAACACATATTACTATTACAATTAAAGCCAAATAACAAGGCCATGTGCAAACCTAAATAATTAAAGTTAGTAAGGTGAAAAAAAAAGAGATTGAGAAGAATTCAAGAAAAAGACAAAAGATTACTAGAATTAGAAACAGTAATTAGTTTGGATGAGCCAATCTTAAAATGTAATAGGATATATTTTCAAGACTAGTTGTCTTTTTACTAAGTATTCACAGTGAATTCTTATATCTGAAGATCATTTCCCTGCCTGCCAACTGAATAAGGTCTCTTGCTAGCCTGAGCAAACTCCACATTAATTCTAGCCATCGCATGGCAGTAGATTTTTTTATATGAAAATGTTGAAAAGATTTTCAATTAAACATTAAAAGAAGAAACAAAAAAGTTTGTAAATTTCTTTTAAGTCTATATCACACACACACACATCTTATTATTGTTAAGAAATTAAATAATGTAAATATATTTATTTTTAACTATACTGAACGAGATTGTGATTACGTCTGAATATGATAATTAATATTATTTGTTAGATCTACTATTTTTATTGAAATTAAGAAATCAAATATAAATCGATTCATTTTATATTTGCAAGATAAATCGGAGGGGGGGGGGCAATACATTGATATAAACAACATGCTAAATCCCTAGTTATTGATATAAACAACACGCTAAATCCCTAATTATTGATATAAACAACACGCTAAACCCCTAATTAATTTTCTACAATATAATTAATTACAATTAAAAATTAGGAGTTAGCTAAAAAAATAAATAATGCAAAGACAAAAAAAATAATGAGAACAACAAAATTAAAAATATACACTGATTGCAATATGATATTTAGTAAATAGTGAAAGAAAAAAGTATATATATTTTAAAGAATAAAGATATAACTCGGAGAAAAAAGATTAATGTGAATCAAGTTTGGCTGAAAAAATGTAGAAAAGAAAAAAAAGTACAAAATTTGGGCATGTTTGACTTATTATATAAGCACTTATAAAGGTAAAAAAACTAAAGAACCCATTGTAGTGTAAATACAACTCAAACAGCTTTATATACAGAAGTGATGAAAAAGATGATTCACTAGGCATATCAAGTAACAAACAGAATGTTTTATTTTCTTCTCATAACCAATAATTGGATGACCAATAACGTTGGCTGTACAAAAGAATATTTAAGAAAATAGTTCTAAACTCATATGGAATCTGTAAACTTTTCCAAGTTCTACCTAATTAGAATACCAGATGATGGAGATATCAGGTATATAATGTATAGGGAATACATACGCACAAAATATATTTAATTTATATATTGAAGATTTCCTCTACACATGTATATAAAAATCTTGGAAATAACATATGCATAAAGAGATAAAAATGTACATAGGTAATAACTAGAAAAACAATATATTTCAATGCAAATATTTTAATAACAAAAGCAAAAAAGTGCTTCTACAAAAGTAATAGCATATCAAATTAATGTCACTAAAATTGAAGTCAACCTGTGGTCTACAGCAAGTGGCATAGAGATAGAAATCTGTTGAATATATATATATATACTATGTAAGTGTAATATATTTTTAATGGATGTTTTAGATGGAAATATTTAATGTGTAAAGTTATATACTTATAATAACTCAAATAAAAACCACACAACCTAGAACAGTAGCTAATGAAAGCCTATTGCTCCTGGCCAAACTGTCAGACTGATTGCATTCAAAGGTGTGGATATATATATGCTATCACATTTATACTACATATGTGTGCATATATTTAAAAATAGTTAAACAATTTTTGACTAAGATTTTGGTAAGATCAAGAAATAAAAATATTTTTTTTACATTAAATTAATAGTAAATATTTTATATATAATACACTTATAAAATTATAACTCTACAAAAAAAAACCCCAAATCATTTCATACATTATAAATGTATTTTTAATGGTTTTTCACTTTTAATTAATGCATAAATATATAAAAACAACTATTATATTGGAAAATCATCAAATGTGCCAATTAATTATTTTAGAAACCTAAAATCCAGCTAAGTATAGGTATTCGAAAAAAAGAAACATATTGTTTGGCAAATTAATGGTGCTTTTCAAGTAAATTTATAAATATCAGAACAAATTAAATTATTTGAATTAATATGTTAAAATTATAGTAAAAATTCAAAGAGAATTAAACTATTGCAGAAGAACAGCTAAGCAATCTTACATTTTAAATGTGTTACTGGAACAAAGCCATGCAAAAATTAGAAAAAAATAAAAGATTTGGACTGGATACTCAATTCCTATTTGACAATTATACCATTATCATATATTATATCTAAAAATTATTTGTCTGCATCAGAAAGCAAACAATGAAGCTCCATTAGTCAATATTACACTGAAAAATTACTGAATTTATGCCAGAAAAATAATTAAATCAAATTACAATTCAAAGTTAAAAATCTAAGGGACTGGAAATGAATAAATTTTTATTTGAACTTCATAAAAAGAACAGTTTTTAATTTATTCAGATTTATTTTAAACTAAATTACAATTTTATTTAGTAACCATTATAATATTTCCTTATTATATATCTTTATATCACAAGAACATGCATGCAATAAATAGACACATGCATAGAAACAAATCACTAACAAGTTTTAGAATATAAAGTTATTTTTATTAATTTAGTTTTAAAAGATTATTCTAATCAAAAGCAAAAATATAAAAACAACAGAGGATCCTATGGCTTATAGAATCATTTAAAAAATTACTTTAGTCCTATGTAAAATTGATCTTCCATTTCTAACTCAATGAGAATTATTAATTTAATCAAAAATATAAACTGTTTCTTGTATATTTATATACTAAGTAATTATATTTCATGAATCCAAATTATTATGCATTATTATATCATAAAAGCAGTTTATTATTTACTTTTTATAGATTATTGTTTATTGATTTATTAAACATTATATTGCAAGTCTTTTAGTCTATTTGAGATTAGCTTTGTATATATGTATGAAAAAAAAAAGTTAGGAATTCAGTGGCCATATTTCACTTTTTAAATTAATAATATAAAAAAAGGGATCTTCTTGTGAGGATCAAATAATGGCTGGTGTACTTAAAGTATTATTAAATTAAAAATGTTATATTTTTTGTAAAAAGCATATGATCGGAGTTTTATTTCCTCCTCTATATTGCATACATAGTCAAGAGCTATATAAATATATTATTTATTATAGTAAACTCAAAATTTAATGTTTATTCATAATATCAGATGGTTAAAAATGAGATTCTATCTCTCTACTTCTATAGAATGAATAAGTTCATATAATTCATTTCTTAAGTCAAATACCAGGCAGATAATAGATTAAAGCCCTGAATTTAGCATGGTGAGCAAAAGTTGGTTTATCTCATGATAAGCTGTAAGCATACTGATGCTTATGGGTGAGTGCATGAAATTTGTAAAAAGCGTATGACCAAAGATTTATTCCCATCACTACATTAAATCAGTATAGTTATATATAAAATAGATAACCATAGTCATTATCATCAGTTTATCATTTAATTAAATATAATTAAGCGACTAGTTTAAAAAAATATATATTTAGTAAAAAATATAATTTATATAAAAACAAGATAAAAGAAAAAAAACATTGGTGATCGAGAGTTCAGCGACAGCTGCTTTACAAGCAGTTGTCCCAGGTTAGCGGGTTCGCTTCCTGGCTGATGCTATGACACATGAGAAAAAAAACGAAAAAAAAAAAAACATTAGTAATAGTAGAAATAAAATAAATTATATATATATAATATAAATAATACATCTCATTGTAAATTAATTTGAAAGGAAAATAACATATATGAAGATATACTAAGTTAAAAAATACTAAAAAAAAAACCGTAAAAAAACAATAAAATTTCATGCGAATTCTTGGCAATAAAAAATGTTCTGAGAGAATTAGTTGACATATTTAATGTTGTAATAATATTGCAAGATAAAATAATTATAAAAAGAAGTCAAATGGCAAACTATATTCATACATAAATTTGTGTTCATATGTGTGCATACTGTTTCATTTTTATTTTTCTTATATACTCAATCCAATGGTTTTAAATGTTAAAATATATTTTACTATTACTAATAACAATTTTTAAATTCATTTTGAAGTATTTTAAATCATTAGTAAAATAAATGTACAACAAAGTCTATTAGTACTTTTTAAAAAAAAATTATAAAAATAAAAATTAAATGAAAATAAATAATTAAATGAATTATTTTAAAAAAATGTTAAATTTAAAATCGTACATAAATTTGAACCCTGTAAATTTCACCTCATTAAAATAGCGCCATTTTCTTTAATAAAAAAAAGAGAAAAATAATTTTAACTTCTATTAAAAGGTTTATTATAATTAAAAAATTCCTGGATGACTATATATTACTGAAAGAAAATTAAATAGATTATTCGTGTTTATTTTAAACTTTATATAAAAAGCAGTAAAACATTTTTTTTTTTTTGTTAAAAGTTAAAAGAATTCACTATCAATTAATTTTTTTTGCATTTTAAACTTAATCTTAAATATCTTTTGTTAATCAGAATAGATAAATAGATTTAATTAATTGGTAATATTTATACAATTTTTGGTGTTAAAAATCACATTAAATAAAATGAAAGAAATAAGAAAAAAATCTAAAGTAAATTTTTTATTTTTATATGTATGAATTTGGTCACACACTCGAACAATTTTGCTATAAATTGTCTTCATTTTGTGCTTTCTGCCTGTTGCTGACATGTAATGGATGACTCAAACTGTGTATTAGATTATAATAAGAAAAAGTAAACTTTTGCTGATACAAAATGCTTTTAAAAACTGTTGGTAATAAGAGTGATGAAGCTAGCTTTTCAATAAAGAAAAGAAAATATTAACTTTGGTATAATAATTTTCAACACGAGTAAGTAGAATAAGATTTTAAATACTGACTGCTGCAGTTCATAGTCAGAAAATGGGTAGCTTACTTCAAAGAAAAGGTCTCAGCTTGCTTGGAAGAGAAAATGAAGTAAGATAGTTAAAAAATATTTAACTTTCACAGTCAATGTTTTTCAAATTCAGATCTACAGATAAATGTATTATTAACTATGTATGTGTACAAAAGTTAATGTTGGAAGAATAATAATCTTAAAAATGGAAAATTCTGTTATAATAACAGGTATTCAAATTAGGAAACCACAAGAGCCAATTTGTGAATCCTGTACAAGGTGAGCATATAGAAAATTGTTTTATGATCAGTTAAAATAAAAAAAAAATGAACAAGAATTACATGTACACACCTAATATAAAATTCAGAGCAAGTGGCCAAGTTGTTAGCACAGCTGCCTTACAAGCAGTTGTCCGGGGTTGGCTTCCCGGTCAATGCTTTGCCACATAAAAAAAAAGTACATATGTTTTTTTTTCTCATGTGTCATAGCATTAGTTGGGAAGCAAACCCGCTAACCCCAGATAACTGCTTATAAAGCGGCCGTCGCTGACCTCTTGACCACCAATGCTTGACAAGTACATATGTTTTAAGATATTTTGTGTACTTGAGTTCAATATATAAAAAAAATGAGATTTTTTTTCTCCTCAAATGTAATATAGTTATTATATTTTTTACCCGAGAATTATATTTTTTGTGTATATAATTGTATATATATATTTAAAAAATTTATTATTATTGTGAAAGTTTGTGCTCATACCCTGTCTATTATTGTATATGTAAAAGAAAAATGCCTACTTATTTCTTGGGAGATAGTTTAGATTTAAAAATATGTTTGTAATTAAAGGATTTTTTTAATTAAATCGTTAGTTTTATTAAAATCTTTCCCTTTGTTATTCTTGGCATCATTTCAAAATAGATATAAAATATTATGGGTTGAGACAAACGTAGGATATGGGTGATTTTAAAAATTAGTAAATAAAGGTAAATTAATTGTAGAAAAGCTAGCATTATGTATGGGTGATACCAAGTCTAAAATAATAATAATAATAATAATAATAATAATAATAATGATTTAATTTAACATATTATGACGAAAATCTCATAATGTTTAAAATGGCTGGCATTCATTAATATATAAATCTTTCGTCATCATGATCCATAGACTAACCACCAAAAGAATTATGGAGGGAAATCTAAATAACTTGTCTGTTAAAAGTACACACACACACACACACACATATATATGGGATAAATATGTGATCATTTACATGTAGTTGACTAAGATTTGAATCCAATCTAGAATACTTGTACATATAACTAGAGTGGTGGACATCAATTTGGAGTAAAGCCTTTAGCCTATCTGATATTTGGTGATCATCCTAGAGTTTGAATCCCATCTGGTGTATTTGGACACCAACTACAGCATGAATAGACTTTTTAGCCTATATGGTATACTGGATGCCCAAGTGGAGCCATCAGACCTTGGACCATCTGGTAAATTTGGTCACCCAAATGGAGCCATAAACCCTTAGACTATCTGGTACAGCACACACACACACACACACACATTACCTATCCAAAGAAAGCACAATTTTTTTAAAAAAAAAATCGCTTATTTAAAAACAGGTCTAACTTTTTTATGATGTGAAGAAATCCATAATCTATCAAAATTTTTTTCTTTTTTGTGAAAAGAAATAGTGAGAAAAAAAAAATCAACAAACAAACAAAAAACATTTTTAAAGAATGATGAAGAGAGAGAGAGAAAAAAAGCATGTATTGAAAAATAGATATATAGTTATGTGTTCAATAGAGATGATTCAGAAAAATGGTTAAATTATGTTGTTTTGCAGAGTATTGGAAATATTTTAAAAAGTATTCAACTTCATTCAACTAGAAATACTGACAGAAGAGAACTTGCTCTTTGAAAAATGTTGCAAGTTTTTAATGCCTTGGTGACAAATTTCTTACTAACAATATTGATTCTTTATAAAACAAAACGTGAATATGTTTTGTATTAACAATAAGTTGATCATATATTATTATTTTTCTGCTTTAATATAGATTAAAAAAATTTCATGCCTTATGTATTTGTATCAAGTAATAATATCTTATCTGCATTATATATATAAGCACTTGGACACTTAATAGAAGAGCAATACAGATACTTCAGACCACTCAAAGAAGTATGGAGAGATGCATGTTGGGAGTAACAAGCAGAGATCGAAAACGCAATGTATGGGTAAGAGAACAAACTGGTGTTACTGACCTCATTGAAAACATTAAAAGACTGAAGTGGAGTTGGGCTGGACATATTGCTAGAAGAGATGATAATAGATGGACAATTGAAATTTTAAACTGGTTAAGCATTTATCATAAAGCTTGTAGAGGAATTGGCAATCCTCATTGTTTATAACTTACAAGCTTAAGAGATAGGGTCATGTGATATATGACTTATTTTGGATTCCAAGAGATTGTAAAAGACCCAGAAAGAGACCACATGTGAGATGGATGGATGAAATAAGAAAGCGTGCAGGGGTGTTGTGGAGAAGAGAAGCTAAAGATAGGAAAAGATGGATTGAACTTGGAGAGACCATCCTGCAGTGGATTGATAATGGTTGATGATGATGAAGGGACTTAAACACAGACTTTTCAAACTCCCCACAGTTATCCAATCCATCTTATACAACTGATACACATGATGACATACATGTGAAAAAGATAAATGATCTCCAATATGAGTATTTCATGTTAATCCAACACTCATCAGTTGGTCCTGTTCACCATCTCCCACACATATATACAACCACTGCTCAGTTTATAGACAGCAAATCTTCAAACTTTAATGGACAAGCATCAATATTCTCCACTCTCTAGCCATCCATATTACTAAAAATTTGAGGATGAAATGCTCAAAGTCCTTCATGATACCAATGTTATTGTCATACCCATATTGATCTTAAGTCAATCTAATCCCTCACACATAGAATCTTAATAGGTCCATTTAATGACAGAAATACTTACATTAAGTTTAATATAAACAATATACATGTATTAAATATTATATACATATGTAATAATAACTTAAACTGTAGTGAAACAATATTCCATGAAAGTATATGGTCAATTAATAAGTATTAAAGAGTTTAAATCAATACAACACATATTTTTCAAAGTTAGGATCTATAATTTCATAATATAATAATATGAATGATCTAATTTTATTATAAAAGCAAATAAAATAAAAGGTAAATTAATACAAATTACTTGTTCTTGCATATTAGACATTTTCCCAGTATCACATCCAAACAATTCCCTTCGTAGAAGATTTCCATCATATTCCAGGAATGTTAGATATAGATTTCTAAAGAATTCAACATGCTTATTTTTCACCTTTAATTTTTTTGGAGAATTCCAGTGGATAATCTACAAAAGTATTTTATATGATATATATATATACATAAGAATCATCAATAGTAATTTTTATTCTAATTCAAATAACTGAATACTTAAAAATATTTACTGTCATACACACTACACACACACCATCATTTGTATTAATATATATATATATATATTTATTCATTATTCAATCCATAGGACATGATTATATTTGATAATTTTACAACTAATTTCACATAGTACCTACTATGTGATAACCTAAATAAATTAGAAACAATTGAATACTATTTGTAAATACCTCTGTAGTTATTAAGAATTGAAATTTCCAAATGAGATATTTAGAATTTAGTCACAAATTTTATATAAAATTGGATTAATGATACCATGTGGATATGTTTAATAAAATACAAATATATGAATCTTCTAAATTTAAAGTTTATATCTGGTTATCTAGGCTACAAATCGCATGATAATGTCTAATTTAATATAGGATCAATAATAAACATTAATGCATTTATTTAAAGTGGATGATCTCAAAGATGAGAGCCCAGGAAGTTTACACAGATCAAATTGTAATAATTATATATATATATATAATGGACAATTTATTTTGCATAGAAAATAAAATAGATACAACAATCTAGTATCTAAATGTTTTTTTTTTAAATTGTAATTCTAAAACGTTGGCTGGTGTTATCTCTATTAACTTAATGTTCTATTTTATATATTTAAAGCTGTATAATTGCATTTTTATTTGTTTAAGAATATGTCAATACAAGGTTGGTATCTTCCCAAACACTGACTTTGAAAAGATACGTCTAATTTTCATAAATTTATCGGTTATTAACCTCCTGTTAAAACAAAAATAAACAAATAGGAGTTTTTTTCTTCTTTTTTTACTATTCAAAGTTAGATAATTTTAATTTCAAAATCTTAATTAACAAAAATTATATATATTTTTAAAAAAACTCAGTCACTTTCCTCCGTATTTAATTAAATTATGTGTAAATCATTTCCAGTTCACATGTTATAGTTTCCTATCCATTGTAATAAACCCCTTTTGTTACTTGCCCTAATTTGAATCATGTTACTCTAAAAAAAGAATATAAAAAGGGAAGTTTTGAAAGCATAATGGTCACTTCTTCATCGTCACTATAAATTGGTTACACTAATATTATTTTGTTCACCTGAATTCTACAAGTTGAGTTTTAATTGTTTTGGAGAATAAGATATGTGCTACTAAAAGAAAATGTATCCAAGCAATCAACCTCTACTCAAATTGTGATATTTTACTTTAATCACTCTAAATTTCTACAAATGAAAGAAGACAACTTTTCTGTGGAGACAGGAGCTGAATCTTTGATGATGTAATTCGAGGTATTATATATCATATTATCTTGTGAACTTTTTCAATTTTATTTAGCCTTATAATGTTTTATCTGAAATTAGAGACTTATTGCACTATAGTGTCATGAACTATATTGATTTGATTCAAGTATAGCCAAAGGGTTTATAGCTCGTTATAAAATATAATTAGGGATTCATATTTATTACATGTTGCTTATTTTATACCTGTAGTCAAATATATGCATTACTTTATAGTATCTTATTCTAGAAAATAATTACATTTAGATGCATGCATTAGTTTATAATGAGCTTGTTATATTTATATGCCTGCTCTGAAATAGATTTGCAACCTATTTAATATAACTCATTTATATTATGCATTAATAACTTATCTCTCATGACTATAATCTGCCTATATAAAAGATAGAACCCTTTTTGTGTGGATGCAACTTTAATATATGTTTTCAATGCAAGAGATATCCAATTGTTCTTTAATTTAAATAATCACTTAAATCTTTGCAAAGTTGTGACATGCTGATAAAAGGCTTCTTCCATTATAAAGTCAACATGATTTTTTTTTATATTTAACCATCATCATGTTTTGTTTTATCATATGCAAACTCATTATTATGGAAAATATTAAATCTCCTAGTGAGGATATATATATATGATCATTTGGAATCATTCTTGAAATCTACTCTTAAATAAAAACCAAGAAAACAGTCATGAAACTAATCAAGCTTGCAATTAAGGAAAATCATTTTATTCAGAAGAAAAAGAAGACAACTTAAGATTTAGTTTTGTCTTTTATATTTTATTATTGTAATGGTTGAAATGTAATGTGCATTTAATATTTGTTAATCTTATTTTATTTTATTCAAGTATGTTTAACAGATATAATCATTTATTTAAAGGTGATATTTATAAATGATTGTATTCATGTTTGTAGTATTTTGACAGATTGCACTAGAAAATTCATGCATGTTTTATAAATATATGTAAAAATAGAGTGACTACTTTGATGTTTATATATTTTGCCTAGGATGAGTGTATAGTTTCTATATTATTATCATAAATTTAAAGTTGACTATTTATTTATCTTTCATGCATACATTTGTATTGGTCTCTTGATTATGCTTTTGCTATATGTGCTATAAATATGAGATGTAGTTTAAGATATATATGCATAAGGGACTTGAATTCAGACTTTCAAACTCCCCACAGCTATCCAATCCATCTTATATAACTGATACTCATGATCACATACATGTGAAAAAGATCAATGATCTCCAATATACATATTTCACGCTGAAACAGCACTAATTAATTGGTCCACATCACTATCTTCTACACATTTATACAATCACTACTCAGTTTATATTAAGATAGCAAATCTTCAAAATTTAATGGTCAAGCTTCAATGTTTTCCACTCTCCAACTTTTCAGTGATCTATAACATTGAAAATCCAAGGATGTAATGCTCAAAGCCCTTGTTGATGCCAATATTATTGTCATACTTATGTTGACCTTAAGTTAATCAAACCCCTCATGCATAGAACCTTAATATGTCCATTTAATCAGACAGAAGTGGGATGGGCAAAATACAGGCTGAATATGTAATATTTAAATACATATATATTGTCTATATTAAATATGTCATTATAGAGGGATTTGAACTCAGACTTTCAAACTCCCCACAGCTGTCCAATCCATCTTATATAATGACCCCATGCATGTGAAAAAGATCAATGATTCCATGCTGAACCAGCAATCATCAACTGGTTCAGATCACCATCTACCACACATACATACAATCACTGCTCAGATTATATTAAGATAGCAAATCTTCAAACTTTAATGGACAAGCTTCAATCTTCTCCATTCTCCAATTCTTCAGCCATTTATGTCCTTGAAAATCTGACAATGTAATGCTCAATGCTCTTGTTGATGCAATATTATTGTCACACCCACATTGACCTTAATTCAATCTGACATCTCAGATAGTAGGACTTTAATAAGCCCATTTAATTATACCAAAGATGAATGGGCAGAATACAGATTGAGTATGTAATATTTAAATACAGGTATATTGTCTATACTAAACTTAATGCAATTATAAGGGACTTCAACCTAGATGTCCAAACTCCCCACAGCTATCCAGTCTGTTTTCTTGTTGATGGAATTAATAAAGGCTTTGGATTTTTCAAGAATATGAATAGCTGAGGAGTTGGAGAGTGGAGAAGATTGAAGCTTGTCCATTAAAGTTTGAAGATTTGCTATCTTAATATAAACTGAGCAGTGATATAAGTTTGGGAGATGATGATGTGGACCAATTGATGACTTCTGGTTCAGCATAAAATATGGAGATCAATGATCTCTTTCACATTATGTGGTCATGTGTATCAGTTATATAAGATGGATTGGATAGCTGTGGGAAGTTTGAAAGTCTGAGTTCAAGTTTCTTATAATTACATTATTTAGTATAGACAATATATATATATATATGTTAAAACGAAGATTTGCACGGGTTAAATATATAAAATACATATTTTGCGGGTTCATCCATGTTAAAAACTTTTAATATCAATAGACTGACGTTTCGACTTGGTCACACAAGCCATCCACAGAGTTATAGAAAGGTAGAAAGACGGTTGTAGAGGCGCTACAATCACTGGTTTGAATAAAACATTAAAAATCCCACCAATAGCAAAAATGTTAAATTTAAGAATGTTTTTTAAAGAAATCTTTCCAAATAGGAGGAAGTTTGCACGTATCATCTCGCTTATTGATACAATCTGGCCTTTTAAGTATCTCAATGGCTTCTCTGATTTTGCATTGGTAGAGATTATCACATCTGGATATGATCCTGGTACTAGAAAAATCTATTTTATGACCTGAATCTATAGTATGGAGTGGGAGTGTTGATGATGATGAGTGTTGTTTAACTGCATTAGCATGCTCATCTCTCCTAACACTGATGCGACGATTACTCATACCTATGTAAGAAGCTTTACAATTTTTACACGAGATTTGATAGACACCATGAGATTCAAGAGGGATTGAATCCTTAGGCTTGGTTATTATATTGCTGATCTTTTGATGAGCAGAAAATGCTGTATCTATATTATAGCGTTTTAATATACGTCCGATACTGTCTGTAGTTCCTTTTACATATGGAACACAAATCCTAATAGCTGACTTATCATCTTTTTGTTTCCTATTTTGTCTATTTTGGGCTTGAAAAAGGTTTTTTATAAATTTGTAATTATAACTATTTGCTAATAAAACACTATTAATATGATTTATTTCTTCTTTCAGAGTGTGTCATCTGAAAGGTTAATTGCTCTATTTAAAGAGTTTTGGCTACAGAAACTATCTGAGTTGGGTGATGATGAGAATGGAAATGTAAATATCTGTCGTGTGTGTGTATCCTTTCTGTAAATAGAAAAAGATAAACTATTTGGTGTTCTGGTGACTAGAACATCAAGAAAGGGAGTTTTCCATCAGACTCTGTCTCCATTGTAAATTTAATATGAGGATGCATATTATTTAAATGTAAGAAAAAATCATCTAATGTATTTTTTCCATGTTGCCATATGACAAAAGTGTCATCTATGTATCTGAGCCAAATGAGAGGTTTTAAAGATGATGATTCTAAAGCACAAGTTTCTATATATTCCATGAATAAATCAGCTATTACTCCTGAGATAGGTGAGCCCATAGGAGTACCAAAAACTTGTCTGTAATGCTGTCCATTGTATACAAAATATGTATTTAAGAGACAATGTTTAATCAAAGTAATAATATGGTCTGGTAAATTGCAACGTTGTGAGATTATATTTAAAGCTTCATCAATTGGAATGTTTGTAAACAAAGACACGACATCAAAACTGACCAGAATGTCACTAGCATTAATTTTTAAACTTTTTAAAACAGAAATAAAATGAAGAGAGTTTTTAATATATGATTTAATAGATGGGATTGTAGGTTTCATGAAATCCGATAAGTATCTAGCTAAAATATGAGTTGGAGAACCTATTGCACTACTATTGGACGAAGAGGGGTATCTGGTTTGTGAATTTTTGGAAGTCCATAAAATTTTGGACAGACACAAGATTTTTCACGAGGGATTATTTTATTTTTTATCTCTGTTTCAATAGGTGATTTATTAATAATAGCTTTTGTTGTTTTTTCCAAATATGTAGTATGATCTCTTTTTGATAGTTTATAAGTTTTATCACTAAGCAGAAGATCGGAAGAGCGTTATTATGGTAAATGTCACGATCCATTACAACTGTGGCATTACCTTTATCAGCTGGAAGTACAACAATTGATTTGTCCGATTTTATATTATTTAATGCTTGTCTTTCTTTCTTTGAAAAAATTATTTTTAGGAAGCTTAGCTTTTTTTAAAATATTACAAATCTCAGCTCTAGCTAAATCAGCCGATGTAGAATCAATTTTATCAAGAGCTGATTCAACATTACAGACAATTTTCTCAAAAGGTATCCGGGAAGGTGTTAAAGCAAAATTGAAACCTTTTTCTAAAACCGAAATTTCATCTGTAGAGAGGGCTTTCTTAGATAAATTGTAAACGGTTTTTTGATTTGGATACATAATGTTTGGGGATTGTGTTCTAATTAGCATTTGCAATTTTTTCTTTTGCTTTGCTGTTACCAATTCCGAATCTTTAAACGATCGAAAACTTGCAATACGATCAAAACTAGTCCACAGTAAAGGATGTATTTTATTACTAAGGAATAAACGTAAATGTAGCAATACTTTATCAATTTTGTCTAAATTTTTCCGAGTTTCTTTAATAAACATTCTTAAATTTAACATTTTTGCTATTGGTGGGATTTTTAATGTTTTATTCAAACCAGTGACTGTAGCGCCTCTACAACCGTCTTTCTACCTTTCTATAACTCTGTGGATGGCTTGTGTGACCAAGTCGAAACGTCAGTCTATTGATATTAAAAGTTTTTAACACGGATGAACCCGCAAAATATGTATTTTATATATATATAAAGCAGTAAATGATGTACAAAAGTTTGCATAACCCTGATCAAAACTCTAAGTAAATTTACATATGTATTTCATAACACTTTTTTACATCTCACAAATTTCAAATGTATTCTCTGTTTTGAAAAATCCATTTTTGTCTCAGTCCACATTATTAATTAATATTTTACAATTTTCTTTTTTCAAAAATCTAATTACTGTGGTCTTCAACCTATTACCTAACTGTCTTTGATCATTAAGATCATCTCAAACCATAAATTACTTCTTTACCCTAAATGTGATAAATCAAATTGTGTGTTAGTACAACTACTGTGTTTTCCTGAAGATAAGACCAGTCTAATATTAATTTTTGCTCCTAAAGATAGTGTAGGGCTTATTTTCAGGAAATTTTTACTTTTTATTGATCAAAAATCTACAGTTATTTAAGTACAAAAATGAACAATTATTGAAGTATTTCTTCTCTTTAGAAAAAGCTATAAGATTCTTGTCCCAGCAGCTTTTCCAATTCCTCTCTTGTATTCACTGCAATAGTTCTTCCTTTTTGCACCCATTTTATCTAGGAATCAAAATAATATTCCATTTAAATTTAAATCAATTGTTAATTGAAGACTTATGAGACAGGAGAGGTAACAAAAATGATTACAGTTAAGAATGATTTGATCACACGAAAGCAATAAAAAAATGCAAGCACAAAATTTCAGAAAATGTTTCTGTATTTCATGTGCACATTAAGTATGTCCATTACAACACATGATGTATTGAATTACAAAGATTCATATATAACACAATCACATCCATCCATTATCAAGAGCACACACTATAAATACTTTCCAAATTATTCATAATAGCCCTGCTTGGATATTTTTTAAAAAACTTTTCTTTAGGAGAAAGATTATAATTTAACTTAAATATATAATTTTTTTTTTTACAGTATAGACTTTTTCATACCTGCACTTCAAGATGTAATATATCTGGGGTTTGAACTCAGACTTTCACACAACTCTCAACTATCCATGCTATCTCATACTGCTGACACACTTGATCACACACATATTGAAAAGATAAATAATCACAAATATGCATATTGTGCTAAACAAGCACTCGTAAGTTGGTCCAGATTATCATCTCTACACATATATACAATCAATGTTCAGTTTACATTAAGATAGCCAATCTTCATACTTTAATGAACAGGCTTCAGTCCACTTCACTCCACAACTCTTCAGCCATTCATTTCATTGAAAATCAGATGAGAAACACTCAAAGCCCTCATTGGTGCCAACCTTCTCATCCTACCCATGTTGACCATAAGTCACTCTGATCCCTCAATATGTGTGTGATCAAGGGTGTCAGCAGTATGAGATAGTGTGGATAGTTGAGGATCGTGTGAAATTTAAGTTAAACTAAACTTTTATTAATAAAATCATTTCCATTATTCATTGTCTTTTAGGAGAAAAAAATGTTTTAAGAAATCAAACTGATTTTTCTTTTATAATATTTAAAAGCTACCATGATAAAACTCTAAAACTAAATCAAGCATTTTAAATCTAAGTATTAAATATAAATAAAATAAATACCTAAAAATACATATATGAAATTATAAATTGTTTGATATGCTGATTTGTGGTAGATAAAATTTTAAAAGTTTGTTAAATCATTCATAAAGTCAATAAATTGATTACCTTAAGTCCAAAATTTTGCTGAAAAAAAATTGTTTCTCTATACAAGTAGAATTATGTTTGTCAAAAATGTTCAATGGAAAAATACATAAGTATCATAAAATTTATACTACCATTTCATTTATTAAAAGCATTAATGTCAATAATATTGTTTAGTTATACATTCACTACTTTATAAACACAATACCTCCATCATGTATTTCAATGGTCAACAAAAGCTGTCTACCTGGATTGGTGATCTTAACTAGGGTTTATATTATTAGCATCCTAAAAAATCATGTTAGGGCTTATTTCTGGTTAGGTCTTATTTTCAGGGAAACACGGTATTCTTCAATTACATATTCATTTAGAATGTCTTAATGATGATGATGGCATACTCTATATTTTTTATCTCAGTGTCCTTCCCATCAATTTCTTCAGTTCAACTAGAATAAGACTTTCTAACATTGATGCCACATGTTCACTATATGGCAGAGACAAGAAAACCATGGAGTGTAACATTTATTCTAATGACTTGAAAAGAAATTCATAATCCAACCTCTCCAACTATTAGAGCCACCTCACTTATCATCTTCATTTTTTAGTTTCTAAGGTAGCATTTTATTTTCAATTACAATATAAGAAAATTATAATCACTATTTTAAAACACACAATACTTTTCACTTGTTTTGCATAAATATAAGATTGATAACATATAATACTTTATTTTTGTTCTAACATGTAATCTATTATTAACTGAAACACACAGGCTTATTATATACCTGTGTCTATATATATATAAGGTATATGAGCACAGACTTTCACACGACCCACCACTCTACACACTATCACATAACACTGATACGCTTGGACACATATATGTTGAAAAGATAAATAATCACCAATATACATATTTCATGTTAAATCAGCAATCATCAGTTGATCCAGATTACCATCTCTACACATATATGCTGTAAGTGCTCAGATATATATTAAGATAGCCAATCCTCATTCTTTAATGGACAGGCTTTAATCTACTCCACACTCCAACTGTCCAACCGTCCATCCAATTGAAAATCTATTATTGTATCCATTAACTTTGGTTTTATTCAATACAGTTATGTTAAAAGTACTCTCTCTTATTTTTAATATTAAAAATAAATTTGATTATCTTATTCTAATTTCGCTCTTTTTTTTATCTGCATTATCTTTCTCATATGGAAGCAAACATTATTAGCAAATAATTTTTTTTTTTTTTTAAGTACTTTTGTTTTGAACACAAATCTTGTACCAGCATAAAGCAGCATATTTACTTTCGTTTAATAAACTATTGATTTATATCTAATTATGTAAAAAGTTTATTTTGTTTACATTTACATAAAAAAAAAAGATTAGGCTAGTAGTAATAAAAATCTTGAATATCTTAATTATATTCAAATGATTAATAAAATTACAATTACTTTTGTATAATACATTTTGTTTTTTCAAATAGAATGAACAAAAGTACTGAACTTTTTTTTTCTCTCATGTGTCATAGCATCAGCCGGGAAGCGAACCCGTCATCCCGGGACAACTGCCTGTGAAGCATCTGTCGCTGACCTCTCGACCACCAATGCCTGACCAAGTACTGAACTTTTATTGTGATATAATTCTACTTAAAAATATTTTGTCATTTGTTTTATATAAATACATAACTATAAACAGCTTGAAACATTATTAAAATATGATATAATAAAAAAAAAAACTATAAACAACAGACAAAAATATAGTTTTAGTATTATTAAAGATGTTATTAAAGTTATATTTAAGAAAAGTCAAGTGATTACACATTACTGCTGTTACTGAAGTATACTAAATTTGTAGAATCTCCAATAAGTCTTCAGACCCTCCCTCCCACGTAATTTTTGAAATGCATCTTATATGTTAAACACAGTGAGAACATTTCTTTAAAGTATTGTGGTTATATAAATACTTACAAAGCTAAGCCAATTATTATTACTATAAGTAAGACCTTAATTAAGTAAAGAAACTTAATAATTACCAGATATGATTAGTTATAAACAAGGCAAAACTCTCCATACAGTAGTGCCACCCACGTGCTAGTATAAGAGATGGTGATCATGTGATGTTATATGATTAGTTAGTTGATTTAGTTGATTTTCTAAATTATTTTTGGCCTTTTTGATAAATAATGAAATACTTTATGGACAATTTTTTATTAGCCTATATATATACATTTCTCTTTTGGTTATAAAATAAAATAGGCTCCAATATTGTTTTACAAAAATATTTTTAACAAATTCTTTTTATCATACAGTTAGTGTAATTTGCATTTTAATGCGAATTTAATAAATTACATAAAAATTGTGATAAACCTACTTTTGAAAATGATTTGAAGATAATATTAGCTTTAATATATACACTAGATAATGAATGCCAAAATGTGAAAATTGTTCCATGGCAAAAAAAAAAAGAGATTCGCAAATTATGATATACTGTGCATTTATTTCATTTTGAAAATATTTTTGGAAAGGAGTGAATCTATATTACAGTGCAACTAATAACTTTCAGCAATTTATTTAGAATGGTATTTTAGAGGTTTACAAATTAAAATTTACTAAGGCAATAAACCTTTAAGCATGTGTGCTTGAAAATACGAAGGTAGGAACCTCTACAGGTTTTAACCACAAGCTTACTCTTTGGAAGAAATTTGTACACTACAAAATTGATTTATTTTGAAGTAAAATGTTTAATAAATTAATGATAAATCTTTAAACAACTATCAAATATTGTATTTTTTTAAAATACATGTTGAAAATTTTATGTTTTATTTATATTTTTTGCACTTCTGTTAGCTATTGTTGCAACTCTGCTCAAACATAGAGCAGAGTTTAAATATATTAAAGATAAGACACAGTAAAAAGATGACTAAAAATGTGCTAGAATGACTAACAAAACAAATGCTGAAATCTTAGGCAATTAAATATTTAGGTTTAATAAATATTTTGAAAATAACAGAATATAAAACCTAAGGAAATTATTGATGTTAAATATTAACAAAATTTTATTGATCTAATAATGTTTATTGACAAATTTTTATTGCTCTAATAAGGTTTGTTGATATATAAGTAAATGCATTTCATTTATTTGTTTATAATAAATTGATGTTAAACATTATTATTATTTTATTGTTTTGTATTTCAAAATGAATACACATTCACCAGCCAATTGAGAAAAAAACCATAGCATCTCATCGGATTATTTACAGTACTATGGAGATGATCCAGAAATCAACTACAAGGAGAGATACATTGTGGAAAATTTTGTTGTCATAGGAGGAAACCTATAATATTCAGCAAATTAAAATGAGAGGTTAATCTATAAAATTTTGTGTAGTGCAAGATCAGTTAGTTTTTATCCAAAATCACCATTTTTGTACCTACCTACCCTAGGGTGATGGGGTAGAAAACATCAACAATTAATTAATCATATAATAATTAAATCTTTATTCTTACACGCACGTCAAGAGCTCTAAATATTCCATTTACTTTTCACCTGAGAAAATATTCTAATAGCAACATGGTGCATCAAGTTATCCTTGGTAATTTACCTTCCACTCTGTTTCCATCTATTTATTCTCACTGTGAACAAGTCTGAAGTGAAATGCAAATATATCCACACACACGAACAATATTTTATATATGAATTAGTTATTTATTTCTTGATTATAATTTTGTAAAATAATTCATTTTTTAAAATATTTAAAAATACATATTTTTCAACAAATACTATATTTTATAAATTTCGACCACTATAGTATATTTAATCTAAAAATTAGTGAACCGTGAGCAAACATATAATTTGTCTCATCAAAGATGCAGACGAATAAATCACCCCAAAACACTTTGAATGAAGTGAAATTTTTCCAGTTATAAATCTTCTAAGGGTGGTAGCAACATTATGGCTAATGAAGATTATTCTTAGTAACAAAAATGATAAAAAAAAATCAATATCCATCGCTTTAGAAGTTATTATATACAGTGAAGAAGTAAAACAATTTGTCTCAGTTAAAAATATATATATATTTTCACTTCATTTGTCTGACCAAACATACTTGAACAAATTTTCTTTAATAATAAATAATTCTGAAAAAGAAGAAACAGCTGTTCAGTTTATTACTAATACAGTAAATTTCAATTTATTAACTAAGATACACTTTCATACAAATACATGCTTTTATAGAAATCATATTTTTTCCAATTATTATTTCATTAATTTTACAAGCTCGACATTAAAAATATTTATGTAACTTTAAATTTATTAGCAAATTAACTCTTTATTTCCCACATGACTCATCAGGCCAAATTGAATCCAGCGGTAACATTAATTTCTTAACCGTGTATGTGTATATTAAATTTTATTTGACATAATTAGACAACAGGATATGGTAATCAACAAATAACATTTTGACCATTTGACTGTGGTAGTTTAACAATATTTGCTATGTCATAACAAAAGATTAGAACAATCCAATATTTAAAGTACATTTAATTACTTAGCACGATGAGAGAGAGACAGACATAAAAGTTAAAAGTTACTGGAATACGATTCATTACATCATTTTTGTCCTTGAACTTGATATGATACTCAAGCATCTAACAATCATTCAAATAAATAAAAAATATTGAGAACTAAATCATAAACTTTAATGACTTATTTACATTTATAAGATTTACAATCATTTATTTATATATATCGTTAGTTCTTTCAGTTTATTTCTCTACAAAATCATTTTGCCTCATTCATTTTTTTTAACAAGATGGGAAGTTAGATTTTCTTGTAACTCAACTATAATTACAATAGTTCTTGTAAGTTTTCTAGACTGCTTATTGTCAATATAAATCTGACATTATATTCCATTTATTAAAATAAAGAAATCAAACGATTGGATTGCTCAGAAGATCATATGACGTTTGAGTACCAGAAGTGACAGCCTAGTTGTGATCCATGGATTTTAGTTCTTGAGTTTGCGAGTCTACCATTGCATTAAATCATAAGGTATCTATTAAAAATAATATGGGATAATTTGAGGCAGAATAATTTATTAAGCTTGTATATATTAAAAATAATCAATTTAAAACAAAACAGAAATAAACAAATCATTATAAATAAAAAAAATTATTTAATACATCAATCGGCTTTCATAATTTTTTTATTTATAGTCAGTTGTCTATTTCAATTTTGTTTTAAATTGATTATTTTTAATTTTATATATAGAAGCCAACATTATGGACAAATTTTAGCATTGAAATTTGATCACTTAAAGCATATACATATGTACACACAGGGATATATAAGCTACTAATGTAATTGTTATACTCATATCAAAAAAAATCAGATATGTCTTCCAAAGTGTGTAAAAAAATTGTAAATTTGATTTCTCTTATAAATTTTATTTAAAAAGATATCATAACCTTGGCTGTAGAGGAATCGTTAAAACTTTTTCCTCATCTATAGCTACAGACCAGAATGCTTTCAATCAGCATTTATTAGCCAAAAGTAATGTTTTACATCATTTTCTTAGGTCTTCTTCTCTTGCTTTACTTTCCAAATATGAATACCTATAAAGTTCGTTGAAATCATGTATTAAGTTCTATCTTTTACAGTACAAAGATATTAATCTTTAACTGAGATTTAAAGTTTATATCTGTGCTAGAGATAATCTCTAGTTTCGATACAGGTTAGTAATGATCATTATTGTATTTATCTGAAATGGATGGCGTTGGAGTTGTGAATGGAGGGAGTTTGACAGTGGTAAATAAATATGTAACAATTTACTCTAGATAAATACTTTTCATATAATAAAGGTATATATGAGAGATAGTGACCTGGGCCAACTGATGACTGACTGCTGGTTCAGCATGAAATGCATCTTGGGGGTCATTTGTTTTTTATTATATCTTTATTTAAATGAATTTAAAAAGAATGGGGAAGTATGGAGGTGTTTATTATATCTATTAGCATATTCTTCAGGAATTATGTCAAATAAATACTCAATTAATTTCCCCAAACTACTACTTAATTTCATTAATAAATATTTTTTCACTTACTCTTTTTTTAATACCCTCTTTTCTTCCAAAACGTAAGCTTGTGGTTAAGACCTGTAGAGGACGCTACTATCACATTTTTACGCACACATTCTTGAGGTTACAGCCTTAGTAAATATTACTTTTATATTTATAACATTATTTCTTAAATTTATTTTTTCTAAATTGAACTTCAGCAAGTAAAAAAATTAATATTTTTATTAAAAGATAAACTATTTAATCATACAACTTTTTAATATTTAAAAAGACTAATTAATGTATTCAGTAAAATCTTGATCAAATAACACTACTGTTTCTTCATTCCATCTATTTTCATTGTTTTAGTTTAAATTGCATTTATTTTCCTATTTAAACCTTCTACAAATTTCAACAAATCTACACAACATTTTAGTTAACTCATCACCATTTCATACTGTTCATATTATCATTAGAAAATGTGATGTAATGAATCATTTATACTAATGCATATTCTTATCAAGAAAACATTAATTTATTAACTCATCTGACCAAAATCAAAGATAGACAATAATCTTGTCTTACATCATCTCCTTGATCTAAGTTTTCTAAGATAACCAACATCTTTTGTCTCAAGTATATTTTTTCTAATGGTCATATTCCTTTAAATATCCTCCTTTTTTTTTAAACATTTAATAAAATAATTCAACTCACTTTATCAAATGCCTGGATTTTTTTCCCCTTAGGTATGTTTCAATTACATTTCTCCCCATCATTTTAAGTATACCTTAATATTAAATGTTCATTTTACTGAATTAATGATTTTAAAAAGACTCACTTCAGACATCTGATTGAAAAAATGTATTAGAAGATCTTTATATTTTATTATTTGAATGGCTGATTTATTTATTGTTGAATTTAAATATTACAATAACCATCCATACTATTATTTCTTTCATATTTAATATTAATAGTATTTAGTTATTTTCTTTCCTTATTTTTTTTTTAATATTATTTTTTGCTTTTGGAATAAGTATCCATTATTTTTTTCAATTTTGGATGACATCCTGTTCATAAATCCTTATTATCAAAGGAAAAGTTTTCTAAAAAAAAAAAACCCAACCAAACAAACCCTTGCCAGTTACTGTAAAAACTCTTATAAATACATAAAACTATTCAAACAATAAAAATGACATTTTCTTCTTTAAAATTTTTTGTATTTGATGTAACCTTTTTATTGATAAACAACTATAGATATCCCTCCTGTGGCTATTTTTATCCTGATTTTTCTATTTTATAGTCATTTTATCATAAAATTTCAACATTTTACAAATAAATGTTTAATTCAAATAAACCCTAAGTTCTTCAAAGTAGCTGATTCTCCATTAGTTAAATAGTTCAATATAAATGAGTGGTACAAGAGCTTTGCTCAAGTATTGATTTTTCTAAGTTAGATTTTAAAAATTAAACATATTTTCCATGAAGATTATTTATCACACTTGATTTAAAATGTACTTTTTAAAGAATACTGTGGTTAGATTTAGATTTTTATTAAAAATATTTACTTTTAGTAAAAGACAAATCAAGAAAAAACAATAACTTTTGGTGACATAACTTGTAAGTCAATGACATTCGGTGACTACAACTTGTAATTAGCTGAAAAATAATTTTTATGTAGTTACTGCAGGAAATTTATTTTTGACATTTTTTATAGTTATAAATATTATTTTAAATAGAATTTCATTTGCTTTAATTAATCTGAAAGTAAAATAATTCTATTTTTATAAACTAAATTAAAACAATTTTATTTTATGTTAATATTTTTAAGAATAAAGCTATAATTGATGAATAAAAAAAGTCATTTAAGTCAACTTAATTAATGAACAAAAAAATAGTAATTTAATGCAACCTGTGATTAACTGACAAATAAGAAAAATTGATATTTTAAAAAATTGCAAGTGATTTTCAGTAAAAATGTAGATCTTGAGTTAATCTTTTTTGATCAATTTTGGAAGCCCTCAGAGTGTTATTATAAATCAAATTTTTGATACTCAGAGGTGACCTGGGGATGATATTTGAAGAGTGAATATGCCAATATTTATATTGTAATTTTATGACGATCTGTATTTTAGTTTTTGTTTTTAAATATCACAAGTTATCAACAACGAGAAAGATTTATAGTTCAAAGGTCAAACTGCAAAACTAAGGCTGTTCACATTCTATTTATAAAGACAGAATTTTAATTTTTTTCTTTCTTTCAAGATTATTTTGATTCATTTAAATGACTTTCATATTTAATATATATAAATATATTTATTTTATTATTATATGCTTTTGAAAACTTTAAACTTACATAGTGGTAAAGAAGGCAAAAAAGTTATTTTAACTAACAGAAAGACAAACTTTTCTTTATTCTTTTAAACATTTTCCTACTATTTTAATTGTTTAAAATTAATGTTAATAAAATTATGCTAAAAATAATTGTTTTGCCATAAATTTTACTTAAACTAAAGGTCATATATGTAATTAAATTTTGCAAAGTTAATCTTTATTAAGACTATCTTTCATAGAACAGATTAGTTGGTTAAATATTTGAAAGACTACAATGATTTTAACTCGTACCTTTTTTTCTAAATCACATATTTATGCTCTCTATAACAGCAGCTGTTAATTTACACCAACTTATCTTTATATGCAATTTATACCAAAACACAACCAGATGACATTATTAAAGTAATAGAGAGAAGAATGTTTGGCTATATATATATTATAACTATATATTTGACCCTGTGGACTAACTATATATTCTATATGTTAAAACATTTTATTAGATATTAAATAAATTTTTTTCTTGATGTTAAATTATATCTTAGCTTAATGTTTTAGATAATTGATTAAAATAATTTACTTAGCATATTGAAATATTAGTTGTTTAAACTAACTGGTTTATTTAATGTTTGATTAAAAATTCCCAAATTAATAGTGTAGATATAAATAAGAATTAGTTTAAAGCCTGTTATGTTTTAGGTATAGGCAATTAATAAAGTTATTCCATTCTGTACAAAATATAGTTATTTTATTTTGTTAGGATCTTTGTTTGTTAGTCTTAAAATAAATGGTTTTAAAATAATAATTTATAAAATGTTAGTTCATATAAAAGTTATTTAAAGACAGAGTTTAGAGATGTTGAATTTAAATATGTTCAATTTGGGATACATTTTAATTTAAAGAAGTTTTAAATTAACTAAGTTTTTAAAATTGTAAAAAGTTAAGTTTATGTATTCTAGAATAGTGGTTATATTTAATATGTGTGTGTAAATATTGGTGCATGTGTCTGAATGAATGAAACATTTAAAAAAGGATTTATCAAAAGCTATATTTTATATATTAAAGGGTAAATTAAATAATTACAATATTAAAAGATTTTAAATAGAATAAAGAATGTATTTTGAATTAAAGGTATGTAATTTAAAAATATAAGTAAATAAGTTTAAATTAGTTAAATAAATCATTTACTTAATAATTAAATTGCAATTAATAAAGGTCATTACCAGTCTAGACATCACTGAAACAGATATTCTGGATTAAAAAAATTCCAGGGTCAAGTTAATTAATTATAAAAGTTAAAAAATATGCTAATAATTTAAATATTCTACTAAAATACTCAAATTGGGTTGGGTGATCTGTGACATTACAGGAACTGCAGTAGAAATCCTAACATGCATGTGTGTATAAAAGGAAAGCACACTATTATTAAATACACTTCATTACAATTAATTGATTGGCTTTTATTTTCATTATAATTTTAACTTTTTTTAAAATCAGTTTAAAAGTTTTAAGTTGATTGACTAGCCTATCAAGCAGTAAATCATGAGAAGATATTATAAACCATATTAATTTTTTAAAGAAAGTCAACAGAAACTGACTACATATTAAGAACCATTTTAATTTTAACATTTTAAAGCATTAGATAATTAAATTATTGTCTATCAATATCTGTTTTTAACATTTTAAAGATATCATTTTAATTCATTATTAATATTAATCCTAATTATTAATGAAGTATTTCTTACAACTTCTTAAAACTCTGACCTAGTGATGAATAATTGACAAAGAAAAAATTTGTGTGAGACAATCACTCCTAATTTGTTTTCAGAGATACATATTATTATTAAAACATTTATTTAACAAGGCAAAACTCTCCATACAGTAGTGCCACCCTGTGAAAACCAGAGTAATCAATGGATGCCAGAAGGCTTGTGCATAAAATCCCTGTCTAGTGCCTACTCATCCAATATCCCCAGACTAGTTTCTGGCTTGTGGCCTTTGTCATTTGCCTTGTTTATTAACAATTATGTGCTAGTATAAGAGATAGTGATCATGTGATGTTTAGTGGTTTTAAAAGTATAATAATGATGGCTTATAAACCATCAACTATCTTAAGAATAGAATTATAATGATTTGCAGTCATATTATATAATTTTAAAAACAGCCATTTCAATATTTTGAAGTTTTTCTACATTTACTTTTCTACAAAGACAGATGTAATTATCTGTTCTGAATTCATCTGTCTATTCATTTAGAATATTTCCAAATTGCTTGTTTTTGAAATAATTACTTTATATTAAAGAAAGAAGAAATGATTTAAACTTATGCCATGCCTAATATTATTAAACTACATGAACTTTATAAAGAACTATTATTACTTAGTATCTTCTATTTGCTCATATTTCTTTGAAATTGTGCTTTAATTGTGAACGTTTTTCTCAAATAATTCCTGCTCTGTATCCTGGTATATATATCTTCTATATACCAAAATGAACGACTATACTGTCATATTTTTTAAAGAAGTTAAAAAAGGACTTAAATAAAACCACATTATTTTTTTCATTCTAAGATGAAAAAGAACTTAGAAGTCCTAATATGAAATGGCAAAAACAAAGATATATAGTGCATATATTTTTTTGATATATTTATAACGTATTTATGGATATCATGTAATTATAATTTATATCATATTTAATTATTATTATTTATGGTGTAAAATATATCTATAATGGTATGTGTACATGAACAAAGGTGGAGAAAAATATTAGGTAAAAGGGTTTATTTTATGTTATGTTTTTATTATTCAGAGTTCTCTTATTTGTTGTTTCAGCCAAAATGAATTATTGTACCCAGGGTAAAACAGTTTTTTTATATAACAGATATAAATATTTATAAATAAGTGTTATAAACATCGGTCTGTGTGAGAATTTAGATAGCTTATAAAATTAAATGTTATTATTGTTAAGCAATATAGTTTGTCAGTATACACATAATATTAGACCCAATGGATGCATTAGATGGAATAGATGCATTGTATATCTTTGTATGTGTGAGATATCTAATTATTTATTATCATATCTATGCCTTGTACTGTTAGTGGTATTCCTTTGGGCAAATTTTATATGGATAGTATATTACTTTTGTATGCATTCAGCCCCTCCATGAGTGAGTGGCTTATTTATTTATCGGCATTGCCTGCACGTAGTTACTGGGTGTGTATTGTATTTTGCTTATTCATTATCTACTTTGCCTGGAATTTAATAATATGCATATTTTAATATATTATAATATCGGAAGGCAAGTCTATCTTTAAATTATATTATTAGCTCGGTTATAACTTAAATTTGAAATACATTATGAGCATACTTATTTCCTCATCACATTAATAATGTTAGTATTATAATATTCATGCTACTATTGTAAATCTATAAAAAGTATCTCCACTGATTTTTCAAACCTAGTTTTACTGGTGACCTGAATATAGGCATATAGGTGTATTGTTTTATTCTGTATGAATAATATTTAAAGAAAGACTGGATTAGATAAAAGTAAGAACTTTTGGGGGATGATTGTTTGTAATGTAAATTCTTTAGAATGTATAGTTTATTAATATTTTCTTAGACTAAATTTATCAAATTTAAAATTAATTCATATTGTAAATAAATATTTTATTGTGTAAGTATTATCTCATAGTGTAAATAAATATTTTTATTATTAATTAAATACGTTTCTGTCTGGTTGCCATTATTATATTACCCTATTCGTTACTCAGAAAATTTAAATACAATTTTACTATTATTTTATACGAGTACATTTCAAATAGTCATATAGAATTTATTTTATCTATTTTACTTAGTGTTCATTTTTACCTGTATATTAGAATTTATTTATTTTGCTTATTGTTCATTTTAACTAGCATTATAATTCAAATCCCTTGTTAGTTGGTAGCATAAAATACACCCTTCCTACATATTGCATTATCACATGTTACTACTTATTGAAAGTTGTATCAGGAGATATAAATTTTTTAGAAATGTTTATAGATGGTAGAACTAAAATAGTTATACTTAAAGAACTTTAAAATATTTAGAAATGTCTTAATTTGTTAGCCATATGTTGTTCAAGTATTTAAACACTTCATTATTGTACATTCACATTTCTGCTTACATAAAATACAAATGATTGATGACAAAGTTAAGAGAAGAATATAAATGTTTAGAATTTAACTTGAATAAATGACCATTTTAAAGATTAAAAGTATATTACCATTATCATTTTTCTTGTTCCAACTGCTTTTTAATTATGAGCTCTGAGATACATTTTTAGAACCCATGATAAAATTGTTTTCCTGAAGCTTTATGGTGATGGTGTTTTAGTTGTATTTAAATGTTGGACTACTTCCATCATCTAATATGAGTATTGAATATCTTTAGAAAAAAATAACTTTATTTAAATATTCCAAATACATTCAACTATTAATAATAGCCCACAGGTTAGTAGTATATGCATATTTCAAGAGATATTATTCTCCTCTCTTCTTCAGGTGTTGCTAGCCTGACCAGTGACAATACTAGCATAGAAATTGAATCTGGACCCTTAGACTCTTGATTATTGAATTTTAAGGTAATGCTCTAATCAACTGAGCCATCCTGCCAAAGGCAACAGCCAAGGAAATTTAATATATTTATCTATGAGTTTTCTCCTGATTTCTCCACCCTTTTCTTAAGAGCAATGATGATTAATGATTTTCATATATCACATGATCACTATTTCTTATGGTAGCACATAACTGTTATTAAAACAAGATGTGATGTACTGTAACTTCTCCTTAAACGGAATCAAGAATCTCTCAACAATTATGCCAGAAAAACCTGTTAGCTACTTTATTTTCCATTCCCCAGTCGAAGTTTTCCCATATTCTGCTCCATCCCATTTCCACAACATAATCTTTGTCAACTCTATGGCCTTTATATCTAAATCCCCCTTATCTTTTCCCAAACTCAGCATAAAAACCAATAATCCACTTTCTGTATAATCACTGTTTTCATATTTATTCTTCCATAACTTCATTATATATGCCCTTTCCATTTTCAAGCATTTACATTCAATTAACAGATGCCTAATATTTTCTATTCCTTCCTTATATAATTTACAGACTAAATCACCCATATTTTTCCACTTACATGTATATTCTCTTGTTGCTAAAGATCCTGTTTGAGCCTTAAATAATAAACTACTTTCCTTACTATTATCATATATTAACTCACACCTAATATTCTGTTTATTTCTATATATATTTAAACTCTTTTTACTCTCCATACTAGTTCTCCATCTCTCTAATTCCCTATTATTTATTAATAAATCTATTCTTTTATCCAATTCCTTACCACTATAACACTCAACAATCCTCCTAACACAATCATCCCATCTTTTGTACAAATATACTGATATAAATTCTTTATCCAAATCTTTTGCATACCACATTACCTTTCTCACCCATCTTGTTACCTGCCTTTTATTCATAACCCAATTAAATACTATTTTGGCTATTCTTTTATTATCCATAAACTGCCTTCTGGCATCCATTGATTACTCTGGTTGGCACTGGGTGGCATTACTGTATGGAGAGTTTTTCCCGATTTCCATATATTATGTATAGTCTCATTAGGTTGACTTATGGGATTGTTTGCCATTGTTATGCGAGCAGCTTCTTTAAATTTTCTTCTTTGTATCTTTTCTTCTCTATCCAATAATTTTGTATTTTCCCAATTGAACATATGTTCATTGATACATACATGATCTGCTATCTTAGACACATTTCTCTCTTTTAATTATTGGTTTGTGTTCTTGCAAGCGCTTTTCAATGGGATGACAAGTTGAAATGCTTAAAAAAACTGTATCTATGAAATACCATGTGGATGTGGAAGAATGTATATTGGTGAGACCAGTTGTCCCATTGAAGGGTGCTTGCAAGAACACAAACTGATGATTAGAAGAGAGGGACAGATGTGTCTAAGGTAGCAAATCATGTATGTACCAATGAACATATGTTCAATTGGAAAAATACAAAAATATTGGAGAGAAGAAAAGATACAAAGAAGAAAATTGAAAGAAGTTGCTCATATGACAATGGCAAACAATCACATAAGTCAACCTAGTGTGATAATACATAATGTATGGAAACCACTAATCAACATTGCTCTTAAGAAAAGGTGATGAAATTAGGAGGAAACTTATAGATAAGTATATGAAATTTCTACTGACTGTTGCCTTTGGCAGGATGACTCAGTTGGTTAAAGCATTACCTTAAAATTCAATACTCAAAAATCTAAAGGGCCAGGTTCGATTCCCATGCTAGAACTGTCACTGATCAGGCCAGAAATACTTGAAGAAGAGGGAAGAATAATACCTCTCGAAATGTTGTGCATATATTAACCTGTGTGCTATTACTAACAGTTAAATGTATTTGGAATATTTAAATAAAGTTAATTTTTTCTAAAGACATTCAATACTCATATTAGATGATGGAGATAGTCCAACATATAAATAAATACATGATGAAATTATTTAAATTATAAGAAGAATATAAATTTTTATATTTCAAATAAAATAAAACCTGAGATAAGATTTAAGTTAAGAACCTGATATGTTAGTAATTATAATTAGTTATTATGTTGTTGATAAGAGGACTCAAACTCTGTGGAAAATTCACAGATATTATGATACTTATGACATTTGAGTGTCTCTGTGGTCATTAATATCAATATATATATATATATATTACTTACAATTTTCAGATAGGGGCTATTTATTCACATTTTAAACACAAGCCTGTCTTTTAATATTTCTTCCCATTCTCAGTTTATACAATCATTTTCTGCAAAAACAGTTAAAATATTATTTATTATTAATTAGAATGACATTGCTAATACATTCTCTTCCTTATTGTATAAATTAATATTGCCTAAGATAATACTTATATGCTTGTAGGTTATTTTAGTTTTTCTTACTTCAAAAATTTGGAGATAGTGTAAACAAACTTATTGGAATATTTCAGTGTAAAAAATATTTTATTTCTTTTCTCATTCTAATTACATACCATCATATATAATATTAATTTCCCCCTTCATTTGTATTTGTAATTCAAATTTGAAAACATTTGTCTGAAAATCAATGGTTTCTTTCTTCTTTATAATCTAATACTAAGCACACTTTAGGTGAAGTTCATTATAATTATAGCTCTTTTGAATTAATTATTGTTGCTGCTTTGTCTATGCTGTAATTGTCCATGAATTTTCATTTAAACTAGCCTATTTAAATATTCCATTTGTTAGATAATTGTTCATTGTTTTCTCTTTTGTTTATGAACACAGATGAATATATATATATATAAACCCAGCATAACAAATCGAAAAATTATACTTTAAAAAAATGAACTCATATAATATAAAAGTCATGAAAGACATATTTATAATCTCCAGACTATGAAAGCACTAAATCTCATAATAAAGCAGAGAATTTAAAAATATATCTTTCCATGGATGTTCTCTAATATAAAACTTCACAAACAGAAACTACCTGCTATGTTTAATGGTGAACTTTCAATGTTTATACTACAGGGCCACAAGTATCATACTGAATGGTTAAAGTGTCACTTAGATTTAGATTTTGTCAAATATATTATATTAAATCATCTTTCTAACTAATATAATCCATATGCAGCACACATATTAAAGAAGACTATAAGTTAGCACCACTAGATATCATTGAGCTATATGACATTAATATTAAAAAAAATCTACTAGACAATAGTGCATAGAATTCTCAAAAATGCACTTTTATTAGATATGTGCTCAACTGGATTGACAAAGATATAATGGCAAAAATTAACAATGAGTTCTACAAGGCAGAAAATGCATGTCAAAAGAGTCTGCCTATCAGGGGCATTATATGTAGTTATACTGGCATTCATGAAGAAAGATCAGTATATCATATATAAACAATATGTTGATGATGTTCTAGTATGTGTTCCCAAACAAACTATTATTCAGATGTAGAAATTACTGGTGATGAATCAGCCTTAACATGGACTATCGAATATGAAAATAACTCACACAACTTAAAGTATTTAGACATGGAAATCCAACAAATAAAATAGAGGTTGTATTATAAAATGGTAGAAAACCAATTGAAATTAGAAGTGCTATCTATCCACAATCTAAAACACTAATGGCTCACAAATTAGAAGGATTCAAAACATTTCTTTTTTTTTTCTCAGTGATGAGATGTTTATTCATCAAAAAAAAAAACCAGATACAATGAAACAAATGAGATTTCAGGAACAAAATGGTAAGAGGGAAAGGGTACATGTAAAAAGGGAATGGGAAGTGGACAGGAGAAATGGTGTGTAGTTCAGGCTGGTTAAAAAAGCACATCTTAGAAAAAGATAGGAATACGGAAATTTTATGGTGAGCGAGGATGAGCTGGGTTGGGAGAGATATGAGGAGTACAGTTCTTGCTTCTCCTGCCAGAATTGCACAATGATTCATTCTTGATGTTACTTGATGAACCACTGTCTGAGAAAATTTCAGCAGAGGAAGGTGAGAGAGTGTGAAGGGAGGAGGCTGACGAGGCCCTGGTTGAAGCCAGAGAATTTTTCGGTGAAAGAATTCTTTTTTTCCTTGTATGTTCTGAATGTCTGAGACTTGCCCTTGGTTCAGGAAAAGGATCCATTATGATTTTACTGGGAAGATCAAGAATAAAAATCTGCCTGTCAGAGTTGGTGTCACTATCTGATGGGTTAGGGCATGCACGCTTCTGGTGTTTCTTGTTAGTGGTGGAAGGGCCAGAGTTGGTAGCTCAGACAGGATGATTTCTGAGTTTGAATAAGTGTTCTGTCCATTAAGGAAAGAGGGTCCTGTGAGGAGCTGTAACTGAGAGTGGTGGGCTGCAAGTGAGACTAAAATTATGTGGCCTAGAGGAAGCTGGAATCTTACTGAAAGATGAGAGGGTGGCAGAATGCTGAAAGATTGAATTGAAGTGAGGTGATAGGTTAGCTGAAGGAGGATGTTCATATTTATTGGGGCTGTGCAGAGCACAGATGTAGTTTAGGGCCTTTTCTTTCTGGCAAGAGTTGCATTTATTTTTTTAAGGGCATTCCCGATTAAGGTGGTTGCGGTCTTTGCATGTGAAACATTGTGGCCTCATCCCCCTAATTAAAATGACCAAAGGTGCTAGTTCAGCTGCTATTGTTGTGGGAATGCTTTCAGGAGAAAGACCTTTTTTAAGGATGAATTGAAATAAGGCTGTGTTGGTGAAGGTGAGACCATTGGTGAGAGGATCCCTAAGGTACTCAAATGAGGTAACTTGTCCGAATGCCTCTAGATATTTCTGTAGGTGCTGCCTCTGCATACCTATGTGGCAGTTTTGATAAACCCCTTAAGTATGGATGGTCTATTGGAACCATGAACATATTGTTTAAAAATTTGAATCCGTTTTTGAAGGCTTGACTTTGTATTGTGTTGTGAAACTCTAATGCCATATATCGGTCATTAGGAATGGTGAGGATTTTATGTATATAATCAGTTAGCTTGTGGAGTTTGATAAGGTCATATAGCTGCTGTGTTGGAAATTTATGGAGTCCACATTGTAGATCTGTAACCACAAATAAGCTGTCACTCTGGTAGCAACAAAGTGACTTGAGGAGGGGCGGTGGAACATTTCTTAAGAGAAATTTAACACTTTGTAAAAGTAGTTAGAAAAATCAACATAGATGAATATGTAAATAATCTAGTTACAATAAAAATATTCTGATGAATGCCATCAATCAATTCTATAGAAATACTAAGTGAACTTTAAAATCACAAGATGAAAATAAATCAAGAGTTATTCATGCCTTATATTCCAATATTAATAAATAAAAAAAATTTGTGAACCAACTTTCAAAGTTAGTTTCCATATCTCCCCTAATCTTAATAGGTTGATTAACAACACAAAAGGCAAATTATAAAAGGAGGATGCACTGCAAGTAGTGTATGAGATTTCATGCAACAACCCAGGTTGCATGACTATATACTTTGGGAAATCTACAATTAATATCTCAATCAGATTAGTGCAGCACAAATACTTATGTAAACAACCCAGAATATGTTTGTTTATTGGGACCATAAAAAACAATTTGGTCATAGCTTTCACCCATGAACAGTCAATCTAGTATGTATGAATCACAATGACAAAAAAAAAAAGAAACATCAAGAAGGTATGGCTTATTGTCAACTATAAAAATATAATATTCAAAAGAGAAAACAACATGCAATTATCTAACAAATGGAATATTAAAATGAGCTAATTTGAATTAAAATGTATAGAAAATTACAGAATAAAAATAAAGCAGCAACAATGATTAATTTAAGAGAGCTACGATTATGGCGAACTTCACCAAAACTACTTCAACATGCAGACAAACAAATGATTACAAATCAAATACTATCAAATAATAAACTGGTTCATTTTAACAATATATTAAGTGTACAAATATATGATTTTTAATAACTTTTATGTTTATTTTCATTAATTTAATTTTATATTAACATAAATTTTTAAACTGTCTTCCATTTACATCGAAACCTTATTGATATCATCAAAAACTGAACATTTAAAATATCTGTTGATATTGCTTCCTTCACATCCTGATAAAATAGCTCACCACAATTCAGTAACATTGTATAGTTTATGTGCTATAAATTCTATAATATAAGTGACTCTATTTAGTTTGAAATTGTTTCTTTACTCCAAATAAATTTATTGGATAATTTTTTTTATTAAATGAATTGAACATTACCCACAAAGTATAAAAATAAGAAGAAAAAAAAACTGAGACAGTTTAACAATTTAAAATGGTTCCAATTTTTCCTTTGTCTTTTAATTTGAAAATATATATATTATTTCATACCTAAGCATAATTAAAATCAATTTTTTTATTATTTTTTTATTTTAAGTGTAGTTAATACATTGTACAGGCTTAAACCTGCATTTGTATATGTAATATATGTGGGATCCAAACTCAGACTTTCACTTGACCCACTACTCTCAATGCCATATTATATTGCTGACCCACCTGATCACACACATGTTTAAGTGTAGTTGTAAATCCAAATTTTATAAACTATTGCATTAATTAGTGGCGAGTCATATAACAAAATAAAGAATCCTTTTACTACAGACATTAAAAACCTTAAGATATATGTTATAAACATTAAAAGGAATTTTTTAGAAATTTTATATAGGGGGTCCAAAAGTTCTATATATGCAATTGAGCTGTCAATATCTTAAGCATTAATAAAATACTATCAACAAAATTCAAGCTTATGAGTAGGTTTGTTATTTTTTTTCAGGATCTGCAGCATCTTGGAATTTATTTTTTCTATTTAGCACATTTTAAAATTCAATGATTCAAAAAGATTTTAAAAAATCAAAGTGCATATGCATTATATTTGACCACTCTACATATACTATCAAATGAATTCATAATGTTCCTGATTTGTTCACCACATTATTGGAAGCAAGACATATCAACATCACATAACTTGTCATATATTTACTCATATGCTTCCAAGATTATTTATCATTATATGATCTGATGGTCTTGATTACTCAAACATACAATAAATGTCTCTAGTGTAAAATAAAGATAAATGTTTTTGAAAGAAAAAAGATGCCTCTGTTAGTATATTCTATACATATTTTGGGGTAACCTTTAATCAATAACTTCAATACCTATCAGAAACAATAGTCCAATTTTCTATTTAAATACCATGAATGCATATTGAATAAAATTTAAATATATATGATGTTAAACTGTACTAACAAACATCTCATGATGGGTAGAAATGTTTTCTGAATGCACTCCCTCTAAGTTAAATTAATATGAAATATGGTCAGTGAGGTAGCTTTATAAAGTAAAAAATGTAAGCATCTTTCAAATGACAGAATATAAAAGTTTAATGGGTTTTATCTTACTTATTCTCTAAGTATAAACACTCATTTATTGACCAGTAGTTGAATGAATAACTAATTAGATTAAAGTAAAAAGTTTAAACTTACTTGGAATATGAAAAAAATATTTGCTTTACCATGATTCCAACTTCAGATGTGCAGGCTTCCAGGAACTATCTATTGTGCTACGAGACCTTGTAAGTTATAATATACATTTCAATATTAAATATTTAACAGGGAATTACAGAATATTTTAAGCCAAACCCAACTTCTTCTGTCTCTTAATTTTTAAAGTTTTTATCAGTTAGTCTCTAAGATATTTAGAAATATAAATTAGCTACTAGCATATGCATGTTTATTTAAAAAGCATCTTCCCTACCAAGCTAAGAAGAATTATTAAAAATATCAATTTACAACTAGTGTTCAGTTAATTATAAATATGTTTATATATTTACCTTGAATTAATTAATTTTTTAATTACATATTAAAATTATAAATATAAATTTTGAAAATTTTCTATTTAGCTAAAAATAATTTAATAATGGAAAAAAAATCTATAGATATGAATTTTTATTTTAAAAAGAAAAATTATAATTAACTTTAATTTTCCTCAAAGTGAAAATTTTTTTTTTCAGCAAGTGAAAGATTTTTCAATTTGTAATTTTTATTAAACAATTCATTAATAATACGTGCATAATTTGTGATGCACTATCAAAAATTATATCTATACATGTAATAACTATCGATTGTTTTTTAATAGTATACTAAGCAAATATAGGTTTGGACAAAATAACGGGAATAATAATGATATCTTACTAGTTTGATATATATAATAAAAATATAAAGCATTCGTGCCATGCTTCATGAAGAATATTATTTTCAAGAGAGGCACAAAAAATTCAATATTTAAATAAGATGACTGTTGGAACCATGAGAGAAGTCTAACATAATCTTCAAGTTTTTCACCAATATTTGACTGTAAAGGCTATACGAATTGGAATGCTATATATTAAGAGATGACCAAGTTTTTCAGAACTAAATGTTCATCTATAAGGTAAGATTACCCCTTTAAAATGTTCCCTTAATCTTCTGCTGTCAATATACAATACAATATGGATAATACAACTATCATGTATTGCAGATAGCCAAGTGGTGCAGAAAAATTAGAAATAAAGATTTGTTGACTACATTGGCATAGTTCCTTATATTCATAATACAGTTCTTAAGCTTCACCATTATATCACTGCCACTAGAAAGCATATATTTTGAAATGGCAAATTGGTCATAAAATATATGGTTGAAATGTTCATTAATAATTGTTTGAACAGAAATAAGGCTGTTCAAGTGCATGACTTTTCTATTATGGTTTTGTAATTTTTGGGTGCAGTTTGTTGCAATGTTTATCTACCCCCCCTCCCCCAGTAAATAATGACTTCTGATAATAATGATTCTAGAAGATTTCATTCTGCCATCTTTAGTGAATCCAATCATTACTTTTCAGGCTTGATCTTGAAACATTAAACAATTAATAAATCATATTCATTGTTAGTCATTTAAGTAAGTGACAGAAATTAGATCCCTCTAAATCTAGTCAGATTCAGCATTTTTTTAACAGGCTTACAAAACTTACATCAACATTTGATTAGTTATTCCTTATCACTTTTTTATAGTTATGCATGCAAAGAAAAATTATGTTAGTGTCTAGATTTTATTTCTATATTGTATAATGTCAAAAATGTAATGCTAATTTTAGACAATCCCACTATTTTGTCCAAAAATTTGTCAATCATTGATCACATTATACAAATAAGGAATTATGATTTTTAATTTATAAAAAAATGTGGGCTATAAAATAGCTGATCTGAAAATGTTCTATATTTACAATTGACAATATTGCTAACCACCTATTCACATTGATCCTTTCAGGATTAAGTTTAGTATTAACAGTGTTCAATCTCATAAATACCAAAGAATGAAAAAAAGTAATTTTTCTTATTGTTTTTCAAAGTATTATTATTACATAGTTATATTTATATATTGGACTATTTCCATCATCTAATATTAAGATATTGAATGTCTTTAGAAAAATTTAACTTTATTGAAATATTTTGATTAAATTCAACTATTAGTAATAGCACATAGGATACTATATGCACAATGTTTCAAGGTATTATTATTTCTTTAGGTGTAGCTGGCCTGACTAATGACAGTACTCACATGAGAATCAAACCTGGACCCTTAGATTCTTGAAAATTGGAATTTTAAGTAATGCTGTAACTAACTGAGCCATCCTGCCAAAGGCAATAGTTGGTAGAGATTTCATATACTTATCTATGAGGTTTCTTCTGATTTCTCTACTTTTTCTTAAGAGCAAAGTTGATTAGTAATTTCCATACTTTATGTAGGTTGACTTGAGGTTATTTGCCATTGTCATGTGAACAGCTTTTTTGAATTTTTTCTTTGTATTTTTCCTTTCTATCCAATATTTTTATATTTTTCCAACATGGTCTGCTATCTTAGACATCTCTGTTTTCTCTCTTCTAATCATCAGTTTGTGCTCTTGAAATCATTTTTCAATGAGGTGACTAGTCTCATCAATATACATTCTTTCACATTCACATGGTATTTCATAGATGCATCTTTGCTTTTCAGCATTTAAAGTTTAGGCTTTGTACTTGTTAGAATGGCTCTGGAAAGCTGTTCTGATGTTTTGTAGATTTTTCTTAACTTGCCTGCTACTTTTAATATGTATGGATACACTACAATACCAATAATTAAGCAAATATTTTATCTAGCACCGTGCTTGCAATTATATTTCATTCCAATATCAGCCTTTCAAGCTAATTGAGCACGCGCCTTTTGAGAGTGTTAAATAAATGAATACTCTCCTCTTCAATCCAAGATATAGTATTTATGCAGGAATAAAAAGAATCCCTCTTATTCCTACAACTCAAATTCTTTTATATGAGCAAATCTGAAGAACTGTTGAAGAGAGCGTGAGTAGATACTCACTTTAAATTACTATTTACGATGTTTTTTGACTGAATGACGTCGGTGTAATTACTTAGAATTTACTAAACGTCATTCTTACTGAAACTTAATTATGAGTAAATAAGCAAATATTTTATCTAGCGCCATGCTTGCAATTATATTTCATTCCAACATCAGCCTTTCAAGCTAATTGAAGAGGAGAGTATTCATTTATTTAACACTCTCAAAAGGCGCGTGCTCAATTAGCTTGAAAGGCTGATATTGGAATGAAATATAATTGCAAGCATGGTGCTAGATAAAATATTTGCTTATTTACTCATAATTAAGTTTCAGTAAGAATGACATTTAGTAAATTCTAAGTAATTACACCAACGTCATTCAGTCAAAAAACATCGTAAATAGTAATTTAAAGTGAGTATCTCTACTCACGCTCTCTTCAACAGTTCTTCAGATTTGCTCATATAAAAGAATTTGAGTCATAGGAATAAGAGGGATTCTTTTTATTCCTGCATAAATACTATATCTTGGATTGAAGAGGAGAGTATTCATTTATTTAACACTCTCAAAAGGCGCATGCTCAATTAGCTTGAAAGGCTGATATTGGAATGAAATACCAATAATTGTTTTTTTTTATGGTTCTTTTTGTTGTCTATTTAAGGTTTTCTTAATAACAGCTGATGGATAATCATTTTTCATAAAAGTTTGTTCTATATATCTTTTTTTCCTTCAAATCATTGGTTTCTGAACAAACTTCTTTTGCTCTGCTACATAGTGATAGTATAACTCCATATTTTGTGTTTCTGGTGTGATTGGATGCATATATTTTCTTGTATGTGTGGGGTTTTTTAAACTGTAGTTTTAATTTTGCCATGAGTGAGTATTCTAAGAATACCCATTTTTGTTCTTGTTTTGATTCTATTGTGAATTTAATTATAGGGGATATATTGTTGATGTATTTCCAGAAAGTTTATAGTAGTGGTCCACCATGTGGCCATACAACAGATGTATCATCAACATGGCAAAGCCAAAGTTTAGGTGGATATGGAGTAGTCTTTATGGCTGTGGTTTCAAGTTCTTCTATGTAACTATAGTTAATTAGGGGTGACAATGGTGAGCCCATGGCCATTCTTGATTTTGTTGGAAGAATTAATTCTGTGTTATAGTGAAAGTAGGTTATTGTTATGCAGAATGTTAATACTCCATTATACTATCAATAGAAAGTTATTCTGATTTGAAAGCTATTATCTCCATTTAATTTTTTTCTTACACTAGACAATGCTTCTTCACATGATGCATTTGTGAATAAATTTTTCACATCAAAGTTTACTCGTACATCAGTTCTTTCAATTTGCATGTTCTTGATTAATTCTACAAAGTGCCTAGACTCTTACAAAAAACTCAGTCTTGTATGTCAAGAGACTAAGAACAAAAAATTTTGCTAAATTTTACCAAGATGAATTACTAAGTTTAACAATAGGTCTTAATGAACATTTCGAGAAATATAATGTTAGTTTATTTTTTTCTGATTCACTGAAGTACCTGCAATACTTTCTGAGTAATGGTTGGAACTTTGTTTCTGTACCCAGTATTGGATTTTTTGCCACTTTTCTGAATTGACTTGCAGTGAGGAGTTCTAGTATTTTGTTGTCATAATCAGTTATATCCATTACAACTGTTGCATTGTGTTTGTCAGCAGAGAAAATAATAAATAGATTTATCTACTTTGAGAGATTTAATTGCTTTCTTCTCATCATATATGTATAACTTCAATTTTTGTTGCTCTTGAAGTGTTCTTTTCATTCTCTACTGTAATTGTGCTGCTTCTTCTAAAGGCACTTTTTGAATGACTTCCTCAGTTATATCTAATAAGAGGATATTAGATGGTGTGATGGCAAAGTTTAATACTTTTTCAAAAATGGAAATTTCAGCAACTGTTAGATGTTTAGAACTGATATTTTTAACAGATTAGATGTTTAGAACTGATATTTTTAACAGATGAAGCTGGTACACTGCTTGGTACATTATGACTTTTGATATGCACATGAAGGTTTGCAAGTTTTTATTTTGATATACTTTTATTTTTCTATGTAATTAATATATATGTGCTCTGCACACAGATAATGAAGTTATTAATAAATTGTCATGAAATTATTAAAATTTTACCGCTAAGCGCTTTTGGGACAGTCTACAGTCCCATATTCATGGCGAGTTATTCTGTTAATAACTGTAAAATTATGCAAATTTTATGCAAACTTATGTGCAGATGTTATGTGGACCATTTATGAGATAGGGAATAGCAGGCCTCTCTTCTGTTGATTGCCAATGGGTCAGCCGCAATGAAGTAAGCTTCCCTAACTTTACGTTTGGTGTCGTTTGTTTCAGAGCAAACGACACTCGCTGTGGTAGGTAGAAAAGCATGTCCAGTGTTTCTCTCACGTTCGACAAAAATCGAATTACCTTGAAACTTTGTTTTGGTTTTATTGTAAAGATATCAGTGTTGAGCTACTCTGGTGGCAATGTTAGTTTTGGTCTCTCCATAATATGTTGCCGTACAATTTCTTTGGGGGCAGATAATTTTCTATGTAATGTAGAATATGATTTTTTTACTGCTTGAGAAACTCTTGTAAATTAGTAAATTTAATTTTTAGAAAATATTCTACATTATTGATGGAATGGAACACTTGATACTTGGAAAACCTTTGAGCCTTTATTCTTTCTCTTAAAAGTGCTTCATTTCTGAGCTCTCTGGAAGTGAATTGGAGGTTTTAGTTGCAAACTCTTAGAGACTATCCCTTCAGATTTATATTAAATGATTTTTTATTTTGGCCAGCCTTAGACATAAAAATAGATATATGGTCCATACCAAATACTTGGTGTTTTCCTGAAGGTTTGTGATGATGGTAGGTTAGTTGTATTTATATATTGGGACTATTTTCATCATCTAATATTAAGATATCGAATGTCATTAGAAACATTTAACTTTATTTAAATATTCCAATTACATTCAACTATTAGTGTAATAGAACATAGGTTAGTATAAACACAACATTTCAAAAGGCATTATTCAGGAATCCTCTCTTCTTCAGGTAATATTCTAACCAACTGAGGCCATCCTGCCATACATTATGTATAGTCACATTAGATTGATGAATTTAGGCTATTCTATCAAAAACATCTATGAAGATTTGTCCAATTTCTAAATTTTATTCTTTTCTGGAAAAGGTTAATAAATTGTTACCAAACATTGTGGATTATTAGAGCATGTTTATTTCTGATATTATTGACATCACATTTATTTCTGAAATTATTTATCACTGCCATGAAACGTTTTTGTTTCTTTATTTTTTCTCTGCTCTATATGTCTGGTTGGATGGAAAAAGCTGCACATATAATAATGGCAAAAATAATTTTATAGGTTAACATAGTATGGCAATCTACAATGTTTGAAAATCATCTACTAATCTTGTCATTAAAAGAAAAAAAAGAGGAATCAGAAGTATCTTCATATAAAAGAGCATCTTAAATTCAATATTCTTGAATCTAAAGATCACAAATTCAATTCTCACATTAGGCCAGAAACACATGAAGAAGAATCATTCTATTAACATTTTAATATGTGTGTTAAAAAAGTATCCAAAATCATTTAATACTTCAACTATATGATGCAAATAAACTGATATGTAATTGGAAGAATAGATAAAGTAATGAAAAAAAATACATGATACTGGATTTACTATAAAGTCTAATTTATCATCTATTTTGGGAATTCCTCTACTTATCACTGAAAAGCTAATGGGTTAAACATGGGTTGCATATTATTATCAGTGCTTATTTTATTAATACCTATGGTCCAACATTAGATTCAGGGGATTCAGAAAAACCAAATGAAAGTGTTTTTTTCTTACTGGATAGCATATTTAGAGGAATTAGATTTTCTTAAAGAACATTTTAATGAACATGTTAGTACAAGTGTTTTGGCTAAAAGTTGTTAGAAATGGCATTAATGCTATATAAATTTAAATAGTATGCTCACATTGAATTGTACAGCACAACACATAAATTAATTATTGCAAACATTGTTTCGATAGAAAAATTGCCATAAAGTAAAATGGATGCATTCATGCTTAAAACAGTGAGATTTAATATATTGTATTATAATTAGAAGTCAGAATATGAGAGTTATATTATGCAATCATTTACAAGTACTAATTATTGAATAGATCATGGAATAGTATTGTCCAAGATTAAAATGATAATTGATTAAAAAGTATGTCTTATTTCAATCATATTTGTAAAAAAAAATTTTGATAAATTTCAGGTATTATAAAATATTAAAATTGCTTATTTGAATTTTCAGGATTGCCATGAATTTTTTTTTAAGAAGAGTGTTAACGATACAAATAAATTTATTCTTGGATTCATTAAAAAGAACAATGTCATGACTGGTTTTCTGGCAATGATCATATTATTAGAGATTTGGTTAAAACAAAATGTAATAATTTTCTGTTAGCAGAATATTAAATTAAATTTAAAACTTCATAATAAATATGGATGTTTAAAAACAGAAGAACAATGATAAGGAAGCTTAATAATGATTGGTGGATTAAAAATTATGATGAGATACAGACATTTTCCGATAATGGGCACTTTAATTTTAATGCATTGAAAGTAATATATATGAACTAGAGAAATGGTATCACAAACCTATTAAATCCAGCAATAGCACTTTCATATACAATCACAATAATATTTTAAACAGATGGAAAAAGTAGGTTAAATTATTTTTTGAATAATGACACAAAAATGAAGGTGACGACTTTTACTAATATGGTAATTTTATGTACTCATTTAGATTTGGATAAAGATATGAAGTCAAAACCACTTCCTATAATTTTAAAAATGGAAATGCGAGTTTTGATGAGATATGTAAAAAAGTTGTAAAATATGGTAGCAATATGATAGCTTCAAAACTACGGGAATTTAAAAAATATATGGACTCATGGTATTGTGTAATTTAATCTTAAGTCAACTTTGGATTTACAGTATACTGATGATTGATGATCTACAAAATATATTTAATATTTTGAATCCAAAAGACTTTGATTTAATAATTAAGGTTCAAAAAACTTATGTTCTTTATTAGCCCATGATGGAAGAAAAATCACTGGCAACTTTTAATTCAGATAGTTATTAAATTGAGATTGTAAACCAATTTAAATAATTTTATCTGTTGAAGTACAGGAAATCACTAATGTGCTGCTGTTGCTTTTAACAAATTAAAAAATAGGATATTTTATGACAGGGAAATAACTGCAGAAACTAAATTAGCTGTATATAGGGCTGTTATCTTATCTAATTACCAGTATGAAAGTAAAACAATTGGAAATGTTTCATTTAAGAATGCTTCATAAAAATTTAAAAATTCCATGGCAAAAATATAAAACTAATCAATATAGTCTTCATCTTACTGAATGTTTCATTATAGAGTTCACTATTTTAAATCACATATTTGTTGGATTGGATATGTAAAACAAATGAGTAATACAAGACTTTTTAAAAGGGTGTTTTATAGTGAATTTGAGTATAGTTTCTGTAGAAGAGACAGATCCCATATAGGTTATAAGGATGATATCAAAGACATTCTAAGTCCAATGTTGTTTGTTTTCATTGGGAAGATATTGCAAAGAATAGAACATATTGGAGAGTTATGATTAGACATGGTGTTGAAGTACACGTATTTCAGAAAAAAAAGTTTTTTTCAGAAATTAAATAAACAGAAAAAAGGAAGAACAGTGCAAGTCTTTATAATCAATAGATGCAGGAAGTTTTGTAATCCCTATCTAGGGTACTCACCCAATATTCCCAAACTAGTTTCTAGTTTGTAGCACTACTGTATGGAGAGTTTGTGACTGTTATTAACAGCTGTGTAATCATATGAAATGGTGATCATGTGATGAAAAAAGAAAGAACCAGCATATTCTGTAGGTGGATATTTTTGTAGTCTACAGATTGTCTTGTGTAGTCATTACAGAATTTCTCTAGTATAATATTTTTTGTTTCTTGACTTTGTTTTTTTCTTTGTCTATGCAATTGAATGGCTATACTCATTTGCAAATGGCTGTTGCTGATAACTGCAAACTTCATTTTTTGATTTATTTTCAAACTTACTTTAGCTTTGCAATTAAATTACCAAATATTATAGAAAGGATATCAGAAAGAAATAATTAATATATGTAATGCAATTTATGTGAGTACAGAATTATAACAAATATATATTTTTTTATTATTATTTTCATCAATTATGATTGCATTAAATTTTTTTTAAGACCAATCAAGAAAAGATGAAGATTTTAGCTTTTAATTTATTTGAAAGTTTTTGCATTAATTTCTTCCTTTTGGCATTAAACATAAATATTACTTAAATATTATATTCCAATGATTGTTTTTATTTCTTTTTAATCTTTTTGAGTGGTTTTATAAATATATTAATATTACACGTATTAATAAATAAATAAACAAATAACTTATTATATTATTAAATTCTGATATCATTTTTTAAGTATACTTAAATACATGATATTTCAATCAAAATCAGAAGTTTTTATGTATAGAAGACTATATGTCATGGAACTCTTGTTAACAAATTTAAATATTCCATTCACTAAAACCTTTTTATGTTATTGAAAATCTATTTTCTTAATTCTGTTACTTTTTCCAATCTACTATTATTTAAATCATATTCTTTTGCAAACCTTTGTAATCTATGGATGTAGGAAGGGGTTGTCCGATCTAGGGTTTTACCATCCAACATCCTCAGATTAGTTTTTAGCTTGTGGCTTTCATCAGCAAGGAGCCTTGCATTTGAGATCACTGCACCTAGATCTTAGAATCTAATGCAATCTTCCAGCAGCCATCTTTTACCTACTTAGTTAACTATAAAGCTAGGAACTGAAAATGAAAACACAATAATGTTTCCAACCCAAACTCATTCATTTGTGTAGTCATATAGATCTGAATTCCAGCATCTATACATTTTGGTGTCTTTGGTTTCTCAAAACCACAATCAACATTATGCTATGGGCAGGATAGGTATAAAATCATCAAAACATCATGTGATCACCATATCATATGTTTACCCATGATGTTAATAAGAGTACCAAATTTTCCATACAGGAAACTTTCATAGTCAATAGATGCAGGCATAAAATCCCTATCTAGTGCCTATTCATTCAACTTCCCCAGACTAGTTTCTAGTTTGTGGCCTTCATCAATGAGGAGTCTTGGATTTGAGAGCACTGCACCTAGGATCTAATGCAAACTTCCAGCAATCACCTTTTACCTATTTGGCTAACTATAAAGCTAGGAGCCCACTACTATATGGAGAGTTCAGTACTATTCTTAACAGCATTTATAACAGATGAAATGGTGATCATGTGATGTTTTGATGGTTTTATACCTATTACACCAATAGGATAATGTTAAATAACCAAAGACATCAAAATATATAGATGCTGAACTGAGTTCAAATCTGTATGACTATCCAAGTGAATGAGCTTGAGTTGGAAACATTACAGTATTTTCATCTTGGGTTTCTAGCTTTATAGCTAACCAAATAGGTAAATGGTGGTGACTGGAGGGTTGCATTAGATTCTAAGATCTAGGTGCAGTGGTCTCAAATCCAAGGCTCCTCACGGATGAAAGCTACAAGCTAGAAACTAGTCTGGGGATATTGGATGAGTATGCTAGACAGGGATTTTATTTATAAACCTTCCTGCATCCATTGATAATGAGGGCTTGCACTTGGTGGCACTATTGTAAGGAGTTTGGTAAGCATATGAAATGGTGATCATGTGATGCTTTGATGGTTTTAATACAAATTCTCTTAATATAATCCATGCACTTACTATAAAAACCTAAACAAAAAAAATTTCTACTTTTTTGTTTCTTTCAGGTTTATATTTATTCATACTTGTCATATAACTTGTCCTTACATTTCACTTTGAGTCAAAATTGTTATTCCCATTTTTCCTTTTTACCTGTAGTATCCAATCCCTGCCTCAAATAATAATAATCTTCTTCTGATACTTCACATCTTTTTATACTTTTTATATATATTTTATTCTTATGTAACTCTAAACAAATTTTTTTAATATTTATATTCATTTACCATAACTTTTTTTTCTCTAACCAATTTATCTATTATTTTTTCCACATTTTTATAATAATGAATCTATAATATATTCTTTACATACTTATTCTTTCTCATATATATACAAATCAATGCTCTATCTATTAACTATGCATATTTTTTCTTGTGCCAAGAGAAATCATAAATTTGTATTATGGCTAACTTACAATGCAGTTGCAGTGTAGTTTCAACTTTGTCAATTACAAATTACAATAGAACCCATTTAATTAAAACAAATGTAAACTTGATACTGAAGTATAAAAAATATAATCACACAATTCATGAGTATTATACTTCATAAATAAATAAGCAAATCCACATATATTGTCTGGACAGAAAGGATTTCTTTAATTTCATAGTTTTATAAACAACCTTAAAAAAATTAATGAATGTATACATTTAAAACATGCTTTGATGCTCTAAATAATAAAAATTTCATAGTACATATAAATGCATCTAATGATTTAGCAGTTAATTAAAATTTATGATGAAGTTCTAAAATTGAGATGCTAGAATATTAAGAGAGGGGTGAAGAATGGAAAAGTACCACCGACAGGTTCAAGTGTTATTATTTGACCATAATCTTTTGTCATGTAGTTATTGTACTTGTCCATAATATAGTTAACTGAATATGAATATTTTTAATCATGTTGTGTTTATGTGATTTTAGTCACATATTCACACAACAAACATATGCATACATAGATGCACAATTACATGATTTTAGTCACATATTCGCAGAATAAACATATGCATACATAGATGCACAATATATATATATATATATATATATATATATATATATATATATATAATGATTAGATCTTACAAGTGATAAATTTCTTGTAGTCGCACCTCAGACATCATTTAAATCATATAAATACATTAATGACTACTATTAATACTTCCTTTATTAGGTTAGAAATTATCATATAGTTGTTAGTTCATCTATAATCTTTAAACTCCATTAAAGATTCTTATATCTGTTTTTTTATATATATTAAATATAACCAAATGATAAGATTAATCAAACTTATCCTCCCTCCCATGTATATTATCTTTTTTATATATATTCTTAAAATTTCCTTTTCATGATTGAAATACATCTAATATTTAGGTACACATTTCATATCATTGTCAATTATTTACAACTTGATAAACACAACTTTATATGCATGTAGAGAAAATCCTTATTTACATAAAAATTCACTCTACACAATATATAATACACCTTATATACAATATTACTTTAGGAGTATATGTAAACAAAAGGAAGTAAATCACTCTGCCCCCAGACTATAAATTAAAAGCACTCTATGTGTTGAACAGGGGCTCAAGAATAGAATGAATCCACCTATTTTGGGAGCTCTTATGTTTATAAGCATACCTTTGTCAATACTGTAGGTAATTCAGAGTGAAATTAATTTACTTTAGTAGTAGTAGAATAGTAATAATAATAAGAATGACAATAAATCACATTTAAAACAGTCATTTCTTTTGTCAAAACTGTAAAAAATATATAGTATATTACTGTATTCACTTAGTTAATTTAATACTTAAATAAGGCTATAACCTTAGTAAATGCACCTTGAGTGCTTAATTTATTACAAGATAGACCTCTACAAATCTAAATGCAAGCTTCGACTTTATAAAGATAAGAGCATCCCATTTTTATCTTCAACCTATTTTTCTAGTTATATAGGCAAATGTAAAGCATTTTGATTTGGGAGCGTTAAGCTATTAAATTCTTAACTGATTAAGTCCACTATATCTGTTAAACATTAACAATCACGAAATCTTTCAATTCACAATGAGTTAATAGTCAGATCTTAAATTTAGAAATATTTTGAATCAATTTACAACTTTAATTTGATTCAAAATATTTCTAAATTTAAGATCTGACTATTAACTCATTGTAAATCAAAATAGTGGACTTAATCAGTTGAAGAATTTATTAGCTTTACGCTCCCAAATCAAAATGCTTTAAATTTGCCTATATAATTAGAAAAATAGGTTGAAGATAAAAGTGGGACGCTCTTTATAAAGTCGAATCTTGCGTTTACATTTGTAGAGGTCTCTCTTGTAATAAATTAAGCACTAAAGGCACATGTACTAAGGTTATAGCCTTATTTAAGTATTATATGCTGACATTGTGCTTAATAAGTTAATTTAAATAAAATAGATTCTTTTGATAAGGGTGCACATTACTAAAAATGCATTAACAGATTATATTTAATTGTTTCTCCATACATGAAGTAATATTAGAATTATTTTTAATTTAGTAATAAATATTTGAATTCTGAAAGGCAAAGAGAAAAAGCTATGCAGTTAGAGTTGTTAGAATATCTGCTGAAAAATACAAAAAAAAAAACCATGAAGGTTAACATATGTTTATTGATTTAAAGTAATGTTTGAGAGATGTTCCATATTTAGGGAGAGAAATTCTAGATTGGAAACTTTAATAAAATCTATGTATGAAAAAAAATTATTAGGAAGACTAAAAAGCTTACTAACATAAGTTTTAAGAATAGATATAGATATCAATATCTAGGTGTATTAATCAGGGATGCTATTATTTCTAATTTTGTAAAATATTATTTAGAAAAGATAATAAAGTGGAAGTTGTTTAGAAAATAATAAAATTAATATTGGAAAAAGTAGATTTTATTTTCATTGAAAGATTCAGGAATCCAGCTTTGATATATCTCTCAAGTGGGAACATTCTATTACTTTTGGTCTTTTGACTGTTGTAAAAATTATACTTTAAAAGTAGTTTAAAATAACAGTAAAAATAATATATTACTTCTCTATTCATAAATAGTACTGCATCATTATAGTTTTATACTGGAATATCAATCAACAACACAATTCATTGGAGGAATGTTCCTATAAGTCAGAATAAAAACTAGACATATATTGTATCTTATTTTTTATATTCAAACCGTAATATAATATGCCAGACACAGGAATTGATTTTATTTTCTATTACAAGAGCTGTTCCAATTATTGAGTTTTGCTTTGCTGAAATCATTTTGGTTTTTGAGATATGAATTTAGAAAAAAATGGAAAAGTTGTGAAATAAAATTAATGATTTTAAGATGTTGAAGTGAATAGGTAAAATAAAGACAATTACTTAAAATAAATAAATAAATAAACAGAAAAAGAAAAATCAAATACGACAAGAATAATCAAATAAGTTAACAGAATTTGTTGAAATAACAAAAACTGGTGATAATGTAAAATGATGAGTCAACATTTACAAAGTGTTTTTATTATGCATCTGTACAATTTTATTAAGTCAATAAATATATTTTTAAATAAATAATGTAAAATGAGAGTTAAATTGAGAATCATAATAACAAACCAAAACAGATTCTGGATAAAATGGCTTGAATAATGTAAGAAAATATTCACATAATTAATAATCATAATATATGTATTGTATTATCTGGGTCTAGATTTAAATTGAGAATCATTATATTTCTTAAAAAAAAAAAAAAAGTCAGCTTCCTATATTTTTCAATTGTTTTGAAAGGACTAATAGGTTGCAATATTAATAAATAGTTATTGGTAATACATCCTACTATAAGATAACATTTACAAATTTTAATTTTTCTTAACAGACAGTCTTTTAAATTGTACATTGTAATAAAGTTAATATTTAATTATTAGAAAAAGTGAATAGATTGAAGTACATATTGATATTTTTACTTACTGTATACATTTAACAAGTAATACATAGAGAAGGTGATCATGTGATGTTTAGTGGTTTAATACATAAACATATAAAAACAAAATAGTCAATTATTATTTAATGTGTGTACATGTGCTATGATAATATGATTAAAATAATATAAAATCACATGTATTTTCAAATATTATTTATATATAATTATTTTAATAAGTATTTAAAAAATTTATAGAACATTTTATATTAAAGAAATAGATATACAAAGAATAGTTGTTCTATTTAAATTATAATTTCAAAAGATGTAATTTAAGTTGCATATTTATTGTAATATTATTTATTTATTATTTTACAAACTGTTTATTTATTTAAAAAATAAAAAATATTTTTAGTTCATAGATGCTGAAATATTTGAAAAACTTTCTATCCTGTGAAATATTAACTTTTTTTTAACAGAGATAGTAGCAATGGGTTATTTGTGAGTGAAACTAAAGGAACAATATCGAGATTATGATCAAGCAACAGATAGATAGTACAGTATTGGAGCACCTTTTATTTTTTTGACACTTATTTTTAAATTCTAGCTTTTTATTTTTATCTGGTAACTCTTATAATATATGTTTTGAAGTTCTGAGATAATTTTCACTAAAATAGCCACATTCACTGTGGAATCTGAATGATGTAAATAAAATCTAGATAATTTCATTTCTTTAGTTTTCCATTTTAATATACAAAATACTTTTTATAAAACGGTTGTTAAAAGTTTTGGAAATATAATCACTCTATCATACATACATAATCACCATCTCTTATACTAGCACATTATTGTAATAAACAAGGCAAAAATCTCCATACAGTAGTGCCACCCTGTGCAAGCCTTCTGGCATCCATTGATTACTCTGTTTGGCACAGGGTGGCACTACTGTATGGAGAGTTTTGCCTTGTTTCTATCATACATACTTATAATCTGCCTTTTTAGTAAGCAAATCAATGTGTTTTTATATAAAAAAATAATAATTGAATTGTGATATAATAATAAACAGCTAAGTAAAAGAAAACATTTGCTCCAAAAGATATTGTTTTGAGAGATCAGGAAACATCTTGAATAAAAGCACTCATTGTATAAAGTATTGTAATGTCTCAGGAATACTTTATGGAATACTCTCAGTGCTATAATATTTATACTACTAAAATATCTAAAATGACATAAAGTGATTTGCATTATGAATTAGCTTTATCAAAGGATTAAAAAGTGCTATTATTCATATAAAGTGGAAATTGAATGTGTCACTGTATGGAATAGTGTATTAAGGTATATACTTCATTCAAGAGGAATAAAAAAAAATATATTTTGAACAATGTGATTGAATATAATGAAACTTCAAATATAAGACTTTAATAAATCATTATTTCTAAAGAACTGATGAATTTTAATTCTATAGTATTTTGCAAATATTGTTATATTTATTATATATTAATAAATATGTTTTAATGAATAATCAGTTAAAAGAATATCCAACAATTCTTGGAGAAATTAATCAGGTCTTATATTTTCATTATATCTTTATTTACTTAGATGAATTTTGTGTTTTAATTTTTAAATCACATGATTAGATTTATTATAACTACTAAAATTCTTTTTTTTTTGATGAAAATGGCAATTTTGTAATATTGATAAAAAAGTCTGATCAAACCAATTTTTTAATTTTCGATGAAAATTATGAAGTTTGTGTTTTATTGTTTTAATCACGATTGCCATTTTTTATATTTTTGATGAAAATGGCAATTTTGTAATGAATGGTCGATCGCTGATGTGATTTATCACTTGGATATGTCTGCCTGGGTTTTGGGCGGTTCTTATAATTCAAAATGGCCATGAGCCCATACTAAATCAGCATATGTATTTGTCTATATTACATAAAATATAAATTAACCAAAAAAAAAAAAAAAGTAGATTATTTCAAAAACAAAAAATGTAAATATAGTATCATTATTAATAATAATTTTGATTTTGTAAAATTTTAAAGTATGTTTATTTGTTTCATTATTTATGTATATTTGAAACTTAATTAATAAATGATAGATATAAGTATTAATGAATTATATCTAGGATAATGTATATACTTCATATACTTCGATGAAACTATAATGATGCACTTACATTGGTAAGGTTATGTTTATGATTGTAAAATAATCAGGAAACTAACTAAAATAAACTTATATATATATATTAAGGATTTAATTATAATTGCTTAAGGAAATAGAATATTTTCTTTTTGGTTTATTTGTCTTGTTTTTCACATCATCTGAGAGATACATAAATAAGAAATTTATACAACATATAACATTATACTACAGATAATTAACCCATAATCAAATATTCGAATCAAAATTATTTAATTCATTTATTAATTTATATATTTTATTATGTTAATAAATTTTTATTTTTATTAATTAAAACTGGATTTTGTAATTATTCATAGTTTATAGGTCACATTATATTTTAATAAAAACTTCAAGGGTCTCTAACAAATTTCATTTTCATATTAAATATTCAGTTAGTCAAAACATTAAATAAACATTTACATATTTTAATAATTTATTATATTAATAGTTTTTTCATTTATCTTTTGTTATACAATGAATAATAATTATTAAAAGTTAAGCTAATGTCTTAATAAACAGTAATTGGTTAAGTTACTAATTAGTTTATTCAAAACTGATAAATAGGCACTTAACATTATTGATATTTTCATAACTAATATTATTTAATTAGTAGTTTATAAATATTTTATGCTAGTACAACTTGGTATCTCAAATTAGAATATAAGAAAATCATTAATATATGCATTTTATGCTGTTACAAAATTAGTGTCTAAATATAAGGGGTCTATTTACTTAGTAATATTTGATAAATTACTTATTTCATACATTTTTATTCTGTTACAGATTTAGCTTGCCCAAATTGTGGAGTTTGATGAAAATTAAAAGCACATTATTATAACATTATAGATTTTTGGTGTCCCAAGTTATGGGCTATTTTATTAGTTATTTATTTTGTATTTTTATACTATTACAATATGTATAAACAATGACCTCATGTTAAAACAGTAATACATCTGCTTGCAATGCCTATAACTTGTATTTGAATCTGGGCTGAGAAAACTTGAAAAAAATTTCAACAGGCTTGGAACTTCTCTTTTTGATAGCTGTCTCATAGCCAAACCAGCTAGACATCCAATAATAGTTGGTACAAAGGTGTCTAGCCATTTTTTAGATAGAGGGCAATAACAAAGATATAATTAATACATGTTCAAACTTTCAACACTCTTGAAAATGTCCTTATTTTTGGTTTATGAGGCACAGATGGAGAGTATTTGCTCTCCAATGACTTATTTATATGTATATATTTGATCTTAATGTAAACAAATATATTTTCAAGTGTTTATATAAAATAGTGAGTAATGTAATCATCAGTTTGATAAACAAGATCAGTGAGAAATGATTCAGTCTAATTCACAAGAATAAGAAGAATAGATATAAAAAAATAATCATTGTATGACAAAATATAAAAATTATATTTCAGTGCTGATAATAATTAGCTTACAGAAAGGGGGTTGGAGGAGAGGATGAGAGAGAGAGAGAGAACAATGAAATTTTTGATTAGATTATTCAAATTATTAACTTCATTTTATAGTCTTTTGAACATAACAGACTCAACATTTTTTAAACATTAGACCAAGATTAACTGTCTAATGTTTGACAGTGTTAAGATAATTATGATGGTATCTAAAGATTGAAAGGCTTTGAAAAGTGAAGCTGCTTATTTGAAGTGTTTGTAATTTATAAAGTAATCATAGTGAGTGTTTATGAGCTTTACTGAAACACATTTGTAGATAGAATCTGGTACTTACTTATTCAGAAAATAAAAATCTATGTACAAGATATATAGCAATGACAGTAGGAGTAAAAAATACAAAATAATAGTCAAGAAGTTACTGTTGGAGAATTTTAAATGTGGAGAATATTGTTTATTTTAATGATGAAAATATTGTTAAAAAATAAAATAAGAAATGAAATAATTAAACAGACATATTTGTGACCCTTTAAAGTTATAAATATGAAAAAGATTCTTAATATTTTTTGGATGGTTTCTTTACACAGAACAGAGATTCAGTTAACTAGTGGAAAGTTTAGTGAATAAAGATGTGGATTTAAAAAGAGAAAAAGTTGGACAAATTTAATATTAAAAATGTAGCGAAAAAAAACATTGAAAAAAAATCAAGAAAGTGAACTGGGAAGGTAAGAAGACAAAAAAAAAAAAGGTAGACAGAGAAAAACTATGAGTTTTTGATGCACGGATCAAGTAATTAAAGAACTTAGAGAAGATGCACTATAAGACCTTCTGATAAATCACTAATTAAATTATTAAATAATTTTTATTTAAACATTTAAAAGTAAATTGTAGGATAATATTAGAAGTCCAAGCTGGAATAAAATAAAATCTGAAAGAGATCGTATGATGTTAATGTTAATACATTTTTTTTTTAAAACTGTGGTCGTTTTAAAATAGAATAATTAATGAATGATTTTCTAATTAAAGTTACGAATTCAATTTTTATTTGGCTACAAAACTGCAGAAAACTATTTAGATATTTATCCAAAAGATATTTAATCTAAAAGATTAAAACAAGTAATATGGAACAACTATTACAGAAAACTATTGTCATTTTTAGTAAATCTGCTAAGTCAATTTATTTAATTAGAGATGAGATTCTCTCTTTTTTTTTTGTAATCTCACTTATATGGTGGCTCCCTCCTGAAGTAGAAATTTTAAAATCGAAGCTTTATCAAGAAATTCCATTCACTTTATTAAAAATAAAGAATGACTCATTTTCTTTTATGTTTAGCAGTAAGGACAAGAAATTTATCAACTACTTTTTTTTTTATCTTTAAATTACACTACATCTAACACAGCTCATTTTCCATTGTTGGTTTATCAATACATAATCACTAAAAGAACGTACGTTTAATTAACTTTATATTTGGTTTATATACAACACATTTTCGACAAAGCTATCATACGATTAATTAAAAAAAAAAATCTTTTCAAACCAGAATTATAAACGATAAACACTTTACTTACTTTAAGATCTGTGACTTCGCTATAGCAAAGCTGCAAAGAAAAGATAAGATAAATATCGCGTTTTCAATTAACTAAAATCAATTAACATGTAATTGCTAACCATTAGTTCTATATGAATGGTTTTTTTTTTTAAAAAAAAGCATACAAGAAAAAAAAGTAAAGATAATTAAAACTGTAACAAATTTAATATATAGTTCTATTATAATCTAAAACTTTTATATGCATTTCATAACAACGAACTTCGTATAAAATAAAAATTTAATATGCCAGAATAACTAAGTACATTTTTTATCAGTCATTTGATAGTTGCTATCATCTTACTTTTTCACTTGGGCGACTATAAATGACATTTGCAATTATATACAGGAAAATAAAAAAATATTTGACAATTCTGTGCTGGTAAATATTATATTTACTTTCACATATGAAAAAAATATTTTTAATTTCAGTACAATGGCAAAGGTAAATCTCATTTTGAGCAGCAGCCATCTACAAACAAACGCGGTAATTCTAACTCCAAAAGTAAAGAAATACTGTAAATATAAAATGACAAACAAAACAAACGGATAGCAAATATTCCAATGAAAATAGGGAAATTAATCTATGAACTCAAAACACATTAGTTCATTATTGTAATTATTTGATATTTTGGGATGCTGTCTTTTAATTTCTTCTGCTGCAAATTCTCTTCTTGAAATATTCAACATCATACCCAAATATAACTCTCATCCTGTCCTCAATTATGGCCTCTCAATGAGAACAAACACCATTGCACTTCTTTAAAAGTCTGCGAATACATTTTAAAATGCACACAAGGTCCATCTTTCCCATTCATTATAGAATATTTTGTTTGAATATCTTCATTTGGTTCTTATGTTCAGATTCAGCAAAAGATGTAAATGTACGACTTAAGAAAAAAATGAATACATAAATATAATGAGAATAATACATAAATATGGAGATGGAAAGAGTTTACCTGTAAATGCACATGAATTTGTTTTGTGGTGACAGTTATGAAAACCAACATGAAAGATATAGGTCATATAAATAAACATGAAAAAAATTAGTAATGTTGAAGTTAATAACAACAAAAAAAAATGTAAAAGTAACAGTTAAATAGATAAAAAATATTAATGATTAAAATGGAAGATCAGATGTAAAAATATAATCCAGTGAGCATAATAATCAATTAAGCAAAATCTTGAAGCTGGTTTGAAGACATGAAAAAAATATATCTTGAAAGAGAGCAGGTCTTTGCAAAAAGCAGTAATTGCTTTTCAATGGTTTAAAGAACATTTAGATTTTTATCATGACAAAGTGTTCTAGAGAAGTTGTTAATGAAGGGAAGTCTAATATAAACAAAATTTGACTTACGCAAAAATATTATTTTCAAAAGTTGGAATTTAACTGTAATGTTGGCATTTCTTTACATCTACTAGATACTAAAAAATGTTTCATTTTATATACCTTATATACTGTGATAATCATAAATTAGAAAAACATGATCAATTGCAAACATTTTTATCAAATTACAATACAGATGGAAACATTATGGATAAATTAATCATAGAATTAAATTTGAATGGAGTGCTATTAATAAAGTAACTTTATATTAAAAAGAAATATGCTAACATGTTTGAAGAAGAAAATTTGTAATAGTCATATTTCACCCATTCTTGCAATATGGATCTAAGATTTGGATGCATAACAAAAGATCAATACAGAGAATTTTAGATCATTCATCAAAATATAAAGAGTTGTATTCTATAAGTAACAATAAAAGATCAGAAGAGATATATACATAGAAGAAAGAACAAATAGGTATTATTGAGATCTTTGAAATAATTAAAAAACTAAAATGGAGATGGACTGGATGTATTACTAGAAGAGATGATAATAGATGGAATTCCAATAGATTTAAAAGATCTAGTGAGAGATTACATATGAGATAAAGTGATCAGATAGTTTGTTGAAGTAATAAGGAAAAAGACATTATTGAAAAAAAAACCTGGATTCAATCTAAAGAGATCATCTTGCAATAGAACATAATAAAGAAAATTAATAATAATTATTGTAAGACAGTAATTAAATGTGAAATTGATGACCATATAAATTGCATTAATTTCTACAAGTTTCTAACAATGATCAGATAATACTTAATCTACAATTAAGCTGTGTTGCCACATAAAGAAAACATGCTAAATATTCTGTACAAATAATACTCACATTTGCTTACTACAATTTTATGCAGACATACAGTTTTTTGTACATGTTGTTGGTAAAGTATGATAATTATGATTAACTCCATCATCTAATTGCTTTCTTTTGAAACTCTTAATATATAACTCAACTTTTATATTCCAAAATCAAATTTTATTGAATATACTAATTATTTATATATTTATAATTGATTTCATCACCAAGAAAAATAAATAATTATATTAGTTTAAATACATGTATATTTTATATACCTGAAATCTAGATGTAATATAAGGCATCTGAACACAGACTTTGAAGCTCCCTTCAGCCATCCAATATTAGCATTATAGTAAACATAGTTAATTAATAATTCATTATATAAATACTTCCACAATGATAGCATGCATGTATCAATATGTGTTTACTCTTTTTTTTCCAGAGTATTGATCATTTTAATCTACTTAAAATGAGAAAATGTAGACATTTTAGAGAAAGATGATAAAATTTTGGGAAAATCATGAAAAAGAACTTGTTTCTTGTTTGTTAACCAGTCAGACTGCTATATCTAAATTTAGTCCTGTAATTAAAATGTTTAGGAACTACAAACGTTAGATAATAATATGAAAGAAATTGTAAAAACAATTTTATTTTTTTGACTAAAGATTCAAATTTAAGTGAATCTAAGAAAGGTATTATAATTAGTATACTACAAAGTATAGTTCGCAATCATAATTCTAAAATTTAAATTATACACCGTCTTCTCCAATTCCAGCTCTGTATTTAAAATAAAATGAGTTAATTAATAAAATACATTCAATGTTTATTCCAATACTTGTAAATTTGCTATTAACTAAAATTTGATTTACAGAATTCCTGCTATGATTTGTAAAAAAGCAACAATTTTAAGCCATAATCAATCTAAGAAAATATTGATAATGTAGTAGGTTACAGTGATTAACCTTTTCTCCCATTTCCTTTGGTTATATTAAATATAACAATATTAAAATACTCACATATGCACTCAATACCAACAAATTTCTTATTGAACACCTTAATCAAACTAACAGTTTTGACTCCTCAATAGGATTCTTCGACGCCATATTTTCTCACAAAAATATTTTTAAAAAAAATATTCTAAAAATTGCTGATCAGTCAAAAATGATAACTTGAATAAGATGCTAAATAAAGCCATTGCTTGGTACTAAATGTATATATAAAATAATTTAATAATACTGATATTTATATTTTGTAGACTGAAAATTGACTCATTTTTTCTCTTTAGAGATTTTCTTCATTGTTATAATTTTTGTCCTGTCACCATTTATAATTAGATAAAACATGAAAACATCTAAATATTATTTAAAGAAAATAATATATGAATATTATTTAAAGAAAATAATATAAGTTCTACACAATAGCTTCAAAATAATTCATCAATTTATCAACATCAGAAAGTGTTAATAAAAAGGTATGAAGAATCAATTCTAGAAGAGGAGAAAAAAAAAAACCAAAGATAAAAAAAAAACAAAACCCAACAACAATAAATAAAAAGTTTAAAAAAAAACAACATACAAAAAGAAAAGACTGGATTCAGAAATTTTGTATGTATAATTAAAGAAGAGAAACATGATTGTACAAATATATACAATTCCACTGTAAAAAACAAAACAAAATAATAAACATATTGATATTATGAGAATAAAGCAGGATAGTAATTATTAACTCCACCATTTTAGTTATTGAACTATCTTCTTGTAAATTGTGAGATACAATTAAATCTTTTATATTTCAAAATAATTATAAATCAAATGTGATTAATTTATAATGAAAAGAAATGTAATAATGTTTATCCCAATAAAGGGTGATTTAAAATCAGTAGTATATCACAAATGCTAATTAAAAATATTGGAATTATAAATTAAATTTATCAGTTAAAATTAACCAATATTATACAAATGTGGTGGGAAAAATAATAAATACTAACTGATTTTAATAAATACTTTATTTCTGAAGTTTCAATAGCTGTTAGATATTAAAAATTGCCAACTTAGGACTTCAATTTTGTAATGCTATCAGGGAGTTCTTTTAAAATAGATGTTGGTAATATGAATAGGTCCATTATTAAATTTATTTTAAAGAAGCACTATTATTAATTTTTTATGTTAATGAATGTATTAGTAATTTAGTTCCCTGCTTAGTAGAATAATAAAACGAATGTGAAACTTCAAAAGCAATATAGAGATTTACAGATATAAGTTCAACAATTGACAGTTGGTATATTAAAAATGTAAAAAAGATACATTTATAAATCATTATTACCCTTTTTTGCGTGCCTTGGAATATATGAATCTAAAAAATGACATAATCTTAATAATTAAATCAATAATGGAGAAGGTTTTTTTTTTCAATCATTTCCCACATAATAAAGATAATTGTTTATAGTTGATCCTTTCTTGAGTTGGCTACTATTTTTGCGAATCAATGTAATTAGCCTTATTTCCCTGTAATTTCAATAGATACCATTCATCAGAATGGAACTTCATAATAAATATAAAAATGTGAAGACAGAAATTCACTTACTAACAAGAAGATCGAAAAATGTTTACTGACCTTTGCTGATTGTCATTATTCTTTGAAGGATTGAAAGTAAAATATGAATATGAAAAGTGATATCACAATCCTATTAAAATCAGCAATTATATTTTGAATAGGTAGAAATAATATTTTGAGTAATAATATAAAAATCGATATGATGATTTTTAATGATATGTCCATTTTATCTACTTATTTGCATTTGGACAAAGATATCCAGTTTAATAAACAACAGCTCTTAGTAATCTTAAAAATGGAAAAGTTTTAAAATAGCCGAGTGATATATTATTTTCAAAAATATTGAATTTTTTTAGGAATATACTTAAGAAAATGTTCTTTGTGATCTTTTAGGGTGCTTTTATTCTTCAAATTTTTAAAAACAAGATACATAATCAAGACTGCAGTAATTATCATGGGCTATCATTATCATTTAAAGTAAAAGTATTTTCAAGAACTTTCTTGAGTAGATTACTTCCAGATATAGATGAATGTTTGCCAGAGATTCAATATGGTTTTAGAGAATCAAAAATAATTATAGATATGCTTTGTGTTGCCAGGCAAATGCAAGAAAAGTGTTGGAACAAAGTAATGACTTATATATTGCTTTTATTGATAAGAAGTGTTATTATAACAGATGAAAAATTTGTAGTATTTGAAATAAAAATTGATTTAATCAAACAGGGATCATGCTATAATAGAGGTTTGATGGTGGAATTTTTAATTTGAATCAATTAAAAGTGAAAAGAAACAATTCCTTGAATTTTGGATTTACAATACGCTGATGATTGTGTTATGTTCGTCTGTTCAAAAGATGATTTACAGAATATATTTAATGTTTTGAATTTAGCATATTAATTAATATTCAAAAAACTCAAATTCTTTATCAACCAGTGAATAATTATCAACTTGAAAATGTACACCAATTTAAATATTTTGATTTTTTAATAAGTACCACATAGACTCCAATATGTTGCTGTTAGTTTAACAAATTGAAAGATTAGAGTATTTTATTACAGGGAAATAAGTACTGCAACTCAGCTAGATGTGATATTATATGGTATACAATTGTAAAATAATATTTTTGTTTGATTGGATATGTAAAATGAATAAAGAATGATACCATGTAAATTGTATGAATTATGTTTCCAATGGTAAGATATGTGAGATAATAGAATACGTTACAATTAGACAAAGTGTTAATTTCTTTTGGAGTTAGAATGGTCATACATAATTATGAATGGCTGTTTATTATTACTACTGGTATATACCATACCACATCACAACATAAATGCCTAACAATGTTAATTCATGTGATATTTGAAATATTTTGTCATATAATTTGATAATTCAAGACCAATTATTTTACCAAACATTCTTCCTCCAAAAACAAATAACTGGTTGGAAGCATGAGTTTCAACCAGTTTCATTTCAAATTATGATTGTTCTTAAATAATAGAAAAAATCCTATAAAAAAGGTAGTCAATTACAGTCCTGTCCTGGACATTCCAATATACAATGGATCTAAAAATCTTAGATTACAAGAAGAAACAGAAAGAGTATATGACAATCTGATAAATTTATTGTTATCAGATCTTGATTTTTGTGTGTTATTACTTTATCTCTCCACAAAGATTCTCTATTATATTTACAACAAAGATGTATAAAAAGATATTTCATGTTAATAATATAACTTAATTATATAAAAAAATATATCTTAATTGTATTATTATTATAATTAGATGCAAACAAATTAAATCTAATCATTATGATTGATTATACGAATAGTATTTCTCCTTATTGAACTATTGTTTGTTTATTTATTCATCAAAATGCAATTCAAAACAATATCTTTTCTTATTATTCCTTTTCAGTAACAAATGTTCACATCTTTAAGACTTGAAAAAGCTTGATCTTCATGGTATGTCCTAATATCTAAACATCCCTTAGTGTTTTCACTTTAACACTTAATAAAATAAAATTACAAAGTAATAATGATTATTATAAAGTTAAATAAAAGTTTTAAAAAAGAGAATAAACTTTATGCAAGAGTATAGAAAAACAAGTAAGCATTTAAATATATATATATATATATATAATGTAATATATATATATTTAAATATATATATATATACACATAATGTAATAAATGCAATAATATATTTTTCAGTGGAGACTCTAAAAATGAAAAGCCAGCAACATCATATTAAAAACATTTTTAAGAAATGATGAAATTCCAAATGAAAAAATCAGACAAGGAATCTTCTTGATCTATAAACAAATATCAGTATTTTTTTATCTTTAATGTTAATCTATAATTCATTAAACAAATATTATCTGTTAGCATATTTTTCCATATCACTTGTAATGAAGATTGATATCATTTTCCCATAAAGCAGCTGAAACACCAAACAGTAATATTCTTGCTACAAGATTTGTAAAGAGTTACACAAGCTAAATGATGTATTAGCATTTACTGAATATACTGAGTATATCAGTTATGGGTTTTTTCTATGTTCATAAACATCTCAAGATTTTTGACCCTTACAATATATATATATAGATGCTATTGCTTAATGCATAAATCATTTCATATACAATGTTTATTTGATTTCAATTTGGTTACTTAATTGTCTCTATGACTCACCTCACTCCTAGTGTTGTCACTTAATTGAACATTCCACTGACAGGGAAGATTATACAGTAGATATGGATGCTGCTTGAGAACTGCATTGAAAATGTCCTAAAAAAAGAAATTGGATTTCTTTATGTTTGCTTTAATTTAAACATTGAATTAAATTTTAGAGTTAAGTTTTATAGCGAAATTCAGTAGATAATGTCTAAAAAAGAAAATCAATAATTCAGTGTAATTTAATCAATATAAAAAGAATTTCAGCAAAAAAGATTTATACTTCATTATACAAAGCAAATAAAAAGAAACTAAAGCTTCCAGTCAAATACAGTTTCACATATTCACTACTTTTAATATATATATCAGAATCACCACAAAATATATGTTCATAAGTTTGTGTTTATATTATTTAATTATCAGCCATGAATATGGTGCAAGTGCAAAAATACTAAAAGCCATTTTGGAGTTTTTAAAATGAAATCTTACTCCTTATCAAAACCATAGATAATTATTTTAGATTTATTTCAATTAAACAATAGCTAGCTGAGCAATGCTTTTAACGTAGAAGGTCATAGGTCATATTCAAAGAGCTATGCATATGACCTTCTAGAGTAAAATCATTGCTCAATTAGTTATTGTTTAATTGAAATAAACTAATCTTTTCTTCAAGTGAATAAACCCTATTAAAGAATTACATAGTCAAACAAAAGAAGTAAATCTTTATAGATTATATATATATCAAAATAAATCAGTCAACATTGTAAGTAGGACATTAGTAATACAATAGTAATGTCTTATTCATAACAGTGAACGATTTATCTTGATGTATATAAATGATCAATTACAAATATACAAATTGACTACAGAATAAGATTTGACTTCAAAAATCTCTAACAGGTTTTCATTTTCATATTATATCCATAGTTTCCAGTACTCAGACTTTTATATTAATTCATGGTCAACTAAACCACTTGAGAATTGTTTTAATGAAATGGTGCAACTTATTTAAATGATTAATTTGTTTGGGCACACACACTCCATTTTATGCTATTTGAATATAATATTTAATAAAAGAGAAATATAACTATCTAATAAATAAATGATTAATCTTATCATTATAAATGTATAATATAAAAATGAGTCAATGCTTCAGGTCACACAATATTATATATTTAAAAAGTTTACTGACCATTAGTTGTAATATATATTAGGTTCTCTAAGGTTAAAAACTCAATAAACATATAAAATTAATTGAGAGAGAAGAAAGGGAGGAGATAAACTGGAATGAAACAGAATGTAAAAATAATTTCAAAAGATATATCAACATATGCTAAATATGGGTTAAAAATAAATATATAAAACATGAATATAATAAAGAATTAATAAAGGAAACTGACAATATCAAACCCAATACATAACAACAAATCAGGCAATATAAATAAAAACAAGATCTGGCTTAGGAAGAAATTTAGCTAAATGAAAATATTTATAATTTATCTTATGTAAATGTGAGTAAAGATATATAACAGGAATGGCCAGGACAATATGGAATCAATATAAATTCCCTAATAATAATTATTACTAAAAGTGATATTTTTACAACTGCATACATTATTAAAATGTAAAATATATTTACAACAAATTCTAATCTAAGAAGAGAAAGAATTATACTTGTATGAAAAAACAGAATAGCTTTTACTTTATCCAGATTTACCAATAAAAATTTATATCTTAGTCATTTACTAATAAATCTAAATATTTGCTATTTTTTCAAGATAGTATTAAGAAGCAGCTCTACAAGATAAGGCAATATCATCAGCAAAAACAAAAATCTATATCTTTAATATAAATTTAAAGATTGACCTTGTGGCACTCCAAGATTAATTATAATCACATTACTGATAACACCACAAATGTTAGTTAAATGTATTTTTTATCTTTTAAATAACTCTCAAGAAAATCATTAAAACTATACAAAAAAGAATGTTTAATTAAAATATGATTAACAGAATCAAATGCTTTGATCAAATCTAGATACATAACCAATGTTTTTATTTCATGATCCAGTAAATATGTTAAATAAAGTACATGATTTTTAAAGCATTCGAAGTATTTCTACCAAAAATAAAATCATACTGACTATCTAATAATACTTTTTTTTGATCAATTGTCTTTATTAACAAATTTCAAAATAAGAGAAATAATAAAATTATTCATAAACATGGAGTCACTCTTTTTAAAGATAAAAGTAATGACTAAATTTCCTGCAGTCAGGAAAGGTCCTAGTACATAAGAATAAGTTAAATAAATGAACCACATCAGGAATAAAAACGAATTTATTATTTGTTAGAATCTTAGATGCTAAACTGTCTAATCCAGAAGAATGACATTATTTAAACATCAATTAAAATAGATAATTGAGATTCAGAAACATCCAAACCTAAAAAAAAAATATGAACATGAATAGCAAGACAAAATCTGTTCACAAGCATTATGTATTAGCACATTTGGAAAAATACATTAAACTGATCAATTATATATTATTCATTATTCTGTGATTTTCTTTATATTTAATAAATTTAATTCTATTAAAATATTTTTTTTTTATCAAATAAGTGATTGTTCTTCATTTTAAGAAAACATTTTTATCAATGAGAAACTTCTAATAATATTGAAATTTTAATTTTCTAATATCAGATTTAATTTCAAATTAATACTCTCACACTCTACTAGCATTGTGACAGTTTTAATTGTCTTTTGCTTGAAAGCTTTCAACACTAATTAATTTGACTTCATTTGGTAGAAATTTTGTTTAGAAATAAAATAAATTCTAAAAAATCTCATTTGATTTGTGTAAATATTGGGGAAAAAAATCAAAACAATAAATGTTTTTCATCATCAAAGATTAGAAGCAGTTTCATCTCAGAAAACAAACAAAATCTTTTTTGACATTTGTTTTTAAAATGTAAATGAGTAAATAAAATCAATAACTTAAAAATTTATCAAATTATTCAGTAAAAGTTTAAATTTTTTATAGTATTGCAATATATTCTAGTAGTCTGCCAGGGTTGATAACTTTCACTGTGAACTGCATTGCTAACACTATTGTAAAAAAAAAAATACAGCATTCTATTTTTAAAAATAAAATACCCACAAGCAAATTTATATTCTTGATTTTTAATAAGTATCATATAATTATTGTCCAGAAATATATCATGAATCTTAACAAACTTCATAATTTAGCCATTTAAAATATTTTCTCAAAATAATATCACATAGTTCGAGACTTTCAAGGAAAAACACAAAGCCATTAAGGCAAAGGTTAAAAGTTTTATAAGTTGCCACATTTTCAATTATCACACCATCTACAAAATTTTTTGGGAATTAAAATATTAGAATTAAATATATGTGATTTTATTGTTAGATTTAAAAAATAACAATTTCCCTCAATAGGCAGTAAATTGAACTTTGTAATTTCTCATATGAAGTGAACTTATTGAGAAAATTAAAGAGTTAAGGTTTTTTAAAATTAGTTGCTGCTCCACATGAGAATTTCAACAAATTTCTTAGATTTATTTTGCGTATCAAAGTGTTAGTTATCCATGTTCAACACCTTTTATTATTCTTTCAAAAAAACTTTTATTTGTGCCTCTTTGCCCAATGTCAATTTCACTAGATTACAACAATAATGTCTAAGTTACACTTATTCTACCTCCCCTTTTCACCAATACATAATCCAACTGACCAACAATCATAGTGATTACCATATTTAACATTATCAATATTTCACATGTAATTTTTCTAGGTACAACAATCATCTTTTGATAACCCTGGTCAAATAATAAGTACAATCTACAGGGACCTATCAAAGCAGCCTGCTTAATAAATTACAACTTGGAATTTTGTCATGACCCACAGTGTCTTCACTCCAACTCCTGAGGGTCCTGATCACACTTCATGTTAGTACAAACATACCTGATTTGTAAATCTACAAGCAATTATTTACATTTTTGTACAACAGAATTATATAATTCAAATAATCAGAAATATAAATTGGACCCTTCAAGTCTGTAGTGACTACATCTGTCTAAACTGAAGGCCTGGAGTGCCTCCTAATCTATCCTTTCAGAGGTCAGGGGAATTGACCTTAATCAATGGAGGTAGTCAAACACTTTCTCAATGTTCAGTCAGCCTTCCTGGTGCCCTATAAGTTATGAGCCCATCAGTGAATATAGATACAAGTCTTTTGAGTTTGATGTATAATAAGTTGTCACAAGGTTATTCTCATGTACATTATAACAGTGATTACTTAGACTCTTAGAGTATGTCAATCAATGAGTTCATTAGAGTATTCTATCTAATTGATATAGTCTTGGCCAAGTTAACTCTGGACCATGTTTGATTCACCATCTATGTCTGACATATCCTCTTGTCGGTCTTTTCCAGCTCTTTAATTTTCTTAAGAAAAATTTAATGAAAGGTTTGTTCAGTTCGCCCTTGAAATATTAAAATGTTCCAGGCTTCCCAAATGGCAAAGTTCATTTGAGTTGCAAGTCTGATCAACCGAAATTCACATTTTCTGATTGCTTTGGTAATATCAACTGCAGCAGTATTTTTATCTGACATTTGCATTAGGAACTATCTCTGTATATAGTTCCATTTTTCACAATCTTGCATAATTTGTTCATGATCCTCCTCAGCTTTATTGCAGAGAGGGTATATAGTGTCCAAACTAATCCCTCTCCTATAATTTAGAAAGGTTTGAGTAGGGAGGACTCCCAAGATTGACCTTGAACAGAAAGTCGACCAGTTTTGGTTCTAATTTTAAACTCTTGGTCAGCCTCGCAAATCCAATTGTACCAAGTAAGGGTTTACTTTTTTCTTCAACCTTATCATTATGAGAGAGCCCATAAGTATCCCAATTGAGACCTGTTGCTTCAACCAGACACCCCCTTTAGGTGGAGGGAGTCGATCTGTAAGATGGAAAGGGACACTCAATTTTCTCATTCTCACACAAACTGATGAAGATGTTATGGGACTGTTGCAGGAGAAAATTCTGTAGGGAGTGCAACTCTAAACAATTCAACTTCTTAGGTTGTTGAAGGATCCTCATGCTGATTACTGAGGTCTCCCCTCCCCCAGCACAGATTCCTACATAGTGTTTCAATTCATTTAGTAAACAACCTTGTTGGGGAAAAGCCCACTAAAAAGTATGTTATCTTTGGCAGCACCACTACATTTAGTAGCACGACCTTTCCCAACAATGACAGAGGTACCGTCCTCAAGGAATTTACAGTTTTTTGGACCTTATCAAACAAGGCCTCCTCCAGCTCTTTTCTCATAACATTGGGGGGGGGGGGGCAGTTGCAAGCTGAAAAATTTCTGCAGGGCAGATTTAAAGCTTCCTAGAATTTGTTTCCCAGTTCTAATCAACCATAAGGCTGATTTCTCCACATTGACCTTTAGACCAGAGTCACAAGCAACCTGGTCTAATATCTTCTCTAGCTCACCAACATCCTCCTGTGAAGAGAGAAACACCACCACATCAACCATGTAGGGAATGTGGTGAATGTTCTATCCCAGCAATGGAATGGCAACTCCGGTTAGAGATGCCTCAATGGTCAACAGGAAAGGGTTGATGTATGCCATAAATAGGAGAGTGCTCAGTGGCAAGCCCTAAGGGATGGAAACACAGGACCGAAAACCTAGAGCAACCCGACCATCCAAAGACAGAAAAACCTCACGATTTTGCAGCAGGTTTTCTATCATTTGGAGGTATGCCTCAGGCATTTTGAATCCCTCCAGAACACTGAGAAGCACTTAAATTCTGATGCAATCAAAAGCACTGGCAAAGTCCAGCTGTACCATGACTGGCAGGTTCATCTTTCTATTACATACATAGTCAATTATGAGGCAAAACCGGCTGATGGCATCAGCAGTAGAGCTCCCCTTCTTAGCAAATTGATAAGAGGACAATTGCTGTATGATGTTCTGCTGACCATTGTCCTTGATGATACTTTGAATCATCTTTATTAACAATGGGACCATAGAAATGGGTCTTAAATTCCCCAAACCACTAGGACCATCTTGTCCTTGATGATACTTTCAACTGTCTTATATTAACAATGGGACCATAGATATGGATCTTAAATTCCCCAAATGACCAGGACTATCTGGCTTTTTCAAAAGAGGCACCATAGCAATGGGGTAGATCCCACTGATTTCTTGGCATCCATCAGCAAGAAGGTCCACCACGTTCTTCACAATTGGAACTGTGAAAGACCTAAGGTGTATCAGAAGGAACTTGGGAATTCCATGCAGACCAGGGTGAGTCCCATGCCGAAACACTTTGATTTTAGCTAGGATATGAGATTCAGTAATGTTGTGTGAATTGGAACTCCCAGTCAAGAAGAACCTACGGGACTTAACAGAGCTGATAGGATTGAATTTTCCTGCATAATGTTCATGGTTTCTAATAAGCAAGGAAGTTCCCACCTATCGATTGCCGCCCAACTCAATCGACTGGGGAGCACGGGAGCTCTTGCCATACCCAAGGGCCCACTAAAGGTAATCCCTGATCCAGCATTGCTGCAGATGTAAATATTGTTGTGCCCTCTTAATTGAGAGGTATTCAGCAACTATCCTCTGATTTTCCCTATTTAAAATCATTCTTATCTATTGCATACTTTATCCACCACTTTTGATTTCAAACATATCAAAAACAAAAATAGTTGATAATACTGATAAATTACCTGCTTGCTTTGCCTTATCACCTCAATTTTCTATTAATCTATAATAGACATTTTCTAAGGTGAAAAGTTATACTCCTATAACCAAACAGACAAAAGATATGTGATATATATAACACGATGCCAAGAATTTCTATGTCTGAAGTGTGTTGTTGGTAATGAGATTCAAAATGAGTGGAATAGCATTTGCTAATAAACCAAGGCTTAAACTATATCATAACTAGAATGGCCCAATAGATCCTAGCATCTTCCTAACTGCACTTATGAATATAAAAATGGTTTAACTATCCACAGGAAAAAATACCAGACAAAATATTGGTGTCACATGGGAACTATCCAAGTACACTCAATTAGTAATCAGAAATACATCTATAACTCTCCAGTTGCAATTTAAAACAACTGAGGTCAATAATACAAAATATAATATCAACATGCACATATGCAACACTAGGACATTGAGACTTAATGATAACCTAATCTAAGATATAATCATATTCTAATAGAAAATGAACAATAGCAAAGCAAATAGTATAGTCATAATAAATGTCATAGCAGAATCTAATCTTATGTTTATAAGTATTGGAGATCAAATAGTGATAATTATTTTTAAATAACAACAATTCATTAAAACACATGAATTTATCAAGAACCAATTCATTTAAAAATAAAATTGAGAAGTTAAATTTTGGTTACCTTTATTCAAATATAATGCCAATATAAGATATACAATCATATTTAATAATTAAATATAACAATACCAATAATAAACTAAATACTATCTTTTTTTTTCTTTTTTTAATACTGATAAAAAAATTATTTCCATTTTTAAAAGTTGATTTCTAAGCTTAAGAACAACTTTGGAGCAGGTGGGAACAAAGAGTAGACATTTTGTTTTTAGATACTTCATCATTTTTACATGCAAGACATTTCTATAATGATCTAAATTTCATTCATAAAATAATAATTAAATTTCCAGTTGACATGGTAGATGTATTAATTATTCATGAGAATATTATTATAATGGGAAGCTTTAAACTTCAATTCCTTCCTTAAAATATCAAATCCTTCTGTAAAACAATTTGCAATAAAAGAGGAATATCATTGTAAATAAAGAGTTAATTTTCAAGTATTCAGCTTTAATAAACTCATAGTAAAAAATGATAATTTTGTAGTGCATTTAAATAAATAAATTATCCAGATAACTTGTTTAATATCAAATTTCTAAACAACGTTATTTATAATTAGTGATAAAGTGCTAAAATGCTTATAATGTTTAGGTTTAGTCATACGGTTAATTAATTCACTGTGTAATTTAAAGTATATATATGACAGGAATTAATATAAAAATAAAAAGGCAAATGCATTCTTACAGGGTTTGTGGAGTTACTAGTGGATGACTTCTTGTTGACAGACATTTTTTCAGAAGATATTAAGCAAATTCCTAGTAATTCGTATTCTATTAAGGTTATCCCCCAATGGAAAATAACGTTTTTTCTACTCCATTCTTTTTATCATACTACTTATACATTCTTTGGTATAATATTTATTTAATATTCTGTTGCTTTGACTTCTTAAAAATACATTTTAAACATAATCAGCAATACTTAATTAGCAAAATTAATTCAATTTAATCAGAATCAGACAAGATAAATTCTCAGATTGTTCAGTGTTCAATAAAAAAAAAGAAAAAGAGAATGAGTGAGAGAGTCAGACACCAGGAATCACCTTTTATAAACTTTTTCACGTGACATCTAGCAAATTGTAAACCAATTAACTCCTATTGGTAATTAAAATAAAATTGATTTAAAAAATAATTAATTCTGTTATCTAATTATTGTAAAATAACAAAGTTACCTGATATTTAATAAATATTTTATCCTCAAAATATTTATTTTTCTTTTTTTCTATTTAATCAATAAATATACCATATTTTATTAAATATTGTTTTATATACTAGGTTCTCATTTTTTTATTACTTTCAAAATTTTAAATATTATAGCAAAATTCTTTTGTTAACTTCCAAGCAATAAAATCAATCTTGAACAAGAAAGTAAAACATTTATTCCATATATCTTTCAAGCCCATGTATTTGCATACACATTTAAATTAAAGCTGTCTTCAATTAATTAAAATATCTATTCTAACATTTTGAATGTTATAAAACACCATTCATTTAATATATGGAATAAGTTATAATTTACTTTAATGATTGATTATTAAACTATTTAATCAACAATACAGACTTAGCTTTAATTTTACATATAATATTATAGGCTAATATATCTTAGCATTATTACCTATCACTTGACTTATAAAATTAGGGTTGAAGTATAAAATTAACTGATATTTTAACTTTTGACTATAACGTATTCTTAAAATATGCAGATTAAATACTTAAATTTTATTTCAATACAAGATTGAAACCTAGCTTTACAACAATAATGATCTATAACATCCCACTTACATATGGTTATAGAAAGTTCTAAAATAAAAGATGTATGTACTACACATAAAAATTTAATTTTTTTTTACAAATTAACCATAAAAACAATTGCCTTCAGAAGCAATTGTAATCAAAAGGTTACCATATGTATTAAATGAAGTTTATTTACAATATAGGTTTAGCAAGCATTATTTTTAAATAAATATTTCCAATCAAAAGCAAAAATGTCAAATACTTTTTTTTCACTTTAAATACTATTTCATATTTTTAATCACATATATTATTATGTAAACATACCAAATAGAATACATACTTAAGAGTTGTACATATTAACTTATAACAAAAATATCTAGTGATATATATAAATTTGATATAATGTTCTGATTTTTATTAAGCACATAGGAAGTGTCCAATAAATTTAAAGTACAATATAGTTGACATTTTTATTTATTGTGTCAATACTAAAAAGTTAAAAATACAAGAGTAAAAAAATTTTAAATTTAAATTCTTTTATTTAACATGCATTAAAAAAAAAACTTGTTTCTTAAACCACAATTGAGGTTTCTAGATATAACTTAAATTAAAGGCACGAGGAGGAAGTCCTGAAATTAATGAAGTCAACCTTTTTTTTTTTATAACAAAGGATTGATTTCATAAATTTCTGGACCTGCTTTTATTTCAAGTTAGATCTAAAAATACTAATTGTAGTTGAAAAAACAATTTTTTTATTTTTATTTTTAGTGGATGGTAAATAAAAGCATTTAATTAAAAAAAAATCTTGCATTATTTTTTGCAGCACTGTTATTATAATTTATTAAAGATCTGTCAAGCATTGGTGGTCGAGTGGTCAGCACAGCTGCCTTACAAGCAGTTGTCTTGGGTTTGCGGGTTCACTTCCTGGCCAATGCTTTGACACATGGAAAAAAGGAAAGGAAAAAAAACATATTAAAGATCTTACTCTAGCTACCCATTATTTTACAAAAATGCATTCTTAAGAAATAATAAATTAGATCCAAAAATTTAATTGTTTACTGTAATTTTAATATGAGTGACTCATTTTTTAAAGCTAATAATGTATATATAGCTTGTGGGAAAATTAAAATAATTTATAAGTTACTAAATAAAATTTTTAGATAATATTAAACATTTTTTGATTTATTTTTAGAGCACATTTATTTTTAATTATATGCCAAATGAAATTTGTATCATGGAGATTATTATATTTATGAAGAAACCATCTTTGCCTCCAATGGGCTGGAAATCCTATTATAAACTACAATATCAGGATATTGTATAAAAATTATGTAAGTTATAATTTTTACTATTTATTATTAGAACTTACAGTATTATTGTATATCTAATTCAGTATTTTTGTTTTAAAAAAAAATTAAAAACTTTATTTTGCAAAGATGACATTGCTTTGATGACATTCATATCCTATGATATTAGTAGTCTGGTAAAAAATCGCACACATTAAAAAAATTTTTATTTAGAGAATGTTATAGAGAATAACTGACTAATAATCAATTATAATGTTTATAAATTGATGATATATGGTAAGAGTTGGATATATATATATTGAGACTTATGTGTCTTATGGCATACAACACAGTAATGTGTGTGCATGTATATATATAAAGTTGAAAGAAAAAAATAAACAAACAAATTTTTGTGTGTGTGGATATTTTCTATATTTCACTGGAATAACACTTAACCCTTCCATATTGCAGCCTAGACTCAATCATTTCAGCATTTTCTGAAATTTTTCTTTGTCTCACACATCAACATAAAATATATGATTAAATAATTATTACTTATCAGAAAATAATAAATTTGACTTCATTTGATAGATATTTTTGTTTACTATTAAAATAAAATTTAAATGTTCACATTTTGTTTTTATAAATATTAAAAAATGAGATCGTAATCAAAACAAAAAGATTACATGTCATCATTTCAGAAAGATTATTTTCAGTTTACAAAATCAATAAAATCTTCATTATTTCTGATTATTTTTAAAAATTTGAATGAACATTTATTTATTTCTCTTGTATCTAATTAATTATGCTTTAAAAGTTTAAAATTTTTGAATATTTATTGCAAAATTGTGATATTTTCATATTCATAAGTATAAGTAGATTGCTTATATGGAAGCTAACTTGTGAATAGCTTAAGGCCATATACATGTTAGCTGCTAATATAACATTATATATTTGAAAATAAAGTATTTCCAGTCAAAATAAGTTATTAATAATTTATATTTCTTGATATCTAATCAATATAGTGTAAATTATTGTAAAAATATCTAAAACTGTATTAAATGTGCAAATAAACAAGTTTTTGGTCATTGGGACTATTTTCTTTAAACAATATATTAATATGCCAAATGTTTTACCACCTGGCCTTGGAACAAATGCTGAACATGTAAGGTAGTTTTTTTAATTTCCCACCATCTATAACAATTTTTTGAATAAAACTTTTATATAATAAAATATACAGAAAAATATGCATTTTAACATATAATACTTGTGAAAAAATTCACCAAGGAGAAAATTGGAAAAAAATAAATGTAAAATTGCAAACTAAAATTATGAAAGGTTAAGGATTAAATAATTTTAATTTTTTTGTTATAAATTAAACATTTAAAAAGGTCTAATTAATATTTATTAATTATGATTTTGAAATTAAAACAGGCATGTTACAATAGATATGCTGGTAATTATAAAATTCCATTATCTATTTTGATTAGCAAATTTTTTAAATTAAAGCTTGTATAACATATTTTGATAAAAATGCTACAAAGTTGTTTATCAAAAAATTAAAGTGAATTGAAAAAGTCATTAACTTTTTTCAATCAAGATAGGGAAAAATTATTTTTAATTACTGGGTTTTAAATTCCAGTCTGATTAAAGAAAAGAGAGTGCAAGTCCAGCTGTTGCTAATAGTGCAACAATGGTAAAGTTTGGATTCACACAAATTTGGATTCACATGGAAGCAAGACCCAGATTTACTGTGCTCTTCATAGACCATATATATGTGTGAATTAGACAGCATAAAGACTAAATAAAGTCACAGTTACCTGGATTATACCTTTCCTGATGGTCAGGATGTTTCTAGTATTTTTGATTTATTGTTATAGTTTGATAAAGTAGCAACTAAGTACGTGCATCCAGATAATTAGTTGTATTCCTGTCCTAGGTGTGACAGTGGTCAAATAATTAAACTGGTCTATAGTGGACACCTTTCAATTACAAATCACATGACTGACTATGATCATTCATGATGATGAATGATTATTACATCTGTATAATGTTGATCACACATGCTCATTCCTTTTATATTTAATAAAATTTTGTTTACTTGGAAATAATGATGGTTTCCTATCTCATAATTTACTCCTAAAGTGGTTTAGTTACCATTATTGCCCAAGTTGTGGGAGTATTATTTTCCAAACTGTTACAAATGACTACCCAATGTGGGACATTGTAAGTTCAAATTCCCTTTTAACCCCTGTATCTTATGAACTATTACAAATGGCATTCAACATGGTGCACCATTTGTAATGGAACAAAGTCAGGGGTGAACCTGGGGTGATGACATTAATCTTCATCAACTCCAAGTCCACAAAATTTAAATATAAAATTAAATACAAAATGACTATAATGAAAAATGGCTATGAGTATGATGATCATGAGAGAACAACACAACAGTAAATAAGTACATGTTATTATAAGTAATAAATTTACCAGCATTACACAAAAATAACAATCATTCATCATCATGATTGATCAACAATAAAAATAAATCAACAGTCCATCTTGTGACTGGATTTGAAATGGTTCTACTATAGATTAGGCTAATTATTCAGCATTTGCCAGCTTGGGACAGATTATTTAAACATTAATTTGAATGTACAAACTTAAGTGCTAATCCATCAGAATACAACAGTAAAAATAATTATGAAATACTAAAACATGCTGATCATCATCATTGCTCTGGCTACTAAGTATCTTTAATGTACTAGCAAATTATAAACTCAATTTCTACTAAATACTAAACCAAATAAAATATAGTGCATGGACTTTAAAGAATATCCCCATTGCCCACCAGCCCATGATCATCATCATCTGGATGTCCATAAACACTAAATATAAACTCTTTTATATAACTGACCATTATGTACAAATCTAGCTCAGGAACAAAAAGTTTATAACTGAACAAGATATATAATCCTAACTTATAATATTCTAAAACTATTTAAGATTGAATAAATTCACTGGAATAACTATCAATGAAATATCAATTTATTAATATCAATTGAAATGAAATTAAGTTCTGCTGAGTATGCCATAAATATATATTTGGCATTCTGATTTATAAATACATTCCAACAGTTTTACATAAAGCACATATATCAGACACAGATGTGCAGTACAATAATTTATTAACATATTTGGATTGACATACACCTATAAATGAAATTTATTTTTATAATTGTAATGACTGATTTAACATATATGTGTTTACATGACACTCATTTACATAAGCACACAGATGTGCTATAACATATGGGGCTTGTCATGTAATGATAAAAAAATGTTATCACATTTTAAGTTTACATAAATAATGACTGATTTAATATATATGTGTGTGCATATGGAACTGGGTGCACACACTAACATTCCAAATAAAAATTGACCTAATAACCCATATTATATTTTTTTAATACACGATTAATTCAATGTCAAAAAACATAAAATGCACACATATAAAAGCACATAGATATGTGGTATAATAATTTATGAATATATCTCAACTATTACATAATAAAAAATATGATTAATTTTAACATATAGGTGTCTATCTGACATGCATCTATATAAGCACACAGACATGCCATAACATATGGGAATTATCATATAATAATAAAATGTTATCACATTTTAATGATACATAAATAATGACAGTTTTCACACACACACACATATATATATACATAAAAATGTCTGTGCAAACTGACATTTATATCATATATTTTAATTTATCAAAATAATTAACTTATTAAACATATTTTCACATTTAAATTCCATGTTGAAGAAAAATCTTTTTTGTTTACTATTGGATTGTAAATGAATTAATAACTGATTCATATATACACATGTATGTGTAAATTTTATGTATACTTTCAACATAAAATTCAAATGTGAAAATATGTTATAAACATTAATGTATGTCCACATTTCCATGCATACACACATATATATGTAAAAACTATCATTATTTATGTATCATTAAAATGTGATGAGTTGGAGTGTGGAGTAGATTGAAGCCTGTCCATTAAAGTAAGAAAATTGTCTATCTTAATATATATCTGAGCTCTTATAGTATATATGTGTGGAGATGATAGACTGGACCAACTGATGATTGCTGGTTTAGCATGAAATACATATATTGGTGATTATATATCTTTTCAACATATATGTGTTTCAATGTGTCAGTGTTATTAGATAAAGTGGAGAGTGGTGGGTCATGTGAAAGTCTGTGCTCATATACTCTGTATATTTTATTATTATTATTATTATTATTATTATTATTATTATTATTATTATTATTACATGATAATTCCCATATGTTATGACATGTCTGTGTGCTTATATAGATGCATGTCAGGTAGACATTTATATGTTAAAAAATAATCTATGGTTTTATTATTGAATGACAATTTAAATATATTCATACATTATTATGTCACATGTCTGTATGTTTATATATGTGTGCATTTAATGTTTTTTGACACTGAATTAATTGTGTATTAAAAATATAATAATTTATTAGGTTTATTTTTTTTAAATACCAGTGTGCACATATTTCCATGCATGCACACATATGTTAAATCAGTCATTATTTATGTATCATTAAAATCTAATAGCTTATTTTTTATCATTATATGACAATTCCCATATGTTACAGTACATCTGTGTGCTTATCTAGATGAGTGTCACATAGACACACACCTACTATGTTAAATCAGTCATTATAATTATAAAAATGAATTTCACTTATAGGTTTATGACAATTCAAATGTTAATAAATTGCTATACCACACAATCTGTGTACTGACATATAGGTATTTTATGTAAACCTATTGGAACATATTCGTTAATCACAATGTGAGAGCTTACTTTTTGTATATAAGCTGTACTCAGCAGACCTTAATTTCATTTTAATTATTATTAATAAATTAATATTTCATTGATAAAGTTATTCCAAGTGAATTTACTCAATCCTAAATGGTTTTAAAATATTATATGTCAGGATTATAGTGTTTATGAAAATCAGTTGATGATGATCCTGGATTTATGCAAAGGGGATATCTTTTAAAGTCCATGCATTATAGTTAGTTTAGTATTTATTAAAAATTAAGTTTATAGTTGACCAGTACAGTAAAGGCAATAAGTGGACAAAGCATTGATGATGATCAGCATGTTTTAGCATTATTTTTTTCTTAAGTTTGTGCATCAAAATTAATGTTTGAATAATCTGTTCCAAGCTGGCAAGGGCTAAATAATTAGCCTAGTCTATAGTAGACCCACTTCAAATCTAGTCACAAGATGGACTATTGATTTACTGTTATTGCTGATCATTCATGATGATAAATGATTATTACTTATAGTTGTGTTATACTTATGCTCATGATACTCATAGTCATTCCTCATTATATTCATTTTATATTTAAATTTTGTTGACTAGGCATTGCTTCAATCCACTTTCTGATTTCCCATTGTTTATCATAGTGCAGTCCTGCCATGATAGCCTCTAAGTCTCCAAGAAAAAAGCAAGGTATAGTTCCAAATTTTCTAGCCTCTAAGACTCAAAGGAGTAATGAGCCTAGTTTTGTATTTTCCAGCTCCAAAGACTGAAAGGACCAGGAATTAGTAATGATTTTTGCATTTTTATTTCATATCAAGGGTTCTGGTAGCTTAGTGTCAAAATTGAAATAGCCCTCTTGGTGTTCATGGTGCATTTTGTACTTATAATCAAATGTCTGAATTTTTTATCTATCTTAGAATTGATAGTCTCTATTCATTCATTTAGCTGTCAGATGCCTGCCAGATCTCTAAAAAATTGATAAGTACATAGATTAAGGTATACACTTTATGTTAATTATACATGTATATTATGTAAAATATTGTTAGATGAGTGTTTGAGTTCTATTTTCCTTTTTCCCATGAGATGGGTTATGAAATGATTATGTCTCATGGCTTACAATAACATAGTAGTGTGTGAGCATGTATATATATAAAATTTAAAAAAAAAAGTAGAAATAAACAGACAAAATTTTTTGTAGATATTTTCTATATTACACTGAAATAACAGTTGAGAATTACATAATTTTGTATTAAAAAAAATTATTATAAACATTTAAAAATGTCTAATTAGAATTTTATTAATTCTGATTTTGGAATTAAAACAAGCATGTTTTTATGTTAGAATAGATATACTGGTAATTATCAAAGTCCACTATCTATTTTGATTGAAGAAATTTTTTAAATCAATGCTTGTATAACATAATTTGATAAAAATCCTACAAAGTTGTTTATAAAAGGACTAAGTTGAATTGAAAAAAAGTCATTAACTTTTTTTGATCAAGATAAAAAACTACTTTTAATTACTGTATCGCCACCATTCTGATTGTAAAAGTTTGAAAAAAAGAAAGCTAGAGAAGTTTTTTAATTTTACAGATGATGACAAGATTACTACTACTATGAAGATATAATTGAAGGTAAGACATTAGACCCAGCTGTTTCTAGTATAACAAGAGTAGTTTGATTCACATGGAAATAAAACACCTGTTTTCTGTGTTCTCCATGGTCCATATATATGTGTATTAAACAGCATAGAGACTGAAGGGAGTTCATTGCAGGCCAGCAATTAACTGGATTATATCTTTCTTGGTGACAAGAAGCTAGTCTACTGTTAGAAGAGACAAGCATATTCAGAGAATCTAAGCTTGCTGAAGAATTAGTTTATAAATATACTATTTAATCTATATACAGATAAATGTAATGCATCATATATATAAAGTAAAACTGGTAAGTCATGTTATATATATATATATATATATATATATATATATAGCAAGTTTTTTAACTTGCATTTTTGTTTATCATATATATATATATATTGAGAACAATAATATTTTAAATAATTTCATGAAATGACATTTAAAATTTCTAAGTAACAACATTTAAAAATAAATGACTTTTGTCAACTAAAAATAAAACAAGTAAATAATTTTTGCTTAAATTAAAAGTGTACAAAAACCAAAGAATTGATTCATAGACAATTTTATTTTGAAAAAAAAAGTAAACTCCAAAAATTTTTCTAAAGTGGAAAATAAAAGACTTGCTGGAGTATTTTTTTTAAAGAAATGTTTATAAGTAATCAAGATTAACCTGTTTAAAAAGAAAAATTTTATGAAGAACCATCAAAGGATTAATATTAGTTTTTTTAAAAAAGAAAAACCTTTTTTTGTCTACCATTAGATAAGGAATGAATTAATAACTGATTCATATATAGACACATATATAAATTTTATATATACTTTCAAAATGGAATTAATTGTGAAAATATAATATTTTTAATAATTTTATTATTTTGAGAAATTAAAATATATGAAGTACATGCACATATGTTAAATCAGTCATTATTTATGCATTATTAAAATGTGATAACATTTCTTTATTATTATATGACAATTTCCATATATTATGGCATGTCTGTGTGCTTATAGGGATACATGTCAGTTAGACTAACATATGTTAAAATTAATCATATTTTTTATTATTATATGACAATTCCAATACGTTCATTTTATATTATACAGGCACATCCATGTACTGATATATAAAGGTGTTTTATGTAAACCTAATGAGATATTGTAAATCACAAAGTGATAGCTAATTGTATTAATCAAAACCAGAATGCAAAATTTATATTTATGGCATACTCAGCAGACCTTTATTTGATTTTAATTATTATTAATAAATTGATCTTTCAAAGTTATTCCAGTGAATTTACTCAATCCTAAATAGTTTTAGAATATAAAATATGTGTTGTAGCATATCTTTTGTTCACAGTAATAGCTACTGAGCTTTTGTTCCTAAGTTAGATTCATGCATGACAGCCTGTTATATAAAAGTAGTTTATATTCAGTATTTATGGACTTTCAGTTGATGATGATCCTGGATTGGAACAAAGAAAATGTCTTTTAAATTCCAAGAACTACATTTTATTTAGTTTAGTATTTATTAGAAATTAAGTTTATAGTTGGCCAGTATATAATTGGTACAAAGTGGCCATAGCATTGATAATTGTTTAAGTACCCCAGCATTAGTTTTTAATTGTTGCATTCTTATGAATTAGCACTTAAGTTTGTACATCCAAATTATTGTCTAAATAATCTGCCAAAGTTGGCAAAATGCTAAATAATTAGCCTGATCTATAGTAGACCCATTTCAAATCCAGTCACAAGATTAACTGTTGATTTATTTGTATTTTTGCTTTTGGGTAATGCTCGTAAACTTATAATTACTTAATATAGTTAGCTGTGCTAATCTATCATGCTCATTTATTTTATATTTAATTTTATATTTTGTAGTAAACTCAGGTTGACAATGATAATTTCCATCACCCAGATTCATCCCTAATCAAGTAAGTGCCATAACCTAAGGTTCACCCCTGACTTTGTACCACTGATTATCAAGTAATGGTAGCCATTACAACAAAATTTCCACTGAACTTTATCTCAAATATAATTTGAAAAAGGGAAAAAGTATGCATTTTATGCAAAATTAATTTAAAAATATTACTGTGAAATATGTGACAATTGATGATTATAAATTATAAAATAGGAGTTTTAATGTATATTTAAGAAATTCACATTTAAAGTTAAACAGAAAATGAAGCATGATTTTGGAGATTGGGTTGAGTTTTTCACTGTTGAAATATGTTTAGATTTACTTTCAGTTTTGGTGATGGATGGAAGGATTTGTTGTTGTCTTGAGGATGCAATGTTTTCATGCAACTCCACAGTGTTCTTTCTTAGGGATTGTTCCAATCCTCTTTCAGATTTTTTTATTGTTTATCATAGTCCAGTTAACATATTCTTGCCATGATCCCCAGCTTCTAAGTTCTAAAAAAAGAGTAAGGCATAGTTCTGTATTTTTCAGTCCCTAAGACTCAAAGAAGCAGGGCTGTGCAAAAAATTGCATTATTTTTATTTTGGATTGTGGTAGCTTATAGCAGTGGTCTTCAACCTTTTCACACCTGCGGACGAGTAAAAATAAGGATAAGGTTTCACGGACGGGAAAAAATAAGGATAAGGTTTCATGGACCAGCAGAAGTCTATAGATAAATTTTCTTAAAGATGTAAACAGCTTAGCCTTAGATAAAGTTATATATATATGGAGTTTGTATAATAAAAAAACTTTTTTTTTTAATTTTGAATTTTTTTAGAAAAGTAATAAAAAATTTAATTCTACCCCCCCCCCATAAACATCTGTGATAACTAGAAAAACAAATTAATTTATGTATGACTGATTAGATTTTGTTCTGTTTCTTTTTTTTAATCAGGTAAAAGTGCAATGAAAAAAATAAATGAAAATTGTTTATATTAATTAAAAGTTTAAAATCTTATTATTTTGTTATTAAAACTTTCTTGCCAGTCTATCGAGGACCAGCAAAAAACTTCTATGGACTGGCATCAGGCCACAGACTGGTGGTTGAAGACCACTGGCTTATAGTATTAAATTGAGGTACCCTCTTGGTGTTCATAGTGCATTCTATACTTATAGTCCAGTGGCTAAAATCTATCTATCTCAGAATTGCAGGTCACTAGTCATTGTGCTAGCTGTCAGATGCCTATCAGATTTGTAAAAAATTGAAGAGGACATTAGTTTGAAATATGAACTTTGTGTTAATTATACATGTATATTATGTAAAGTATTGTTAGATGAGTGTTTGAGTTCTATTTTCCTTTTCTCTATGAGGTGGGTTATGAGATGGTTTTATGTCTCATGGCATACAACATAGTAGTGTGTGCATGTATATATATATAAAGTTGAAATGAAAAGTAGAAGTGAACACAAACAATTTTTATATTAAAAATTAAATATTTACAATGGTCTAATTAATATTTATTAATTTTGAATTTGAAAATAAAATAGGCATATTTCTATGTTTTAATAAATATACTGGTAATTATAAAATTCCATTATCTGTTTTGATTAGAAAATTTTTTTCAATTAAAAGTTGTATACAATATTTTGATAAAAATGCTATAAAGTTGTTTTTCAAAGGATTAAAGTGAATTGAAAACAATCATTAACTTTTTTCAATCAAGATAGGGAAAATTTATTTTTAATTACTGTCTTTTAAATTCCAATCTGACTATAAAAAGGTTGGAAAAAAGATTAGGGAGTTTTTTTTTTAAAAATTTCACTGATTATGACAATTATCATGAAGTTATAAATGAAAGGCAAGAATGTGCAAGTCCATGTACAGTGCAACAATAGTAGAGTTTGGATTCATATGGAAGCAATACCCAGTTTTACTATGTTCTCCATAGCCTGTATATGTGCATATTAGACAGCACAAAGACTGAAGGGCACTAAATGCAGGCTAACAGTTACCTGGATTATACTTTTCCTGATGATGGTCAGGATGTTTTCAGTATGTCAGCATTATTTGACTTATTGTTGTAGTTTGAAGGAATAGCACTTAATTTTGTGCATCCAAACAATTATTGTTTGTATTCCTGCCCTAAGTTTGGCATTGGCTGAATAATTAGCCTGGTCTATAGTGGGCCATTTTTAAATCCAGTCACATATTGACTGTTGATTTATTTTTATTGTTGATCATTTATGATGATGAATGATTATTACTTTTGTGTAATGTTGATCTCTCATGCTCATTCCTTTTATATTTAATTGTATATTTTGTTTATTTGAGGATGATGATGGCTTCCCATCTCTTCATAATTCAGCCTAAAGTGTACAGCTACAGTTGTTGCCCAACTTGTGGGACCAATATTTTCCAAATTGTTACCAATGGCTACTCAATTGTGGGACACTGTAACATCCAATTCTTTTTTATTAATGCCTGTACTTTCCAAACTGTTAGGAATACACACATATATATGTGTAAATTGCTTCAGCACAACCCTTATGATTAAACAATCCAATAGAAATTCAGCAGTATGTTGTCATGGTAACAACAATCAGATTATAAATGAGAATATCAACAATTTTATTGCCCAGACATCATTATAATTAGACAAACAGTATTTATTATCTAATTTTAGTAATGCCTTGACAACAGGTAGCTGAAGCCATAATTTACATATAAACAGTAAGCTGTTGGCATTTAAAGTTATATATATATACTATTGTGTATAAAGTGTGACATTTTATAACTTTATTTGTAAATAATTTAATTATTCAATTTTTAAACATGTTTTATACAGAGTATGAATTTTTTTCATTTATACTTATGCAAATTAATTTAATTTTTAATCTAATTATTTATAACATACATATATAATATGGTATATGCTAATTAAATAGAACTATTTCTGAGAGCTATGAATAAACAATAATCACATGTCAATAAATATAATAGACTATCTATTATTTTTATTTATTGACATATGAATAATGTTCATTCATAATTCTTGGAAGTGCAATTACTTCCATTTAATTTAAATATATACTTTAAGCCAGGGGTCCCCAACCCTATGCCCACGGGCGCCATGGCGCCTGCAGACAATTTTACGTGTGCCCATCACTATCTGAACACGATAAAAAATTATTTATCTGATACAAATAAATTTAATTTTTAAAATTTCTTATAAATTATTGTATTATATTGTAATCAAATTGTAGGGCATACTATAGTTTTACATCATAAAAATATAAATATTAATTATATTAAAATTTTATTTTTGAAATAAATATTTTTTCTTAAGTGCAAAAAGGTTGGGGACCCCTGCTTTAAGCTATGCATATTTAATATTTATATACATACAAAATATATTTTTTAGTTATTCATTAATTATGTGAATCAGTTTAAATTTTTCAATTTTAATCTGATAAAACCAAGGTTTTATTTAATGTATATTTCCATTTAGTTAATTAATATTGATTTTTTTTTCTTTCTAGTTATTTATATATATAATAATAACTTCTTTAATAAAAAATGTAACATTTTTATAAAATTATATATAGACCTTTTGCAATATTTGTGTTAAATCTGGTTGATAATAAATTCATGGTATAATTTATATGAATGTTTTTCACACAAACCACAGAAAAATTGGTATATATATATATGATTGATTTTATCACTATTTTTAACTTTTTATATCTTAGTTAAATAATGGAATGGTGCTTAAATGCATTCATGAAATTATAAGATATGGCGTATAATGATTAACCAATTATGTAATTGATTATTTATTATTATATCTTTAAACTGCTTTATTGATTTTGTGAATTATCTAAACTAACGTTAAAATTCTTTTTTTTTTTTTTTTATAAAATAGAAAATAATATTGTTAAAGAATGCAGTTTTAATAATATTCATTATATATATATAAAATGATTATTTAAGCATAATTTTTTTGTTTTTCTTTGTATCAATATTATTTCTTTTATAATCAATTTTAGTATTTAAATGCCAGTTTTTTATATTCATTTTTATAAATCTGTTTTTATTAAAAGTTCATTATTAAATTTTCCTTTTATAAATTCTGTATGTAGGATATTCATTCTGTTTATTCTTTTGCAAAATAAATTAAAGATAAATTATGGGCTCTGTATCCATAGAAGTGAACATCTCCTTAATTCAAAACTCATCTGAATTGGATTCAAACCCCAGCACATCGGTATGATAAGCAATTATACAAACTACTATATCATGAGGTACTTGTGAAGTTTTGTCTGTATATTGAATATAAATTACAAAATAATTTGCTTATGCAATTGTATTACAAACCAAGTAACTCATTTTGAAAAAAAATAAGAGTGACTAAATTTAAAATATTTTTTTAAAAATATTAATAACTTTATAATTTTAAGACATTGGATATTAAAAATAAAAAAAACTTTAATAACAACAAAATTATTTTTGTAAACAGAATTTATAAAAGAAAAAAATATGACAATGAAACAATAAAAGCAAAGGTTTATAGAAGTGAATTAAAAAAGAGTGTATTACAACCTAACATTCAAATGCTAATATACCCATAAAAGCAAGCATTGGCACAAAACTGAAAAAGGTATAATTATTTGTTAGATAACCAATTATTTAAAAAGAAATCAAGATTATAAAAATGAATTATGACTTTAACTTATTTATAAAAATGAGTTCTGATTTTAATTTATATAAATTGTCCAAAGATAATTAAAAATAAATTTATCACAATACTAAAAAAATAAATAACATTGTTTAAAATAAATAAATAAAAATATCAATAAAAAGAATAAACTAAAAATAAATAAAATTATTAATAATAAAAAACAAACTTTACTAAATAAATTAATTATAAAATATATCAATTACAATATAAAAACAATAAATCAAGGGTATATACAAATTTACATGCAGCATATGTAAAAATACTCAAAATATTATATATGACAAACCAAGTTCATTATTAACACAAACGAGTTCTCTATATAATCACACAAAAAGTCCTACTTTTAAAGTTAAACATATTGCTGTGATATACAAATAACTTTCTATTAAATATATATTGTAACCAGTTGATTACATAACTGTACTAAAAAAATAAGCAATTAGATAGTTGGCAGCAGGCTCATCAAGTTTGAGAATAAAAAAATATTTTATTAATGGGGAAAAATAATATTTAAATTTTCTTAGATCTATTTTTTTAAAGAGTCATTATTTAACTCAATCACTGTAAAATCCCTATATGATAGTATGAAAATTCTTAAACATTAAATATATTTAAAAAAAAAATAAAAGAAAGAAGAATAAAATAAGATTTTAATAACTTTGTAAATTTTTAATTAATCAGAATTGTTTTCCTTTCTTGATCTCTAATGAAAAAGAAAAATCAAATCAGTGCAATTATCTTGTTGTTTTTTTTTTTTTTTGTTTTTGCAAGATTTGATTTTTAATTATAAAACAATGTCAAGAATTTTATGTTGTTAAATTCTTTCAAAATATTTATTAAACAAGTACAATGTTTACAGTGACAAATATGCATACATGGTAAATTAAAAGGAAAACTAGAATAACAAACATAAATAAGAATTACATGATTATAAATAAATATGAGATAGTATTATTCTGGGTAAAATAAAAGGGAAACCCAAATCCTGGTCTACTGTTAACACACAAGTAGGCCAATTAAGCTCACCCAACTCACCCAGACAAATTGCCTCACACTACCAAGAGTCACTTAGTCAATCTAGAAATTTGGTCAAATCACCATTGGAAAAATCACTACAAATATGAAGGCTTAGGTATTTATGCTAAATCTGATGTGTTCAGTTAAATATTATCCATTTTGTTAAATTCTTGTTCTTAACTTGTTTTCAATTCCTATGATTAAGGAGAGAATTGTCTGAACAATTATTTTTATGAAATTTTATTTAATTGGTTGTTATGAAAATGATCATGTAAGAGATTGTAATTGGCTTCTGGGCATGATTGATCTAAATATATATATATGTGTGTGGGGGGTGAATTAGTTATTATACCCAAGTGTCTGGAGATATTATTGTTAACTTAACTGTTGAAGAGAGCAGTCAAATCTTAATTCTGTTGCTGAAAAAGATAGAAGAAATTATTCTGTATTTAACTGTTGAAGAGAGAGCAGCCCAAGCTTAATCCAGATGATACCAAGCTATTGAATATAATAATAGAAGGTTTTAATCCAGATTTTAGTATACTATGAATTTAGCACTAAAATGGTTTATACAATAAAAACCATGTTCTCTATGTTCAGCTAAAAGCTGGGCATCACCTTTCTCCATATAACCTACTTTCGCTGGAAGAAAATGTAGGGAAGGTAAACCCCACTTTAAGCAGTCTGCAACCTGGTCTTCAACCAAGAGCATACACACACATATATACATATATTTAAAACAGATCAAATTATTATTAATTATAGAAATTAAACATTTTCTCTTTACACTTACATATATATATAATTTAACAACTAATTACAAGTTATGCTGTGAGATTAATAAGATGCACACATTTACACTTGAAATAAAAATAGGTGATTACCTTTTGATCCCTGGAGAAGTTAGATTATCAGTATACATGAATAAAGTAAGCTTACTTAATCAGTCAGGAGTCATAAAGATTGTCCATCAAGAAAATCTGTTTATAATTTCTGAGGAAATGATTGCATGTTCAAATTATTAATGTGGTGAAGGTGTATAGAGCAGATTCCTGAAGTTTGAACCATCACAGGACTATGGATCAGCTTTGATTTACTTCATGGGATTATGGGAGTGAAAACCCAGCATATCTATGATTTTACCCCAACATACTCATGTCAGCTAACATATATATTTTTCTTACAATCTCATAGTTGAAAAAATTGATGGTACTTATAATAACAGCATAAAGTTCTATTTAATATAAAATTTGAATCAGAAGCAAAATACCCTGCTTTATTCTCATTTGGCTATTTATATCCTTTTTTTTAATTTTTCTCGAAGTTTCCTTTTGTCCTCAGGCCTTAATTCCTGTCATTCGTCCAAATGTTCTACATTTTAAACTTTATCCTACATGACCTCATCAGATCTGGACATTATGATTTTAGATCTGTTTCTCTTTGTCTTTATTTTTTTTTCTTTTACAAAAGAAAAGCTTTTAGCATGTTTTTATCATATTTACAATTTCATTAAAACATTTAAAATATATAACTTTAAACAGGATTTACATTAAGAACAAAAGTTGTTTCATTCTACATTTTCTTATTTTCTTAAAACATAATTAGATACAATAAAGTTTATACATTAAATATATATATATATATATTCAAGAATATTCTGCTACATGCTATATATATAAGACATATTTTGTGGGTTCATCCATGTTAAAATATTTTAAATATTGATATACCAATGTTTTGCCTTGGTCACACAAGTCATCCACTGGGTTCTATCTTTTATCACCCAGTGTGACTTGTGTGACCAAGTCGAAACATTGGTATATCAATATTTAAAATATTTTAACATGGATAAACCCGCAAAATATGTCATATATATGCAACCCATGAAAGTCTTCATATCAACATATATATGTATGCACATACTCTGCTAAAACAAATTGAGCACAAGGACCCCACCCCCTTAAGATTGCTTTGGTTAATTTATATATATACATTAAAAAATATCTACATATGCTTAACTAACTAAAGTCCCTTTGACCTTGGAACAGGTTTTAAACTACAGTACTTACAATATATTCTTTAAACATTTATCCAATTTTATACCAATATGCAGATATCAAAATGTTTTGATTTTTTCCATAATCCAATTGATTATTTCTTTTTATTAATATGTTGTCATTCATTTCAGCCTCAAATTCATAAAATATTTTGAATTCACTTTCACTTTTTCATATTAAAAAATAAGTCCTTCCCATTTCATCACTGAGTAGCCTCATTTGCTGTTCATAACTTGAGCTTAATGCATATTTATTTATTTATTTTTGAATTTTATCTAAAAATTTTTGAATCCCTTGTCCAATTCAAAGTGTCTTATTTCTAAATGGTAACAAGTACCACCAACCCATATCAAATTATTCTATACAATTCATATTTATTATATAAAAAACAAAATACATTTTAAAATCAATTTTATTCAATTTTTCTCCTTTTATATCAACTTTAATTCCCAGAGATCCATTCAATTCATTTTCCTACATAACATTAAACCTAAATAACAATACATTTCCACTATTTTAAAATAATAAATATATCCTATTTTTCACTTTTATTTTTCTCATTAATCACTAATGTATTTCCAATTTTTCCTCAATTTATTTATATTTCCTTTTAATCTGTATATACTTTCTAATAATAACTCCATATCTTTTACACTGTTTTTTCAAAAAAATCATACTATTCTCAAAATAAGAACTACTATGTTATTTTTTTTACAAATTTTTTACAAGGATCTCCATCTTAATTCGCAATCTTTCTATTTCAACTTCCAATTACAATAAAAACAAAATGATTAATAAAAGTAATAATGGACAATCCTATTTCTGCCCAATTTAATTTTCATCAATTCTAGTTTCCCCAAATGATATTTACAACAGTTATTCTTGTAAAAATCTTTAATTATTCTTAATGATTACAAATTTATTTTTAAATTTTCAAAATTCCTCCATAAACTATTTATAACCATTCTATCACAAACTTTTTCTATGTTTAAAAATCCCCAATAAATAATCATTTATTTTTCTTATATGATCTTTCAATCAAGTAAGTAACAATGAATAAATTATCTGTCTTCCTAAACAAGATCTAGTTGAATCCACTTTAAGATCTAATCCATTAATAATTATATAAATATTTTTTAGAGTAAGAAAAACTATAACTATTAAATAATACAAAATCTTTTCATTTTATATATTCATAAAAAATATAATAAATGGATAAATCAATAGCATAATAATTTAATTTTCATAGTATTATTATTATTATTATTATTTTGTATTTAATAAGAAATTAAAAAAAAGATTTTTGTAAAAAAAATAATGAAAGGAAATTTATTTTTAAAATAAACTTGATATATTCAAAGAATAGCAATAAATGTAATGCACATTTCTTTCTATAAAATTTAGACTTTCAGATATAAATGAATCATTTTTTAAGAATTGTTGGGCTTTAACCATATATTAATATGTTCAAAACAGATATGCTATTGTAGTATTTCACCATTTGTTTCCCATCAAACGATTACCATTATATTTTAGTGTTGTAGTTTATGATTGTTTTCACATAAAATCTATGATATTTTACTTATAGTTTCAATCAATAAATAGCAACTTAAACAGACATCATTAATGATCTAATATATAGAAAAAACTAAAGAAGGTATTTGTTTTATTTAAAATTTTTTTATATCTTACATATAAAATTCCTAAATGTTTGTCTGTAATATTGTTACATGATGTTTAGTTAAACATTTCTTTGTTAGAGGGTGTATATTTCAAAGAAAAAAAAATTGTTTCACCATTATAATTTTTTTATGATGCATTTTATGCAAAGGAAATAATTCCTTTCTTCCATTGGTTAGGAACATTTGCCAGCAAGTAATTCCACAAAGCAAAAATTGTAAAAATTACAAAATGATGGCCTCTCTAAAGACTGGGTACATTTCTGGATTCTACAAAAAGATATTTTACAAAAGACATATGGAATAAAACTTTTTGAAGGAAAAATGCTCAGAAAAAAATTAATACATGTACTTTTAACTACAGTACAAAAATGAATAGATATAGTATTTAAATTGCAAAAAAAAAATATATGATTAATGTAAATAAATTCATGTTTGAAATGATATTTAGAGAGAAGAAATAGATGCTATAGTACTATATTTACATTTAGTTTTGGTTAGCATATAACTGAAGTGTTGTAGTTTGATATGCATGATTGAAATTTGTTAAAGCAACGAATTAAAATAAACTATTACAAAAACAATGGCCTTTCTATAGGCTGGGTACATTTCTGATATATATCATATTTGAGAATAAATAAAGTGTACATTTAAATTTAAACCTTTTCACAAGTAATATGGAAAGAAAAATATACAGTAAAAAACATGATCTTTATTTAGAAATCCTGTATTTCCTTGAAAATAAGGCCTAACCAGAAAATAACCCTTGCATGATTTTTCAGGATGATGATAATATAATCCCTAGTTAAAATTGTCAGTCAGACAAATGAATTTCATCCATTAAAACACATGATGATTATAAAGTAATGAATGTATAAATAAATATAAATGTAGATTTCTGTACTTGAATAAATGTTACTCAGAATTATTTGGCAAGTAGACTCATAACTTATCATTTTAATAAACATGCAAATAAAATTTTACTGTTCATTTATCAATGCACCTTCATTCAGTCTGATATAAGAATTCCTCATTAATATAATCTCCAATTGTGTATATTATAAATAAATCAACATTGATATCCAAAAGAGCTGAAACTTAATATTAGCGATATCATAGTTCACAAATTAATAAAGATATCTTAATGTTTTATATATTATTTTACATTAAATATTGCTGATTTCAACAGCATGGAAATAACTTTTAATATTCTCATATAAAATGATGATGTTCTGTGATATATTTATAATCCTAAACATTACATATTTAAGCAATAGTAAAAATTATTTACATGCTTTTGCAATTACAGTAATAATATTAAATAAATGTAAATTTTTGTACTTGAATATTTGTATATGAAAAAAAAAAAAAGAAGACAACCTTGAAAATAAGCACTAAGTCATCTTTTGGAGCAAAAAATAATATAAAATGTGGTCTTATTTTCAGGAAAACATGGTACGTTTTTTTTTTTTTTTTTAGAAAGTGAGTTATAGTAATATTTATTGTTTTCATCATCATCATCATCATCATCAGTAACATTTTAAAAATATTATTTTAAAAATTAAATTGCATTATTCCTAAAAATATATATTGTACTGGTATAAAATAAATATAGTTTTATTTATTATAAAACTCTATGAGTTTAAGCTTGAGCAAACCAAATCTATACCAATACAAACTAGTATATACTGTACTTTATTTAATGGTCCATCACATTTTGGAAGCAAAATCTCTAATAGTATAAATATGATTAATTTAGAAAATAGTTTATTATGTTAGAACATCAAAATCTATAGTTATAAATCAAGTTAATTGCTGTAAACTAACTAACTAAATTATCCCATTTGAGCATTAAATATAATTTATTTTCAAAATATAATAATAATAGTCAAAGAATATAAATTATAAAACATAAAATAAAGCGAACATAAGTTTATTTAATTTCAAATAACCAATTAATATTTATTGAGATATTATCTTAACTTATATAATTAATGAAATGTAAATAAGAAAGTTACTAAAATAAAATCATAAATTATTAAGCTATATAAATGTTTGTTTACCCTTAGCTAATTGAGAACTAATGTATTTATAATAAAATGCAATTATATTGAGACTTTACATTCATATTACAATATACTTTATGAATAAAATAATGACAAGATTCAAATTTTAATCAATAAAATAATTTATTTACATATATATAATAAATAAAATAATGTATTAATGAATGAATATATAAAATAATTTAATATTATCTGTATTGTTAAAATATACTACTAACTAAAACAAAGTATTTATCTATATCATTACTACTATATATATAAACATTATTATTCTGAAGCAATTAACTTATTTAAAGAGTTCTTTTAATATTAAGGGTGGATGGGAAGTGAATGGATTTGTGAGTAATGTTTAATATTATATATACTGTATTGTATAGTTTTTGTAGTTCTTTACACTTGAGAAGTCTGCTTATAGCAGTGAAACCTTTGGTTGTGTTTTAATTTTATTTTTTTGCTGGTCTGGTTGAATTTTGGATTTGGGGTCATTTTAATTATATATATATATTAAATAACCAAGACTGTTTAAGATTGTTTCCTAATCCTTTTACCACCGTAAATAAAGAGTGATCAATTCAAATACAACCAATATTTTACAAAGATAGACAATTAACTATATTAAAGATTAATGGCTAATTTATACTTTAATTATATTACTTTTCAAACCTAGATTAAATAATGAAACAAGCAAAAACATACTTCCAGAATGTTATATAAAATTTAGATTAAATTTTGATAAAAATATTTAAGGTTTTGGTTTAAATTTATAAAATTTTCTCTTTGGTTAATTTTATTTATATATTATATATAAACAAACATATTCTAAACTAAACCAGATATAAACAAATAACTACATACAACCTGAATATTTCCAAAAAGCATTGCACATTCCTTTAAATAAATAATTTACATAAACACACTTTACTATATAAACAATAATGTTTATAGTTCAAAAATTCTGGTACTTCTTATCCAGCTTGAGGCAAAAAAAAGCACATGATGCAAAATATATTTAAAGTTTATGAAAGTTCTGAGTTATATTTTACAATTATAATCTTATAAAATTATTAAAGTAAGCATTCTTTAATAATGTATTTGTAGCAAATCCTGGCAATATTAACATTTTGGTAAAGGTTTACTATAACAATCTATCTATGTTTGCCCTCTATTGTTTAAAATTTAAACTAAATTGTTTGAAAATCTTACGTGTATGCTATTATATTACAAATAAATTAAAATTTAATCAAATGTAAAGGATAATAAAAAATAAAAAAAAACCTTTTTAAAGAATTTGAATGTTGGATTAATTACACGACATTAATTAAAAGAATTACTTTTAATTTCTTTGAAAGTTAAGAATTTAAACTGTCTACAACTTAAGAATTTAAAATAAAAAAGTATATGCTACTATATTACAATTACATGAAAATTTATTCAAATGTAAAAGATAATAAAAAAACATTTATCTTTTTAAACATAATTAAGTCCTATACACACTAGGAAGTTGGAGAAAAAAGCGGTATTGCTATATCTACTCCGGAGGGCAAATTCATGCAGGTACAATGAAAACAAAGCTCTGCTAGTGCCAGATTGGAATTTCAGCTTACGCTTTGCTCTCATCCACATGTTTTCAATATTCTGGGTGTGTATGTCTTGGTCTTTGGGTTGCATGAAGTTGTCCTGATGGACGACAACTGAATGCATATACACACCATTGTTTAGAGTGCTGATGTTATTGTACACAGCCCAGCCATCTGAAATAATGTGCGTACCTGGTAAAATGAACCGCAGTATCAGGCCCTCCAGTGTATCAGCCATCCTGTCTGCAACTTCTGTCAAGAAGCACTTTCTTGATGCTCTCTCTATTCTGCCAAAGACCCAATGACCTCTCCGTATAGTCCCCCTGTGATATTTTCGGTGGAAATAATAGGTTTCGTCAATTTCGATGATTAATGGCTCCTTATTGTCATCAAATCCACTGAGAACTGTCAGATTTGTGTCAAAATATTTGGCACATTCCTCCTGGCACAAATTTGCCCAGTCAATGATAAATTTTTTTGCTGATGCCGGTCTCATACACAATGTGTTGTTGGGTCAAATTACGTGCCCAAAAATACACTATGCTTATAATTGTTCCCAGAGGCAGATGACTTTGGAAAAAAAAAGACCCCTTTCTGATTGAGATGTGATGGTGACATATTCTGCATTGCCATCTACACCCATCTAATCCTGTAGAATACATCACCAGCACACACCGAACACCGCACTGTTGGCATAAGGCATAGTTCTTCAGAAGGAGTCTTTGTGTAAGCCATTTGATGGCCAATTCCATAATTTGTATGGCATCACACAACTGGCGCAGATTCCATTCTTTTGCCAGAATAGCAGCAACACTCAAAATTTCACCATCAGGTACTAAGCATGTAGCAGACATTTTTTCCAACTATAAAACTGTACATGTGTGTGTGTAATTCACGCCGTTGAACACATAGGTGTCTTTTTTTTTTTTTTTACAACATGTGCTATAAATGTAGTTATTTTTAAATTCTTAAGTTGTAGACAGTTTAAATTCTTAACTTTCAAAGAAATTAAAAGTAATTCTTTTAATTAATGTCTGTAATTAATCCAACATTCAAATTCTTTAAAAATAATTTTTTTTTATTATTATCTTTTATATTTGTTTAAATTTTAATTTATTTGTAATATAATAGCATACACGTAAGATTTTCAAACAATTTAGTTTAAATTTTAAACAATAGAGGGAAAACATAGATAGACCATTATAGTAAACCTTTACCAATATTTTTGTTGTTATATAAAATAAGCTTTACTTATCCTTTTAAATAACTCATATCTTTTTTTAATAATTCAAATTATTATCCATTTTGTTCAATATTCACTTAGTTGTTTATGACACATGTTATATTTTTAAAAGTCTATCGCATAGAGCATCATGTACTTTCCTTCAGTTTTATTATATAATACTTCAAGTTACTATAGACCTCTCAAAAACCATTGTTTTTTGAAGCCAATATTTATTTTTATCTTATCGTCTGTGACTAGACTTCAAATTCATTACCAAACTTTATATATAATATTTTAACATTTAGTACTAAAGATACAAAATGAGAAAAAGATCAATTTCAAAACATGGACATTTTTATATGATTTTTCAAATGATGAAATATTGATGTCACCAACCCAGATACCGTAACTATAGACCCTTTCAATTTTACAACTTCTTACTATTAAGTTACCATGTCATTTAATAAAGAATTCTTTGAATACGTAGTGTCTTTAAACAAAATGTTTTATTTTAAACTTTTAAAATAAATGTTTTAAAATAAAATACTGATGTAATGAATTTACAATTTTAAAATCATTGTTTCAATAAATATAAAGGGATACTTTTGTATAGGTATTTATTTAACATAAAATATTATACCATTTTAACTGACAATTATAATAATTATATAAAATAATAATATTACCATTTAAATATGTACAATCTGAAATTATTTTAGCTGTCCTAACAAAAATGCACAAATAACTGCACACATACATGATACAATAATTTACGATTTGTTTATCCATGTATTATGTTTTGATTACTTAATGCATGCAGTAACATAAGATATAAATAAATAAAATACTAATAAAATGAATAGGTTAGCATGTATTCTAATTTATACAATCTTTCTATAACAAAATATTAACTTAATTGCAATGGATGATCTACTATTATTTATTTATTAAAAAAAAAAAAATTTAAGTTAGCAAAAAAAATCATGAATGGCATTCTACTATATTCGCAATAACACTATATCAATAGTATACATCATTTGATTATTTCAAAACAACTGACAACAGATAAATCAATGAAAACAATTTTTTTAGGAATACAATAATTCCAGTTTTGAATCTAACCAAAGATGGTACAATATATATGTATTAAAATTGTGATAACACATTCATAACAGATTACTTTGTTGAAAAACAATATATGGAAAAAACAACAAGAAAACTTTACAATGAGAAAGTTCAACAGCCCACAACAGAATAAAACCTTCCCAACAATCCTTCATAAAGAAATAATGGCAACTTATTAAAAAAAAACATTCAGGTTTATTCAGCCTACCTTTGAATCAAAGTTGTAAATAAGGTAGCCATGTGCAACACAACATCACAAATTCCATTTGTGATTACATATTTGTGCATATATAGCAAAGTGATAATTGCATTTATATATTGTGACAGTATATTCAGTTTGTCAAAAAAATATATTGATGATAAAGTTAAAATTCAATTATATATATATAACCCACTAATAGATTTTAAAATTATTTCATTTAAGGATAAACAGTTTTAATAAGTGATACAAATTATCTGCTATTTTTAAAGATATTCAATAAATTAAAATTATATCCTTGTTTATTTAATTATTTTATATTTTAACAATATTTAATGTGAGTGGTAGGGTGGGTCTACAAGTGCACACACACACACACGCACACACACATATATATATGCTAAATGGACACACATTACTTAAGAATATTTATTTTAAATAATTATCGGTTGTAATTTTATTTTGTTTTAAGCAATGGAACTTTTACATTATATTATTATTATTGAAATACTGTAAAATGTTATAAGGATTACATAATGGTAATAATTCAATAATCAATTAGGATATAAGTGAGAGTAATAGTGTGAATTGGCAGATAAAAAGAAACTGGTTGTTAAAAAGTTCTACTTATAAAATATTTTATATTTATTTGACAAGTGATTTTGTGATTTAGTATATTAAAAAAGTAACAATGGATTAGTAGAGTTGTAAAATTAAAACAAAGCTATTTAATTTCTTTACTCCAGAATATCTCTCTTATATTCTTACCAAACTGAAATTGGACCATTTCATAGTCATTTAAAATGTAACAAATTTTATTTAAGTAAATAGACAATAATTATCTTAATAAAAAGCCATTGAATGCAGGAGCAATCTACAAGAAAATTTTACTATTTTATTATTATAACACTTTCAACTTGAGGAAAATAAAATTTCTCAATAGCCTCAAAAATAAATCTTACTTCAATTATCAGAAAAAAATAATATAAAAATTATCATCATCATCATCAACCATTATCAATCCACTGGAGGATGAAGGTCTCTCCAAGTTCAATCCATCTTCTCCGATCTTTAGCTTCTCTTCTCCACATCACCCCTGCACACTTTTTTATTTCATCCATCCATCTAACATGTGGTCTCTTTCTAGGTCTTTTACAATCTCTTGGTATCCAGTTTAAGATTTCAATTGTCCATCTATTATCATCTCTTCTAGCAATATGTCCAGCCCAACTTCACTTCAATCTTTTAATTTTTCAATGAGGTCAGTAACACCTGTTTGTTCTCTTATCCATACATTGCATTTTCGATCTCTTCTTGTTACTTCCAAAACGCATCTCTCCATACTTCTTTGAGTGGTCTGAAGTCTCTGTATTGCTTTTCTATTAAGTGTCCAAGTCTCAGATCCATAAGTAAAAACTGGTAAAACACTATTGTTAAAAACCTTCCTTCTCAAACACATAGGATATTTCCTTTTAGTATCAAGTTATTTCTGCCAAAAGCACTCCAACCAAGTTTAATTCTATGATTAATTTCATCCATCATGTTTCCATCTGTATTAATAATCTGACCAAGATATTTGTAACTGTTAACTTCTTCTAATTCATCATAATCAATCTTTATTTCCATATTTTGAGAAAATCGATTAAACATTACTTTAGTCTTTTAACATTTATCTTTAGTCCTCACTTTACTACTTTCATTTGATAACTTCTGCAACATTTCCTGCAGCTCTAAAGCATTAAATAAATACGTTTGATAAACTTTTCCTATTAAAGCTTTATCAATTTTGTCTGCTAATCTAATATTTCCCACTATAACTTTATTAATTTGGAAAGGATATTTCAAAAAGATTATCTATTGTTTTCCGGAAGGTTTGTGATGTGTATGTATGTGGTCATGTGTATCTGTTGTAGGAGATGGAGTGGATGATTAAAGGAAGCTTGAAAATCTGGATTCAAATTCCCTCTAATTACATCTAGTTTAAAAGTATATATAATATACTTGTATTTTAATATTATTATGGTTTTATTATACATTTAAACATAAGTGTGAGAAATAAAGTTCACGGTATTTAATTTTTTTTTTTAAAAAAAATCAATCTCTTCATTGCCATTAAAGAAATATGCACTTTTTTTTTTTTACTAATTTACATTCTAGGTAAAAGTTAAAATATTTTGCATTATCTAATGCTAATCATTTACTAAGAAAATCATCTTTAGAAAAAATCTATTAGAAATACATTAAAAAAATCAAAAAATCTCACAGCTATGAATTATTCAAACTGTATATAGAAACATTAATTATATTTTTTTTTCATAAAATGTTATTCATTATTCATGTGATCTAAATATTGAATTTATAAAATATCTATCAGTTGTAAATTTATAAGTGAACATATTAATTGTTAGTAATACAATAGGTATACAAGTACAGATGTGTTTGTATTTTAACTATTTTATTTATAATGCACTTGATAACAGATATTAATATTTAGAAGTTAATTTTATTAATTTAAAAACGATTTTTCAAAAGGATTACCTAATGTTTTTTAAATCACACAAACATTTAAATATTGGAGTGGGTATAAATAGCAGTACTGATAGCATCTTTTGCTCTATAAATGATTCAAAAGTTTAAACTATCATTTTTCATGATAGGATGAAAGGCAATTAAATCATAATAATCAGTTAGATGATTATACTTTACATCTCACAAAATTAAAAGCAAAGTTAATATTTCAAAGATAAATATTTTAAAAGTGATGACTAAACAAACAACACTGTGAACCAATATCTTAAAAAAAGTTTTACAAAAATTAAAAAATGTTTTCTATTTGAAGTTTGTTTAGAAGATGTAAGGTTAACATATGATGGGCAGCAACAAGGACATTGTCATCATAAGATCTCCTTTAAATTACTTTCATGATGCGCTTTATTATCATCATTATTCTGTGGTATAATAATATAGGAGACCATAAGCCTCTCATTTTGATTATTCTTGGTGTAATTGGTTAAAAATCTAAATAAATATCTCACCTTTAAAATTTACACTTTAAAGATGATACTGAATAGTTGTACTAATAATTGGTTAAATTTTGTTATGAAGGATTATTGAATGAATATAAATTTTATTACTGTATGATAAATTAATTATTAGCTAAAATAATTTGTTTGCTATTAAATGAGATGTAGTAAAGATTACACAATTTATTTTAATTTAGATATCTGGTTGATATCAGACAGACAAAATACATGATATAGAATTTAATCATTGTCTTAGATCTGAATGTTTTGTTCTTACATCCAACATCTTTCCATTTAACTACTAATAAAACATCACTATAATTGTTGGTAAAACAATGATGAAAATATATGCATTACAAATTGATTACATATATGATAGCAATTTAACAGAAATTAGATTTACAAACAATAGTAATATAATTATAAACACATTTCATATGATCCTAGTAGGGTGCTATGTACGGCCACCATGAATGCTACAGTCATGGTAAAGATGGATAGCCAGGCAGAAACAAAATTAATTTGAAACAGTTTTAATAACTAAAATTTAACTTTATTGCCATAAGTTAACAATAGTAAAAATTAACCCAACAATGCTTAATATACATTAAAATTTATATTGTTACAGTTCAATATTAAAATTACTACTTATGAATGCATGGCATAAAAGCATAAATTAAAACATAATAAAGCCAGTGTGGCCTGTATAGTGCCTCGATCCACTTTTGCACCTTCAGTGGGGAAATTCATAGTCCTCCTTATACTCAGCCACTTGGTATCTTCATATAAATATGACCAGCTCCAGCAATGCAAGTGTATAAAATAGACCCCAATCTACCTTATCTGTGAGCTTTTATATTTTTCCAGAGATAGTGAAATGTTCTAGAACATAATTAATTATTATTGTTCCTTATCTTTTTAAATAATCATTTTCTAATCCAGAATTGCTTATCCACACTTAAATCTTTAACACTTGTAATTTTGTAATACTTTATTTATTTTAACTTTAGCACACATTTTATTTCTAATTACATTATCTCTTTGCATTCTAAATATATATGTAGCACTATATATATATATATAGCACCTCCAATTCAGAATTTACAATTTCTGAAGTCTCACATGGTCTTTCAGATAACTCAGTTGGGATTTACACAGAGTTGATTTCTTTTCAATGGTAATATCCTTGTCTACTTGGTGCCCTTTGTTTACTTCTGACAAGTCTGATTCCTCTAGATAATTTGGCATGTCTGGCATTATATTACTTTCAGTTCACTCAATTTCTTCTTTCTGACATCTGATATGATTTATGTGTTTTTGCATAGTTGCCCCTGTTTCTGTCTCAAAGACTATTATTTGCTTTAATAGATGTTCTTTAATTGTGCCTTTCACCCAGTACCATCTAGTAACATCATCTCTCAATAAGACTTTTTCTCTCTCTGCATACTGTAATTCTGTGCTGTTGTTTTAGTTAATTGAAAAATTTTGATCTGGGTGAATTTGCAATAACTTTGTCCAGAGTTTCTGTCTGAATAGCATCTCAGCTGGAGATTTACCATCAGTGTACTGTGCTAATACAATAAAACAGAATACAATGTTTCTTGTATATTTGCCATACCTTCCTTTCATAGCACTTGTCCTTCCTTTTCTGCAATATCATTGGATTCAGGGTGATATGAGGGCATGGCTATATTTTTAGTTCTCCATTCCTTAAAAAAATCCTCAAATTTAGTGGATGTAAAACTGATTCCATTGTTGGATACCACCAGTTTAGGAAAACCATGAAAAGCAAAAAATTCTTAAATTTTTTTAATTGTTTCTTTGGTACTCATATTTTGTACAATTTTATACTCAGTCCTTGAGTACGAATTGATTACTACTAAAAAAATGTAGCCATGGAATGATCCAGTGAATGATCAATGTGAATATGGCTCCAAGTTTTTTCAACTATAGGCCAGATAATATAATTTTTCTTTGGAACATTTGCATTCAACTTGATAAATCTCACAGATTTATATAAATTGTTCTATCTGAGAATTAATTCCAGGCCACCATACATAACTTTGAGCAAGTGCTTTGGCCCATACAATACCAGAATGACCTTGATGAATGAGCTGAATAACCTACAATGACCATTACTAGGTATTAATACTCTATTGTCCATTAACACACATCCCTTATTTATAGACAGTTTTTCTCTTACATTCCATATAACTTTGGGAACTATTTCAGGCCAACTTCTAGACCAGCCTTTTGTAAACATGCCCAGCTTTTGTACAACTTGTTATCTTTTTACCGTCTATTAATTAATACATTATTTTAGTTGTTTATGCAGTCAATGGATGGATCAAGTTTATGTGGAGCTGATTTAGTTGGGACTCTCGGCAGTGTGCTTGCATGTTTAATGACATAAAATTTAGCTCAAAACCATAACTCCTAATAAATCTAATCAATGTAACATTCTAGGATTCAAATGATCTGGTGCAGTTTATTTTTAGCCAATATTCCTAACAGCAGCTTATGATCAATAAAGATCTTGATTAGTCAATCATATAAGTATTAGTGAACTTTCTTCATTTCAAATTAATTGAATTTAATATGTTTAAAGAAATAGAGAAAGAACTGAAATATAATGAATAGCCAGGAAGGCTTTTGATTTAAATACATGAAAAATTTGATTAGCAATAATGAAAAATGTAAAAAGAAAGGTTTAAATCAATAGAGATTTTTATTTTATTTTAAAAAAAGCTATATTAAAAATCAGTGAAAATATTTAAACAGAAAAGATTTTGTTTTAATTTATAATCTTATTTATTTTATAAACTACAAAGAATCTTAATATACAGTTTTAACAGATAAAATATTTTTGCTAATTTTAAAATATGTTAAAAAAAAATCAAAAACAGTGAAATATTAAGAGACGGAAAAAAAGGAGTTAGACTGTCATCTACTTCAATATGAGACATTTAAAAAATCGTGATAAGTTGTGAAAATTAAAGAAGCAAAAATAAAAAAAAATAGAAATACTGGGGGGGGGGGGAGGGATAGATATGCATATTTTGAAAAACAAAAACCTAAAAATATGAGTAAAAATTGTTTATTAAAAAAGTAATTAAAAAAAAAAGCATTTCTGATCAAAACAAATTCTTCCCACATCTGGAGGAAGGAAACAATTTGAAAAATAAAATATTGTATAATTTATTTTATGAAGTAATATACCTGGTCGGCTAGTGAGGTAGATAACATGTTCATAAGCTCTCTTTCTGCAATCATTCGCCACATTGGCATCCAACTCATATTGCGTAGCTTCTCTAAGTCTAACAAAATCACTCCTGTATTAAAACCACGACCCTAAAAAATACAACCATGTATTAGTTTATTTTCATCAGTACGTCTATTTATCTATCTGCATATTTTTTTTATAGTATCTATTTATATATATGTACTATAATTCAAATGAGAATTTCTTAGATAAAAAATTGAAGCTTTATTTTTTATTTTTTTTTAAAAAAAAAAAAGATTATTATTTAATTACAAAAATAAAACATGATTTTTTTACATTTAAATTATAAAATTTCCTCATATGTATATTGAAGCAGTCAATCTTAGTTTAAGATTGTGCTTCATGTTTCCATCTACTAACCCATGTTCAAACCCCTATATCCCATCCTGCTCCTTTTGTCAGTATATATATTTCATGTATATATTTGAGATGCCAGCTAAATTTGTAATTTAACTTTCAATATTTATTATTATTGATTCTTTTTATTAATTATTAGTTCTTCTTATTAAAATTATAGTTGCAGCTCAAATATATACATAGGAGCAAAACTTACTAACAAAATATTGATGTTTTTGTAAATATTTTATTATATGTCATTTTTGGCTTTTTCTTTTCAAATTGCTTGTTTTTCTATAAATTATACATTTTTTTTATATAAAATACAATATGGAAGATGCAGGTGTTGTTTAATTGTCTAAAAATAATTAGGGGTTGGAAGCACTGTTATTTTAAGCTGGGAAAGGTATTTTTTAATTAAAATTTTACTTAAGATAAATGGGATTAATTAGATTAAAGATTTACTTGTGTTAAAAACATGTTGTTAAATCTATTTCTAATCTAGAAATAGATTTGAATTTATTTTTGGCGTTATCTAACAATTGCATCTTCAAAAACAACTGATAAGAGAAAAAGTATAAAATGACTAAATTTTGAATCTATGAGTGAGTTGAGTTATTAGTAATTAGTTACTATTGATTGAGAGATTGTTAACATTGCTGTAAAACTAAAAGAAATGATGTAGCAGTAGATCCACCACTCTGCTCGGCCCTTTGGGTCATCACCCGCCGTGACCGTCATTGTCTGCTGTCCTGAAATGAAGAAATTAAGAACTTTAATGTTAATAGAAGCTTGCAGAACTTTCATTTTCAACTACCGTGCACGGACAATATTTTAATCGGACTCTTAAAATTGAAAGGTAAATTTCAAGCCGCTACCTAATAGTCAATTTAGTCTAAATAATCTCTCAAGATCTTTTTTTTTTTGTATTCTTTAACTTTGTTTTTTTTTATATATATATATCTAAATAACATGTAATTTGCTCTTAAATAATTTATTTAAATTTAATTCTCTCTTATATGCTCTTTAATTTTGGTAGGGTCATTTATTTATATTATTGATTATTTGATTTATATATCTGCTTGCTTATTAATATGTCAATCTAAAACAATCTGACGAATTGAATTTTCTAAAAAAAAATCTTTTCTGTCTTTAAGTAAACTTTCATGAATCAAGTTTATTAACGTCCCCTTAAATATATATATATAATGCATTGTAAATTAATACGTTCGCCAGATTGTTTTATGAATCAACATTTTAGGTTCGTTTTTAATATAAAAATTGATTTGTTTAACTCTGAAAATCCAGAACTTAAACTAATTAACGCTTTGAAATCTTATAAAATATTATTTATTTAATTCTAAAATAAGGCGACTTAATTGTATACTATGTTATACGTATGTGGAATTTTATTAAATAAGTGTAATGAAAGGGGGGGAGGGGATTTAGAACTTTCGTTGGTATTTAAAAATACTTTTTTTAACAATATCTTTAAACTATGTTTAATAAATAAGATCATACCATAATCTTTGATGTTATCATTATAGGTTATATGCTTAATTGTAGTTATTTGACTAGTTATTAGTCCACCCCAAAGCGTTGTTAGCATAGGACACACTCATGTTATTAAGCTTTATCTAAAGACGTGCGTCGGAATACCCGAGCCGTCTCCTCTTCGTTTCAGGTCGCAAACAGGGCGATGAATGTCCCTGGACCATATATATGCTCACGTAGCAATGCATGGGAAAAGTCCGGCAAAGTTCGGCCCATTGCAATCCCTTTGTCAACCGATTCCACAAAATGTGGGGTGGCAAGTCGGCTAGACTGTTCTATAATATGATAAAGCACCTCAAAGTATTGGATTCCGCAAATATTCGGTCATTATGCTAACACCGCGTCACTTCATATTAATCCCTCTTTTCAAAAAGCTCAAGCCTATAAATATCTGTAGCTAATGTTATGTTCTAATTAAACGTATCTCATAAATTTAAATAACTTTTGATGTGTCAAAGCGTTAATGGCAATATTATGTAATTCTTTCTAATACTGATTGGCATCTTAATATTGGACCCACCAAAAATGTATGTTTATTTATAATATATCATTTAGCTAATAAAGAGCATATGAGAACTAACAGCGTGAATGACACTATGTAATCGCTTGCTCATTCACGCACACACTAATGTACTTAATTTATAAATGTATATAACTAAATTTTCATTATATTAAACTATCTTTTATTGTTTAACTTATTTGAGTAGTTCGAATTCCTTTTCCTCCACTTCTTCCACATATATTACAGCCATACTTATGTATATTTTAATATAATCATAATTAATAGATGTCTCATTGTCTTCTCAGCTTTGCTAGTCGGCCGAATTAAGATTAATTCTCATGAGCCATAACTATTATGTTATTCATTAGGTGTTCGATTTGGGACTTAGAGAGTGGGTTCGAATCCAGGCTGGTTCCTGACCTAAATCTTGGGCTTGACTGGGTTTGAAGTACATTTTGTGAGTTCCAGCTCATGTTAGATAGATAAACATATTTTTACCGGCACAATATATAATATTAAATATTATAAATTTTAAATTAAACATAGCTCAAAGTATATGTAAACAAAGGAGTAAATCACCTTTACTCAGGCTGCGACTTAAAGTAACTCTAAATGTTGAACAAAGGATCAAGAATAGAATAAATCCACCTATTCTTGGTAGCTCTAATGATTATAAGCATACCTTTTTCAACATTGTTGGTTTCAGAGTTATTTAAACTCATAATTAATTGTACAAAGCTGGAGACAGCGTCTTACTTGTAACACTTTGATTGTAATAATTAATCAAGATTTAATATGTGAACTTTAAATTAAACATAGCTCAATGTATATGTAAACAAAGGGAGTAAATCTTGTTTAATTATTACAAACAAGGTGTTAAAACTGATGAGTTTATTAACACTTAAATGCCATATTCCATCTGGTTGATAAAATTAATTTCACTCTGACTTACCAACAATTTTGACAAAGGTATGCTTATAAAACATCACAGTTATCAAGAATAGATGTTTTCATTCTGTTCTTGATCCTTTGCTCAACATTTAGAGTGTTTTTAAATCATGGGGGAGGATGATTTACTCCCATTTTTTAAATATTATAAGTAATAAAGCAAATTGAAACTAATCTAGAATTTCGCCATATCAACAGGCATTACATAAATAAATACTAATTTTAGATATTTTATAGCACACTACTGTTTTTAATAACATACATACTTTATACCATTAAATTTTTGTTTATGAGATAGACAGTGTGACATGTTAAGAATGGCAAACATGCTATAAAATGCCTATAGTTTGATATTTATTTGTGTATGCAATGTTTATATGGCAGAATTTATTAGATTATTATCATTTTTATTACACACACAAACATATATATTGTAACCAAATAATAAGGTGGCAAGCCAGCAATCTGAGGTTACATGTACAGGTATCATACGACATGGATTTAAAAAAAACAATCTCTAGAGTATGAGTCCTTGTATAGACAATACCATTGCTAAATGTAATTGCTAAAATAAAAATCTTGATTTCAAATATAGGTTCTTTTCAATTTTAAATATCTTATCATATATTCTAAGAATATTGTATTTATTTTAAATATAAGTTCTTTTGCAAATTTAAACTATCACATCTTATGTTTTAAAATATCTTAATCTCAAATAAGAGTTTTTTACTTGTTAAAAATATTTTAATCTTAGGTCTTAAAAATAACATATTTATCTTAAATATAGGTTCTTTTACAGGTTTAGCATCTCAGTGTTCAAATTCAGAATAAAATGCATTTGTAACAAAATGTTAATGGTAATACTTTAACTTCTTAACAAAAGTATGATGATGATTATTTAAACTAAACATGGAACATTTGACATTTCTTTTAATTTATTTTTGAATCTTAGTATTTTATAAAAGTAGAAATAAAATTACATAATAATAATACAATACCCAAATACTTAAGTAATATAAGTGATAACTTGACAAACATTTCTAAATACTTTACAATTATTTAAATAGCATGATTTCTCTTCTACTGACCATAAAATACAAAAATCTTATATTTTCTGATACAAATTTGAATAAAAATATCAAAAGAATGTATAAGGCAGTAAGGGCAACTTTTATGTTCCAATTACACAACAAGTACATTTGAAATGAGGTAAATAATATAGTATTTGTCTTTTAAGAATGCAGGTAAAATAATTAAATAATTATTAAGCAAAATGAATGTATAAACACTATATGACCATTGAAATGTACTTTCAAAAAGGATTATTACTGCAAGTCTTATCTGATAAACAGATGTGCTTATGCAATGATATTATAATGGCAATGAAACAAAAACATATTTAACTAATAATAAAATATTTATTTACAATAATTATTATTAATATTTACTAAGGCAATAAACCTTTAAGCATGTGCGCTTGAAAATAGGTCTTAACCACAAGCTTACTCTTTAGAAGAATTGTAAATATTAATTCTTATTAAGTGCATGGTAAGCACATAATTAAATATAAGGCTTTAACCTTAATACAATGTGCCTTGAGTTCTTAATTTTACCACGAGAGGGACCTCTACTAACACACTGGTTAAATAGATGGACGAATATATTTCTCTCCTCAAGATCACCAAATACAAAGGGAATTTAATCAGGTGGACTTTGGTGGTAACATCAACCAAAGACAAATGTATTTACAAGTGTGTGTACATGTGAGTATATATGTATGAAACTATATGAAAAGAAATCTTTTTTTATAAAAAATAGTAAACTTAGCTTACGTTTTTTAAAATTAACAAGAAATTTGGCTTAAATCACATTAATATTTATAATAATCTTTAGAATTACTCTTAAATATTTTTAAGATTGGGTATTTTGAAAATAAACAAGAATTGCAATATCTCGTTTTGAACTAAATTTATTTTTCGTATGTATTGTAAACTACTAACATTAGAACCTAACAATCACTTGAAACATATAATTAAAAAAAATATTAAATGAGTTATTTATAAAGTTTTGTATGTGGGTGTGTAATATATTAATATCTAATAATAATTATGTTTATCATCAAATAATCAGGGCCAGTGTAAGCTGGTGTTCAGGTTCCACACAAAATTACTAATTAAAAAATGGCTCCAATTTGAGTTTTAAATAATGGTAATAAGTAAAATGTAAATATATAAAAAAATATACCTAAAATAGTTATTTTTTAAATAAACATGCAAAGGGGTTGTTTTTGATTAAATGTGAAGATTATAAGGGAAAAGATTATAGAATAGTCATATCAATAATTCATATTCTGGTAATGGAGAAACATTTTCATTAATGAGAAAAGGTTATATATCTCAAAATAAGTTTAATAACTGATGGTGCAATCATTTCTTATGAAAATAACGCTAGCTATTTTTTTTTTTTCTGATGAAAAGATATGTTTTTAAAACGAAAATAGATAAATAAAAATTGACTAATGGTAAATATATTTTAAGATAAAAATCTTGACAGATTGAGAAAAATGTAATATTTATTATGAGAAAAATGGAAAAGTTAAAATATTTTGTAGATTAGAATATTTAAAATGCTATCCTAATAATTTCATATCAGCTAAGATGTTTACAAATATTAAAATTCACAAGAAAGGTTTTAACACAAGCAAACACTCTATGTAGTGGCTACCAGTGCGGATTCTGGTAATCAGTGGATGCAAGAAGATTTGTGCATCCATTGATTGCTAAGTCTTGCACTGGGTGGCACTACTGTATGGAGAGTTTGTTATGCATTAATAAAAAATAGGGAGTTGGAGAACTAGTATGGAGGGTAAGGAGAGTTTAAATATATATAGAAGTAAATGGAACATTGGGTGCAAGTTATTTTATGATAATAATAAGGAAAGTAGTTTATTATTTAAGGCTCGAATGAGATCGTTAGCAACAAGAGAATATATATCTAAATGGGAAAATATGGGTGATTTAGTGTGCAAATTGTGTAAGGAAAGTATAGAAAATATTAGGCATCTGTTGATTGAATGTAAATGCTTGAAAGCAGAAAGGGTACAAATAATGAAGTTATGGGAGAATAAATATGAACGTAATTATACAGAAAGTGGGTTATTGGTTTTTATGCTGGGTTTGGGAAAAGATAAGGGGGATTTAGATATAAAGGCCATAGAGTTGACAAAGATTATGTTGTGAAAATGGGATGGAGCAGAATATGGGAAAACTAAGAGTGGTGAATGAAAAATAAGGTGGCTAACAGGTTTCTTTGGGCATAATTGCTGAGAGATTCTTGACTTCATTTAAGGAGAAGCCACAGTACATCACATCACATCATCTTTTTAAAAAGTATTTCCACAATTTTATCACATAAGTTATGTCTAGTACCCCATAGTTCTCTTATTCACCAAATACAATCTTTATTTCCAAACCCAGTACCCATCAACATAAAAACAATATACCTCTATACTTTTGTCCAGGCCACCAGGAGATATTACACACTTTACTTAATCAAAAATAGTATTAAAAATTAGTGTGGAGATGCTTAAAAAATATTAATACAACAGCAAGAAATATTATGCAATATAAAAACACTTATAACATTAATATTTATGTTGGGGTGAAAAAATAGCTATGCTCAATACTGATAATATATTTAAAATAAAAAATTATAGTGGAACTAATAATAAATTGTAAAGCTGAACATATCTGTGGATATATACTAACATATAGTCTAATATTGAAATTCTAGGAACAAGAGGACAAGGGAACTATGAGCTAGCAAAAATATGAATGAGCACTAGGACTATGTGCAGGCAGTGGTGATGAATGAATGAGCCACACTCTCTTTCATGGAGAAGCTAAATATACACAAAAGTAATATAACATCCATTTAAAATTGCCTCAACAATTCTATTAATAATAAAAGGCATGGAGTTAAGAATAGTAATAAACATATGAATAATTGTTCATCTCAAACACACATACAAAAGATACATAATATCGATAAAACCTATCATTGCATAACAGTGACAACCTTTATGTACAAACTATATGAAATTCTCATACACATACTAATACCTATAATACTTTCATTCATTAAATACTTTCCATAATATACAAATGAGGCTGTTAAAATTCTGAGGCCAATCATTTGTAATTTTAAATACTTATTAAGAAAAACTCTGGAATAATAAAACCAAACCCTTCTACTTTATATCTTATCAATTCCACCCCTGAAACACTGTTCATACAAACATATTTATAATATAAGTAACAATAATCATAATAATTCTAAAATATAAGAATATATATATACACAATAACTATAATTCCATTTTTTGAGATTAACAGTTCATTTCCTTTTTATAAGGAAAACTATCTCTTTTCCATCCTTTTGTTATTTTCTTAAAGTAATATATGAACATTGTGATTTATTAAAGTAGAACAGACACACATATATTTGCAATAATTTCACAAATGTAGAATAACAGAAGCCGATGCCAAATGATTTTAATGGCAACCAGTTTCTTTCAAGACTCATTTTTAAATAGCAATAAAATCAGAGAAGCAAAAAACTGAATAACAATTCTTTATCTAAAATTGTGTTTTATGGAGTTTTATTATTACAAGTTGACTGCAGTAAATTTAAATTATGTTTATTCCTCCTCTAAAGATAGTGACAATATACTTGAAGCAATCAACAATATAAAAGATAATATATGAATAAATAGATGAATCAGTAAATTTAAGATGAATAGTTATATTGTTTTAATATAAAACAATCTGGATATACTCTTTTCATTATGATAATTAAAAATTTAGTTTTCATAAATTTGTCTTTTATGATAATTTTATAGACATTCATCATTCTATATCTGAGCTTGACATAAGTAGACTGATAATTTTAGTAGCAAATAATTACTATTAATAACTAAGTAAAAGTTAGTTAAAATGTACTGGAGATCATTTTATAGCAAAGTTCAGAATTTAATTAATGTTATATAACAATGAAGCAATATACTTTTCCTTACATGACTTTTCCTTTGGCTTTTTTGAAAGAACTATTAAAATTTTCTTTAGTATCTTTTAGAATTATTGTTTAATAAATCAATGAAACCTATGCTTTTAGGAGAAACAATGCATGGATAATTTACTAGTTCTTTATCATAAAAATGATAAAAATAAAACTTTAAACTTTAACATTGACTTAAAATAAATAGTTAAATAAAAATGAACAATTTACTTTAAAAATAAAATTTAAAGTGAAGATTAGATGGAATGTGAAGAAGTGTAGAAGTGTCTAAATTTTTAAGTGTGTCAATTTTTATATCAGTTTGTGTTTTTTTTATCAACCCATGCACCAAGATCAATATTGCATTTCCTCTTTATTAAAGCAACAATTTACAAGTCTGTATTATAAAATTTAAATTAAGTTATTGATTTTTAATTGATCCGACAGTGACCTTGCACTTTAAATCCAGACAATACAGACATGCAATTTTCTAGACAATAAATGAACTTGTTAATTAATGATTTTTATTAACTCTACACAATTATTAAATCAATTATTTAATAAAATTATTAGCTGATTTTTAAATTAAATATTCTTTTTATTAAATATACCATTCCCAATTTATTTAATTTTTTTACTTTATTCTAACTAAAAGCTTTCAACATTATAATAGATATATCCAATTTTAAAACACATTTATTTTTAATAAATCTTTTTTTAAAATTTTCAATATTTCACATGCATAAACTAACACTCACACATATACATGCACATTAAATATAAACATTTTTAATGCAATAAAAATAGATCAGCTATTAACAGACATTTAAAATCAATTAAAAATTAGCATTAATCTCAGCCAGTTATACTTAATATAAATCGTAACTGTTATTTTTAAAATTATTTATTTTAAAAATCAATAATTAAAAAATCCTAACAATGTTAACTAATCATTTCAGACAGCAGCTTAGAACAACTTTATCTATTATATCTATTTGAACCATATTAAACTCTTGATAAACTCTTCTTTAGTTTAAATGTTAATTTTATTCTTTCAAGTAAATATTAAACAACCTAAGATAACCTTTTAAATAACTACTAACTAATTAGGCTAACTGAATTACTTTAACTCATACTACCAAAACATATAATTTAAGATTTTTATTATAATAGTACAGATAATAAAATTTACTTATAATCCTACAAAAAATTTTTTTAATGCTTTAAAATATACATCTAACTAAAGGGTTAAGTATATGGTTACAATATATATATACCACACATATTGAATTAAATATCATTTGTATGACTTGGAAAAAGATTATTATTTGCCTGTACTGCCTGGCACTTGTCTAGGTAAACTTTGAAATTTTTTTTAGATCACTAGCAGATTTAGAATTCAAATAGTTAGCCATTACTCAACTCATTTAGGTAACCGATATTGTTCAGTAAATTATATGAAATAATTATTTTTTATAGTGTAAAGAACTCAGAATAATATTGCCAGTATTATTCACTAAAAGAGTATATAATAACTATCATTTGCTATAGCATAAAACTTCAAATTAATATTAACAATTCCATTCAGTAAATAAATAAATACTTATTATTTGATACAATATAAAGATTCTTGATTAATATGGCAAAGTTAGATTAGCTTCAATCATCTGGAAATAAAAACAAAAGTAGGATGCAGCAATCAATGGAAAAAAGAAAAAATGTAAAATAAAAATATAAATATCTTACAATATGTAAAATATAAATCAAACAAGTAATAAAGAACTGAATTTTTAAATATCATTAACTGTTTCAAAATCAAGACAATTTTTATTAAAATAAATTTTAATGTAACAAATCATTTTCCATTTTCTAATCACATATTAAATAGCTTTAATTATGTACTTTCAAACTGCTATTTTTTATCCCCCCAAAATTTAACACTTTATTTAATATAATTTTTCAGACAAATAATTATTACTTTGTAAAAAAATATTTTTAAAATAGTAAAAAATATATACATCACAAAAATACATATTAGAAATATGTGTTGTTTAATAGACATTTTATTCACTATTACTATGCATCAATGTTCTGTATGTGTTGTTAAAAACATTATAGCTCACAGAGTATTGTTATGAATACAGTAGGACTCCATATCTGATATTTCAGTTACGCACACAATATAAAAAAAAATTAATAAAGAAATTTTTATTGTTCTAAATTTTATTTTTAGTTTCTAGTTTAACTAGTGAGCACAATAATCATAAAACTTCACAACTCAATAACTTTATTTTTATAAAATATGTAAACTTGGATGAAAATATTAATTTTATTAACTATAATTTAATAAATAGTATACATAAATATTTTGTATACAGTAGACTTACTAAAGTGAATCTGGACCAATTTTTTAGATTTTTATTAGAATTAGTTCTGAATTTCTTTTTTATTACTTTTATTTTTAAATGTGCATATACACATATAATATAGCATATATTGCATCTATGTTAATATGCACTATATACTTTGAAAAATCATGAAAATGTGAATATATACAGCATAAACACCAATATATTATAATTAGTTTATGTTGAGAGAGTAAAAATTGTATTGTTAACTTATTACTGCAAATTCGCACAAACCAGCAAAATTATTGCTTTAGGAAGTCCAGGAAAACAAGAGTGCTAAATTAATGGAACCACATGCGTATTTGTTTTTAAATAAATAAATATGACAATATAGAAAAGTAAATGCTGCGGATTTATTATGGTATTAGAATTATTGCTATGGAAGTTTGGCTTCTGTCACTATAAATTCATACAACATATTGTTTTTCCAGAACCAAATACTAGACCACTAATAAATCAAATTAGTAATGGTAAAAGTTGGCTGTAGTAGTTATATAGACAAATGGGCAACTCTAAAGTCCTATGTGATCAATGATCATAAAGAGATGCACTACCATGAAACCCTAAAATAATTTTTGATTATTATGCCCCCCCCCCACTTTTAAGGTAATCAATTTTGTAATAATTTTCTGGAGGGCAAAGATTTATCTAATAAAAGAATAGTGAAGGACTGGTGGATATTGATAGTTTTCTATCATTATTTTACTCCCTAATTTTAGTTTTGTAAAATTATAGAAAAATCATTAATGGCAGTTACTACTTTTAATTTTTCCATAATATATGTTATGATAAACTGTTGTCTGAAGGTTAGTGCTACCACTGTATTAAAAGCAAAAGAAATAATTATTTTATAATATATAGTCAGTCGTTAGAATTGTGTTTAGAAGTGAGAGTATATTGATAGCAATCTCTTAGCTTCACTCTGCATTACAAATTACCACATTAAGCATTAAGATGACATAATGCTAAATCAATATTTATGAATATAGAAGGTTTTAAATGTATATAAACATGATTACTATAAATCATAAGTACGTCATTCTTACATTTTTTTACTAGTATATTCTTTCCCCCAAATTTTGAGTCCATTCAATATTTGTAATGAATTAATTCTTTTGAAAAATGAAAGCTGCTAAACAATTTCGTTATATATATATAAATTATTTTTTTGGTAAAACCATGAGAGTCAATTGAAATATTAGAGACCTACTGGTTTAAATCGGGCTGATGAAGCACAACATATTCTAGTCATATGGAAAACTCATTTTATCTATGTCTTCTAATATTGACTTTAAATTAATAGGTGGCAAAACTAAGGGAAATATATATTTTGATAAACCTCATATTCTGAATACTAAACTATTTCAAGCTAATTCTCATGCTTCATCTTGCACTCAGTCATGTTAACAGTTTGAAATCGAACAAACTTTCTTTCAAGAGTTTATCTTGACAATGGCGGATGCTAGTTCATCAAAAAATTGGTATATAATAGAAAATAATACATGGTTTTACCCAAAAAATAATTTATTTACATCATACAACCGTGAAAACATTAAATATATATATATAATCTTATAATTGAATATTAATAAATACAGTATCCAAATATATGCAAAGGACAACTTAAAAAAAAACTTTTATCCACTTAGAACACTTTCAACTATCTTCATAATCTTTATCAATTAACACTTTCAAAAGCTAACCTTCCCACAATTCCATGATTTTTACATTTGCTGCCTGTATGTTTATTAAGTCTTGCTTATATTTATATATTATCATGGCTTCCTTTATTTTCCTTTTATTGTTGTTTCTTTCAATTTGCAATATTTTTACATTATTATAATTCAAATTAAAAACATATCTACATAATTTATTATGGTCATAAAAAATCGATACTGAAACATTATCATTTCCATTACAATTCTGTTTCATTTGTTGAACCCTTCTTAATAATAGCAAGTGCTCTTTAGTTCTTTTCTTCAATGTACATCTTGATTCCCCTATATATCCATATCCACTGCCACACTTACACATCCATTTATAAATGATGCAATTTTAATTTAAAAATGAGGTTTTTATCTTTTGAATTATTTATTAATTTGTTTAATGCAGGAGGTACATAAAATGCAATATCACATATATGTTTATAAATTTCCCTTATAAATTGTTTGAAATATAAGGTATTGATATCCATATTTTTTTATTAGTAGTAGAATCAATTAACATTTTTATTATTATATTTCCTATTAAAATTTTTAACAATATTATATATAAGATTATAATCATAGCCAACATTTAACAATTCATTCGAATACATTTCAATATTTTTGCCTTTATCTGAAGAATACTTACACATATTGTTATTTCTAAATAAAAAGGACTTCAAACCTGCTGTTTTATGTGACATTGGTATCCTTGATTTATATGGAATGTAACCTTTTTTTTCTAATGGTTTAATCATCATATAGTAATCTAGCATACATCTATTTCTAGTTATCTTAAGATCAAGAAACTGAATGCACATTAAATTTTAATCTGTTTTGATTCATTTTAAGCCATCTAAACTATTTAATTCCTTAAACAATTCTTTAATAATATTTGGCTTGCCACATACAAATACATCATCCACATATCGATAATATACTATAATATTCTTTTGATAACATTCTCTTTTCAAAATAATCTCTTCATATGTAGAAATTACAAAATTACATATTTGAGTGACTGCAGGTAGACCCATTGGCTGACCATTATCCATTCTATAAAAATCATTTTTAAAAACCGATAAATGTTTTTATCAATAAAACTTAATGTCTCAACTATAAATCTTATTATTTTCATGTTAGCATTTTTTAAATTTAATACATTAGAAATAATTTTAATAGACACTATTCTCGATCCATACATCTCACTTACATCTAAAGTACATATAACATCATTATTATCAATAATAACATCACAAATTCTATCAACAAAATCAAGTGCTGAACATATTGCAAATTTACTAAACCCAAGAATTTCTTCCAGCATTTTCACCACTATTTGACATATTTCATAATAAAATGCCCCTCCCCCCCAAATCCACCATTAAATGTAATGGTTCATTCTCTTTATGCAGTTTTATATTTGAAAAAAAAAATCTTTGGACATATTGCAGTTTCTTGATCATAAGATAACTAGAAATAGATGTAAGCTAGATTACTGTATGACGATTAAACCAATAGCAAAAAGAGGTTAATCAAGGGTGCCAATGTCACATAAAACAGCAGGTTTGAAGTTCTTTTTATTTAGAAATAACAATCTGTATAAGTATTCATCGGATAAAGGCAAAAATATTGAAATGTATTCAAATGAATTGCTAAATGGTGGCTATGATTATAATTTTATATATAATACTATTAAAAATTTTAATAGGAAATATAATAATAAAAATGTTAATTGATTCTACTGCTAATAAAAAAATATGGTTATCAATACCATATATTTCAAACAGTTTATAAGGGAAATTTATAAAGATATATGTGATATTGCATTTTATGTACCTCCTGCATTAAACAAATTAATAAATAATTCAAGAGATAAAACCTTTTTAAATTAAAATTGCATCATTTATAAATGGAGATGTAAGTGTAGCAGTGGATATATAGGGGATTCAAGATGTACCTTGGAAAAAAGAACTAAAGAGCACTTGGTATTATTAAGAAGGGTTCAACAAATGAACGAGAATTGTAATGGAAATGATAAATGTTTTAGTATCGTTTTTTTATGACCATAATAGATTATGAAGATATGGTTTTAATTTGAATTATAATAATGTAAAAATATTGCAAATTGAAAAAAGAACAATAAAAGGAAAATAAAGAAAGCCATGTTAATATATAAATATAAGCAAGACTTAATAAACAGATAGGCAGCAAATGTAAAAATCATGGAATTGTGGGAAGGTTAGCTTTTGAAAGTGTTAGTTGACAAAGATTATGAAGATAGTCGAAAGTGTTCTGAAGTGAATACATTTTTTTTTTAAAGATGTACTTTACATATATTTGGAGACTGTATTTATTAATATTCAATTATAAGATTACTATATATATTTCAAGAAATACAGACATCAAATAAGAATATCATTACACTCACATATATACAATCAAATTAAATGTTATTTACCAAGAAAATAAATTATTAATACATTGACTTGGCTAGAGGCATCTGTATAAAAAAATAGTAAATGTGATTAGCATGTGAAAAAGAATTTGCCCAAATTGGGATTCCCACTCAGGTCATAGGTATAAATTTCAATAAATCACTATTGCCTCACGAGGCCCTTCAAGAGTCACTGTATATTACAAGACTATGATTAAATTTTAAAACCAGGTTTAAAATTTCTCTTTTAAAATAATTAATGTAAATGAAAAAAAAATTAAAATATAGATTTACAAAATCTATTAACTCATCAGTGAAATGTACTATGTATGCAAACTTAAATATAAACACAAATGCGTACTGATAAAATATTAATACATATATAAAAAGAAAAAAATTGATTTTTGGTGGAAAATGAACAGCAGTAAACTAAAATTATCTAGAAAGATTACATCAAATCTAATCAATAAATACTTCATTTTTATTCATGATTCGTTCCTAGGAGTTGTTTAGCTAGTTTTCATTCTTCAAAAGAATTAATTGATTACAGATATTGAAGTGACCGGATTATTATTATAGGACAGGGGTGTACTATAAAAAAAAAAAGAAGAATGACTTAGACATGATTTAGAATGATCATATTTGCATAATTAAAGGCCTATTTGTCTGCCCAAAAATGTTAATTCAATACTATGTGATGTAGTACTTAGTACAAAAAATTATGTCCAAGACTAGGTTCAAATCTAAAGTAAAGCTAATATATCTTTACAAAATAAGTTTAGAATTTTTCAAATAACCAGCCTATATCCATTTATACAATAGTTATTGGTAAATTAAATAAAGAATTAAATGGTTTATTGCTTGAAAATTCACAAAAAATTCAAGCACTGGAGTGGTAGAACAAGGTGGCGACCCAATCCATGAATTTGATTTCAAGAGTCTTCAACTTTACCAATGCAGTAAATCATACAGAGAAAACCTCCCTCCACTGGTGAAAGAGTGTATCATATATTAGGCACCTTTAATTTTTCATAGGTGTATCTATGTTTCAGAATAAATATTTGAAATCATAAAAAATTGTTAGGGAAAGATGTTATAAAAATCTGTGTAACAAACTAAAAATATAACAATTGTTTAAATACACTTTTAAAGTGATAAACTTTTAAGATTCACAATGCGTCATTCATCTCATTAAAATCCAATCCTCAAATAAAAAAAGAAAATACCAGTTTAATTTTAAAGCTAAAAGAAATTTAAATGTATATTTTAATGAAGAAAGTTGATTTTGATGGGAGCCGTTACTTTTTTTACTTATATGTAACTTGGGTGTGTGTGTTTTGTGTTGCAAACAAAAAGAAAAAACCTAGAAAGAGTACCTATAATTATATGTTATATACATATATAAATAATAGTTTGTTAATCAGAAGTTACTTGATTTTTCCGGCATCAAAAGTGAAAATATGATTTCAATCCGGAAGCTTTTACTTCTTGAGACTATTATTTTATCACTATGCTAAATTCAACAGGAGATTAATAACTTTTTTATTTTTGATAAACAATATTATGTAAATGTGATTTCTAGATGATTGCCTGAACTTTTTGATGCTTCTTAAATATGAAATGCTTTGCAAAAATTTTAATATCATTATTATATATATATTACTTTCCAAGATTATTCAATCCATGTTATTGTTAAGTCCCAAAAAGTTAAAATGAGAATAGCATAAGAATGATGATTTTGATAATTCCAAATACCTTGTCAGTCATGCCTTTAATACTGAAACCCCATAATTTATATATCAGCCTCATCTTCAAATTACAGATGTAAAAAGTATACCAACCTGAAAATAATCAAGGCATTGCCTGTAAAACAAAATACACATGTAACCTCAATCTTGGACAGATAAGAAGCAACAATTCCATCCAATTAATAAATTTCAACATAAATATATGATGTAATTAGGAGTGCATTGTGGTGCAAAAGTAATGACTCTCTCTGCCAAGCCTATGACATGGATTTGAATTCAGAAGAATGAAGAAAATTAGTTGGATGACTAAAATAATTTAAAAAGTTTGAAAGGAATAAATAAAAAGAGATCGAGGAAATTAAGAAACAGAAGGAGAAACTGGATTGGACATATAATAAAAAAAATAGTTTAATGAAGTATGTTTTGGAGTGAATGGTTAATGAAAACATTGATCTTCCTGGATAATATGAGAGATTGGAATAGATGTGCTGAATTAAAGATATGGTCAATGAATACAACAGAAAAGAAAATGGATGAATTAGCGGTGTGACTTTTCTCTGGACCTATTCATAAAATAAAATATTATTGAATGATTGATTAAAATTGCTAGCAGTTTATTATGTGTAAATTCATTCCTAGTCTGATTTTATCACATAGGATTTATTATATAGAGAATTACTAATTAATAATAATTAAGGCAATTGTGCTATTTTTCCATAATATTTAAATATTTAATATTTATGAAGCTTGTGCCATGATTATTTTATGCCATAAAATCTAACTGGTTTCAATTTTATTTATAATTAAGGGCTTTGTATAATGCATTGAAATGCTATCAGATGACTCTGAAAATAGTTAATTAATGATATTTATAAATCATAAAGCAATTGTCCTAGGAAAGCTAACTGATTATTTTAGTGTGATATCAAAGTTGGTAAGAATTTGTCATAAGTAAATTTAATAACTGATATGATTTATACTTTGATCAATTAAAAACAATTATACTATTTATTATTTTTAGAATTAAAATGATGAATACTTAAATAATTATAGTGCTCTGTTATCAATGTATCTTTTATACTCCACACATCTCAACTATATATATATATATATATTGTAACAGTTGCATAAATATACATATTACATGAAACAATTAAAAATATATTAAGAATATTAAAATAATAAAAAATGTATATATATTTTTTTAGTAAATAAAAAGACTGTTAGTTTAATAACTAATGTAAAGAGATTTTAGAATAAACCAAAAGTCTGTTAAGAAATAAACAAAAGGAAAAATAAAACTCTGCATCTTATCTCAATTTAATAAATAAAAGAGAAAATAGAAGAGGGAAAAAACAATTTAAGTATAATGTAGTTTAGGAATTTAATTAGATTTACTATTTGAAAGCATGGCTTATCATTTTTTAAACTAAAAATTCAAATTCCAAAATATTATAGATATAATAATGAAAATAAAAGACAACTAAATATGTAAAGGTAACTTAAAAATTATAAAATTACTTGGTAAAATAATTTAAACTAAAAAAAATAATTGTAAAGAAAGAAAAGAAAAAAAAAAAAGAACAAAGAGATTGTAATGTAAATGATTGTACAAAATTATTATTGAAAACTTTTCTATTAGCAAAAATTATTATCTACTCAAAGATCAAAATAAATTTGTAAAAGGGATTATATTTTACTGGAAATCAGTAATATTTCCAACTGATTGGATAATCAATACTATAATCAATGTTGTATTTTATATAAAGAGATATTAAAAGAGTTTAACTAATTAGGAGAAATTGAAAAGCTAATTAATGACATGGGTGATCTCAGATAATGATTTTGTCAAGGATATAAAAGTTACTAAATTTCCATTATATTCAGGACTGCTGTTAATCATTCTACTATTAAAATTATTCTGCTGAAATTTTGATTCTGATCCAGTTAATTTGATTCAACTAAATCTAGTTATACTAACTTTTCTGACCTCTTTTTGAAGAATGACCAGTTCATACTTCAGCAATGTATAGCTATTTATGCAGAAACCCTAACACCAATCAAAATGCAGTGCTAAACTCACAATGGAGTGTTCATTCAATTTTCACCATCCAATTCCTGTGCGTTTGACAGCCTGAAATGTGACAAATATCATTGACCAGCCATTGCTGAGACATATATCTATCATTATAGAAGACTACTATTGAACAAAGCCACACAGATATATGCTGCTCCAGAAGGAAAAAGCAACAAGCTGTTAAAAGAAACAAGTAAATCTATTCAAGAATTCCAGCTACAAACATTCAAGAAGACAGAAGTGATCATTCCAGTAAAAGTTATAGCAAATCCTAGATAAATATAAGAAACAATTCACATGATGCAGGAGTAAGACTTCATTCTCTTTACAAATTGTTGAAAAATTACTAGTAAATGAATTCTTACTACCTATTTTAAAGTAGATTTATCTATACTAAAAATTTTTGTAATTAGTTTAATTTTATTTTTTATTCTTTTTATTATTATAATTTTTTTTTTGTAAATGAATATGTTAAACCACTAAACATCACATGATCAAAATATTACTGTGTTTTCAATTTCATTCTCATAGTTTTGTAGTTAAATAGAATTAAAAGGTGGATGCTGGAGGGTTGCATTAGATCCTAAGATCTAGGGGCAGTGCTCTCAGATCCAAGGCTCCTCACTGATGAAGGCCACAAGCCCAAAACTAGTCTGGGGATATTGGATGAGTAGGCACTAGATAGGGATTTTATGCACATGCCTTCTGGAATCCATTGATTACTCTGGTTGGCACAGGGTGGCACTACTGTATGGAGAGTTTTGCCTTGTTAAATAAATGTTTTTACGTTAATTTGGCTTAAATTCTCTCTTTCTCCAAACATGACCAGATACAATTTGTCAGTTATATTGTTTTGTTTAAGTATGCATTGTCTGATAGCCTAAAGTAGATAAGTTTCTTGTTCATTTGTTCTAGCCATGGAATCAAGTGCTTGAGGCATTTATCTTCTTTCATTGGTATGGCAGACAAATTGGCTGGATAGTACCAGGGGTTTTTCCACAGTATAAATAAAAGTATCCATGGTAGAGTGAGTGCAATGATCTTGAAAGATGGCTGTGGTTTGTATATTTATAGACAATCTCAGTCTGATCATTGATATGGTTAATATGCAAAAATATTGACCATATTAACTCCTCTGCTTGTATAATTATATTTTAAATTTATATAAATTATTGAAATTAAAAAAAAAGATATTCATTATATATATTTCTTTCATTTTTTGTTCTGGTTTTCATGAATTAAATGTTTTTTCATGCCTCAGTAATACAACCTTCCTTTTTCAGGGTGAATTTGGTTAAAGACTGTGATTCCTCCAGTAAGCAAAAAAGTTAAACTCTGTAGCATGATCAAAAAATCACTGCATGATTCATCATACACAAATCCCATATTTTAAATTATATATGAAACCTATTTATAAAAACAATGCAATAAGATTGCTAATATGGTTCATTGCTTGCATGCAAGCTGTAAATATTGTAGTAACTTCCAAATGTGAAAACTCATGACTAATAATGTAATTTAAAAATTGAAACTTTAGAATATATTGTGGAAGCAAGTGTTATTTATTGCCCATAGTCTTCTATTGCCAAGTTACTCTGCCTGTCTTCAAGCAGAGATTTTAATTGTATTATCATAGAATTTTTTTCTAAATGGAGCTGTAGATTTGTTTTTCCTTGCTCATATGCATTACAGACCACAAAATCATATGTTAATACTAAGATCAATGGATTTATAAGCCACCTATATCTAATAAAAATAAAGATATTTGTTCAATAAATCTCCCACTGCTGAAAGGAACAGTGAAAAAAGAAGTACCCACAGATTATCCAATAGTGAGATAATGAGGGTATGAGCATCCTAATACTTGAATAATTAATTACTTGGGAAAGAATTTACTCTATTTAGATTCAAATACTAATTATATCAGACAGGCCAAATGAAATCCTAGCCATAGATTTTTATGGTCCTCTGCCACCATATCGACATTACAAATTATCTTAGTAACGTGATTTATTCTCAAAATTCATATGAGCTTAGCCAGTACAAGAGGCCAATGCACATAATATTATAAAAAACTTAATGGATATCCAATTTGCATTAGTAGGAAAACCCTGGTCAATTCTGATGGATTATGCTATGTTCTTCATGCCATCTGAGTGGAAAGATTGGATGGAAAAACAAGATATAAAACACATTAACTTTCATTCACAATCCCACATGTTACTAAGATAATTTCTAATGACGATACAGTGGCAGAGGACTATAAAAATCTATGGCTAGGATTTCATTTGGCCTGTCTGATATAATAGATCGGAATCTGCCCATATATGTCTTGGTTTGAAAACTTAGTCTTTCAATAAGTTTTTATGAAATTTCAATCTATTTAAGATGGATGTATACATCCTGGGCCAGTTGATTAGCCTCCATAGTACTTGTTCTACTTTTCTTGGGTCATGATGTCTGTACATGCAATGTATGTAGAATATTAACTTTTCTTTAAAAAAAGCAGGATTCCTAACGCTTCAAGTCTTATTATCTTTTTGTTCAACTTGGTAATTTGTAGCAGGATAAATTATTTTTACTAGTTGAATCTGAATCTTCTGAGAATTTTGATTTATCTATTAATTGCATAATTATATTCTTTAATTGAAGTCTTGATACTGTTATTTGGCCAAATTTTCATGTTTATATATAAATTGTCGATGTTAATAATTATGAAATTCTAATTTAATGGGATTTATCAGGAATTGTATTTTGTTTGCTTTGGCAAAGAAATAAGAGGAAACAGTCATGCTTCTGGATGAGAACGAAGTCTAAGCCCCCCTTTCTTAGAGCAGTGCTTAGAGAAGAGTGAATAGGCATGGATAGCCCAGGCTATACTGGAATAACTGACATGAGAGGCCTTTTATATGACAGTTTGGTCCTGAGTAGTTCAATTATCAACAGGACAGAATATGAAGAAAATCTATGGGTTTGAACTTGTTGCAATTCCCAGATTGGAAGCACATAATATATATAGTCATGACGATGAGCCAAATGTCAGTGACACAGTACGAATGAATGTCACTAATGACATAAAATGATTTACTGCTTTAAAATAAATGACCCTCATTTGAATACCATAATTTAGACAAATAATACGCTATGCAGTTATGTGTATATAGAGAGATTTCCCTAAATAAAATATATGTTAAGATTTTATTTAGTAAAAAAAAACATTAAGATTTACCCCCTTCCCATTTCTGCTATTTAAAATAATTCAATCCTGCCTTCATGGATTTTATAACAACTGAGAATATTTAAGCATATGATATTTTAAGAGTATGGAAAATAAAAGAAAACTAGCAGTTATAGAAAACAACTAATCGGTCACCTTTTCAGAATTGAATAATAACATTTATAAAATAAATAAGGTTTCAAAGCATTAATTAGCTTGAGTTCTGGATTCTCCCCAGGTAGAAAATCAATCCAGAGTTAAACAAATAACAAATTTGATACTAAAACACAAAATAAGATCTTAACTTGTGAAAACAATCTGGTGAGCATATTAATTAATAATGCATTGTTTTAAGGGGATGTTAATAACCTTAAATCATGGAAGTTCTAATTAAAAAAAAGATTTTGAGAAATTCAGCTTGTCAGATTGCTTGAGATTGGCAAATTAATAATAAAAGCATACATATAAAATCAAGTAATAAATAATAGAAATTATTGACTGCATCAAAGTTAAAAAAAGTTAGAGCATATGAGAGAGAATTAAATTTATAAAAATTACTTGAGAGCAACTTACATATTAGAAATGTTACAAAGTTAAATTATACATTAGGAGAAATTGATAGCAGAGTTTGAGACTATTTAGGCAAGCTAGATTTAGTTTCAATGGTGGCAGTTTGAAATAATTTACCTTGCACCATTTAAGAGTCCATTTTTCAAAGTCGGTATTTAATGGCAAGCAAGTTTCTATTCAGCATTCTAAAGTTCTCCATCGGGCTTTTACTTCCTTTCAGGGTAACAGTTAGATGGTACATTAGCGGGAAAAAGACCCAAAAGGGTCTGAAAGATGATTGGCATCTACTCTATCATAATATTATATTTCAAAGTTGCATGAGTATTGATGACAACACACTTCTCTCAGTAGTAGCTAATCTGTTGGTGATTTAAAATCCGGCCATTTTATACACTACTCAGGTATTTCTGGAATGCTTTTAATTACTTAGTTTTAGTCTTAAAATCTAATCTCTGATCTTAGAAATTCTTACCTTTTCTTTATAGATTGTTTTTTTTGAAGATGCAACTGTAAGATAATGTCCAAAAATAAATTCAAATCTATTTCCAGATTAGAAATAGATTTGACAAAAATGTTTATAACAAAAGAAAATCTTTAATCTTAATCCCCATTTTATTTTAAGTAAAAACTTTAATTAAAAATTCTTTCCCCAGATTAAAACAATAGTGTTTCCAACCCTTTAATTATTTTTGGACAATTAATGGTTGCATCTTCCATCTTGGATTTTATAAAATATACAGTTTAATAGGAAAATAAACAATTTAAAAAGAAAAAGTTTAAAACGATGGATAATAAAATATTTTTTAAAAATCAATATTTTGTTAGTATTTTTGCTCCTATAATATATATCTGAGCTGTACCTATATACTTTAATTTAATAAAAAATAATTAATAATAATTTTTAAAAATGTTATTGAAATGTTAAAATTTTATAACTTAGGTGCGCATCTCAAATATATACATAAAATATATATATACGACAAAAGAAGCGGGATAGGATTAGGGTTTGAATACAGGTTAGTAGATGGAACCATGAAGCACAATCTTAAGCTAAGATTGACTGCTTCAATAGAGTTTCTATGAGGTGGTTCTTTACTGTATTCAGTTTTAAACTTTCTTTATACAGCAACAGTAGATTTCAGTTCAGCCATCCAAAGTACACAGTTTACTTTTTCTTCAGTTGAAGCCTTGGGTTATATAATTCTGAAAAAGAAATATTTTTAAAGTTTGAAAAATTACTAGAATCATAGTATTGAAGAGTTAATAAATAATTTTACTTAAAACTAGGTACATTAAGCTTTCTAATACTCTTTACAGATTTTTTCTATCAAATACTAATAAAGTTATAATTTTTTTAAAACTGTACACGAACTTTATGGACACCCTGTATATATATTAAAAATATAAAACAGTTGTGCAAAACAAATTAGTCAAAAATATGAATGATAAAATATTAATATTTATAAAATAATTAAAAATGTATAAAATTATTAAAAATGTATTGGGTTCATTAAAAAAATGTATGATAAATGTATTTATAAGTAAATTGCCTCACTTATTTTTTCAGAAAGTTTAAAATTCAATACTCTTTTCATTGAATTTATTAGTCTTATTATGATTATATAAATAAAATGGTAGGTTATAATTATTTGAAAATATCTTAAAATTTGCATATAGGCTTTTATTCCTATTCCTAATTACATTTTACGTTTTCTGAAGCAGGATTTACTGTATGAGAAATTAATTTCTGTAATCACAGATGATAGATGAACCAAAGCTCTTTTGAGTTTTTAAGTGATTGATAAGGAGAATTTACTAAGAATAAAAATAATCAAAAACACCTTAAATTATTAAAACTAAATTTATTATGATTTTAAAAATAAAATCAATAATACAAAAAACATTACAGCTTAATATTATATAAAAATATAAATCATTATTGATTCTGAATATATGTGTAAGTGCTGATTGATGATTGCAAAATAATACATGGAAAAAACAAAAACTTGAATATAGTACATAAATAACACTTTATTGATAAGTATCTGGTGTTTTCTTTACAAATTTATCAAAAGATAGTTGAATTGTACTCTTCTTTTTCTTTTATTGATAAAAAATTCCATAACACACTGTCTTTTTCTATTGCCCTTTTTACAAAATAGTGAATTGTACAAAAGTAAAGGACTGTATATATATATAAGTACTTCTGTAACATATTGAACATCAAAAAATTTCATGATCATCTTTGCAGCTCAAGAATATATTAGCACATTTATTATTTGAAATGTCACACATCTATTAATGGAATTTAAGTGGTAGAAATAGCGAATATCTTATAATATATACATTTTATTGTTTATTTAATACATGAAAGAACACAATTCAAATCAAAATATAACTAGAGCTTCTATCCTTTGAAAACTTTAAACTGGTCAGTTACTTTTGTTGGGATATTTTTCATTATCTGTTAATTGGCTCAGTTTATTTAAATATTGTTTTAAAACAATTCAGTAAAGTAGATGTCAAATATTATTTCTTTTGGGAATAAATATAAATTTTCATTAACTACATCAGTGTTAACCCCATTCAGAAAATTTTTGAATAGACTTTAGTGACTAATATTTTTAATGTGATGCCATGTTTGATTTTTTTTTTTGTGCAATTAAATCTTTTTTATGTATATTACAAAATTAATCTATCATCATCATCATCATCAACCATTATCAATCCACTGCAGGATGAAGGTCTCTCCCAGTTCAATCCATTTTTTCTGATCTTTAGCTTCTCTTCTCCACATCACGCCTGCACACTTTCTTATTTCATTCATCCATTTCACATGTGATCTCTTTCTGGGTCTTTTACAATCTCTTGGAATCCAGTTTAAAATTTCAAGTGTCTATCTATTATCATCTCTTCTAGCAATATGTCCAGTCCAACTCCACTTCAGTCTTTTAATTTTTTCAAAGAGATCAGTAACACCTGTTTGTTCTCTTACCCATACATTGTGTTTTCGATCTCTTCTTGTTACTCCCAACATGCATCTCTCCATACTTCTTTGAGTGGTTTGAAGTCTCTGTATTGCTCTTCTATTAATCTATATACTACATTATAAATATTTAAGCCTTCTAATAATTAAAATAAAAAGATATTTAAAATCAATATTTTAAAATTGTAAAATAAGTATCTAACTAAAATAACTTACTGATAAATAACAAAGAAACACATTATCATTGATTTCACATACCCATTCAAAAAGTTAGAAAAATGAAATATTAGATATTAGAATTTTAGGTTATTAAAAATTTATATATTTAGAATTAGTTATTATCAAAGAAACAAAAAAAAAATTCTAAAAGTTAATAAATTATTGTTATTAAAATATTTTACTTACAGTTTTTATTAAAATTATTTTCTTTTTAGCCTATAATGACTATTTCCATAGCAATTTCCAGTTTTCATAACATATTTTCTGTACTTTCTAAGAACTGCCTTTTTAAAAATAAAATGCTTTCAAAGTTAGCCCAACCCCCTATTGACATAGTTTTTGGTTTAATAATAAGTCTTTTTCAGAAATATTTTATCATAGTCATGAACAATTACTGAGAAATCATGTTTTTGTGGCCTTTAGCTGCAGGAGGAAAAATCTAAAGCATCAGCCAACCACAAATTGCCACCTCCTTCATAGCTTTGTCAGAACAATAAAATGTGCTGTAAATCACAAGGTCCATATACTGCTACCTCTTGGAATTTTTAAAAAATTAATAAATTAAAAATGAAAGCTTCATAGAAAAAATTGATGCAGTTTGTCACACACTGTAATTTAACATATACAGTGCTTTAAAACAATATAGAAAATGAGCAATCACAGCGCCATTGCACCACCTAAAATGTCAAATATGATAGTGCTATCACAGCTCACTTTTGTGAAAAACTTAGTAACAATTTTAATATAAATTTTACTCATTTGCTATTTTTTTTCATCTGGCTTCATATGTTTATGAAATAGATTTTATATATGAATAGTATATATGCTATTGATAGAAAATTTCTTTGATCTCTATTTTCATGCATAGATAAAGTAACATATATGGATAAAATATAACCTCAAAATTCACATGATCACCATTTCATATGCATACACATGTTGTTAATAAGCATACCAAACCCCATAAAAAGTGGTTGCTAGAGGGTTGCATTAGATATTGAGAACTAGAGGGCAGTACTCTCAAATCCAAAGCTCCCACTGATGAAAGCTACAAGCTAGAAACTAGTGTGGGAATGTTGGGTGAATAGACACTAGATAGGGATTTTATGCATCCATCATTTACAAAGGCTTGCACTCAATGGCATTACTGTATGGAGAGTTTGGTATTCTTATTAACATCAAAGTTTTAAATTAATAGGCCAGATTTAAATGCTGGCAGTCCTCAAATCTATTTAACTTTCATAATTTTATAAACCTCAGTCCTGCAAATATTGGGATACGAAATCTTGAAGAAGCCATACTGTTTCAATTCCCAACCTAAGAGCAAGCAACTGCCTTTCTTTTTAAGTTGGCATTCTATATTCTAATAACTATTAATTAAATTGAAGCCAATACCTAAAGTTAATATAAAGAAATTTACAAACAAGAGAATTAGAAACAACACTTTTCTTTTTGATTAATAAAAATAAGATAAAAGTATTAATTAAATTATTCTTTTTAATCTTTTAAGTAAAACTTTATGCATTATATAAAAAAAAACACATTCTTGTTATATATATATATATATATACTGTTATATATATATATATATATACTGTTACATTATATATATATATATGATTAAAACCAGAAATAAATAGAGACTTAAATATTTGATTTCAAATAACTTTTACAGTACTCCAAAAATATCAAGAATAATTACTTAATCAACAATTCATTTACTCCACATTTTATTCTAAGTAATTATATATATAGGTTTCATCTGTGCTCATTTCTACTTTTTGTTTAATGATGTAATATGTACTCTAGATGTAAGTGAAATGTATGGATCAATTAATCGAATAGTGTCTATTGAAATTATTTCAAACACATTGTTTAAAAAATGTTAATGTGAAAATAATAAAATTTATAACTGAAACATTAAGCTTTATCAACAAACATATATTTATGCAGTTTTTAAGAAGTATTTTTATAAAATGGGCAATGGCTGGCCAATGGATTTACTTAGTGTTGGTCAAATATGTAATTTTGTAATTTCTACATATGTAGAAAATATTCTAAAAAAGGAATGTTATCACAAAAATATTACTGTATACTATCAATATGTTGATGATGTTTTTGTATGTGGCAGGCCAAATACAATTAAAGAGTTGTTTAAAGAATTAAATAATTTAAATGGCTTAAAATGGATAAAAACAGATAAAAATTTAATGTGCGTTCAGTTTCTTGGTCTTAAAATAACTAGAAATCAATGTATGCTGGATTACTGTATGACCATTAAACCAATAGTAAAAAGAGGTTATATTCCATATAAATTAAGAGTGCCAATGTCACATAAAATGGCAGGTTTGAAGTCTTTCTTACTTAGAAATAATAATCTTTCCAAATATTCATTGGATAAAGGCAAAAATATTGAAATATGTTCGAATGAATTGTTAAATATTGTTTACAATTATAATCATATATATAATGTTATTAGAGATTTTAATATGAGATATAAGAATAAAAATTTTAAGAATAATATTGATTCTCCTGCTAATAAAAAAATATGGATATCAATACCATATATTTTGAATGATCAAGTAAATTTTATAAGGAAGATTTATAAAAGGTATATGTGATATTGTATTTTACTCACCTCCTACATTAAACAAATTAATAAATAATTCTAAAGATAAAATCTCATTTATAAATAAAAATTTTATCATTTATAAATGGAGATGTAGGTATGGTAGTGGATATATAAGTGAATCGAGATGTATGTTTGAAAAAAGAACCAAAGAGCACTTGCTGTTGTTAAAAAGAGTTCAGAAATCGAATCAAATTGCAAAGAAGATAATAATGATTCAGCATCCATTTTTCACGACCATAATAATTCATGTATTTATGGTTTCAATTTCAATTACAAAACGTTAAAATATTGCAAACTGAAAAAAATAACAACAAAAGAAAAATAAAAGAAGCTATGCTAATATACAAATACAAACATGACTTAATTAACAGGCAGGCAACAAACGTTAAGATCACGGAATTGTGGGAAGGTTAGCCTTTCAAAGTGTTAGTTGACAAAGACAGTCGAAAGAGCTCCTAAGTGGATACAATTTTTAAAATATATCTGATTACTGTATTTATAAATATTCAATTATATAATTACATATATATATATGCATACACATACTATAATGTGAGCTTTGAAACCAATCCATTTCAGTAGATATGTATATCATCTACCAAGATCAAGATTTACAAATCACTTCAAATTACATTCTTAAATTAATTTTTAAAGACTCATAACTAAGTACTTTATTAATATACGTTTACATATTAATTCAGTCCGTATGTTATTAAAAGATGAAAGTTTATTATAATTCTGGACTAGTTATTTAAATAAATTTTCGTATTATTATATATATAAATTAATTATGCAGATAATAAAAATATCTTGATTTTTCTTTTTCAGACCAAGCTGGCAAACTTTGATAAAATATCTTCAGCAAGTTCATTCATCCATACATTTATAAAAGCCTCAGATGATAGCATTTATAACTAAAGACGACTAATTTGCATAAACTAAGTAATCAATTTTATTAATATCTTAGTTAAGAATAACATATGGACTAAAAGAGATTTTTATTATTATTAGAAAGCAACAAGAATAACTGCTTTTTTTAAATAGCTTCGAATGATTGGCACTTTAGCATTACTTCGAAAGTTATTTTAAATAGGATTTACATCAATTTCGAGGTGAACAGAGCAAAAATTGATTTCATTTAATTTCTTTTTTTGCTATTCAACTCAAATTTGCTTAAGAAAACAGTGAAATACGGATAGAAGAGAAGAAAAAAAAACTTTCTTTTTAAAATTAAAAATTCTTCAATAAAAATATATTAATAAAATAGAAAAACTTCAAAACTATTATTTAATATTAATGTGAAATTCTCATATATACAATAAAACTTTATAAAGTAGATATTAATTTTTTTTTGTTAAAAAAAGCGTCAATATTTTTTTTTCTATATAAATAGGTTTTTATTATTAAAATCTGCTATACAAATAACTTGGCATTATATAAGTAGTCATTATCATAACTAATAAAACTACGAATATTATGTTTTAATGACTTCATTCACTATAAATTACAGTTACTATCTCATCTTCGCATAAGAGTAATCGGAATTTATAGTCTCACCTAATCACAAATTGAATGCAATTTATTGTTATATGAGAATAACATTTCATAAATGGTTAGAAATATTTGACTGACTTTAGTTATCTCATTTTGATTATCAGTATGTTTCATGCCTGATATTCATTAATCTGTAGCCCTGCTTGGTTTCATGCAAAGCTCAAGCTCCATGGATGGCGATTCACCCAGCTCTGTCACTTCTGATGCATGAATTTTTTTATGAACATCCATAAAGCCATTTAATATTGTTTTATTAGGATGGGCTCTAATTTTAACAATGAACATGTTGCTATTGCTCTCTCTCTCTCACTCTCCCTATATATATATATATTTCATGCTTTCAAACTGATAGAAACATGTTTGATACATTCTGATTTTAGAATTAGTATTTACATCTAATTTCTAGTCTCCCTACCTTCACTGACATGAGCCAACTAGCTCGAAACCAGCTGGTCTGGAGATGTAGACAAAGAAAGAGATATTGAATTCTATCTCTCTCAGCATTTATGTAAACAAAAGCTTGTTAGGAGCTATTGATAAAGATCCATCTAGTGATCATATATATAATATAGAGATATAATTTTTTCACATTGAGCTTTATCAATTCCAATTTGCTTTAAACGTGTTGGGACATCTCCTGGTATGAATTCTACAAAGAAACTAAAGAATAAGAGCACAAATGTTGTCATCCATCACGATTTTGAAAAATCAACTTTGAAAATATTTTATGAGTGAGATCACTGTAATATTTGTTTCCTATTTATAGTGACTACTGCCAATAAAGAATTGTGCAAATCTTCATTTGCTTGGAGATGATAATAGTTCTTTTCCTTTCTATGCTATAATGTGCAGCATGTAGCAATATTAGAACATCTTCTTTTGAACCTCAACAAATGCTCAAGTTCAAGGGACCAATGCCAAATTTTTTGAAAGTAGTTAGTAATTGATAATTCCTAAAGTTAGTTCCCCCGCATCATTTGGGAATATGTGAAATATCTATTCATCAATTTTCCCATATCTAAATTATAATCATGATAAATGTAAAGGCTCTGCTTTTAAAATCCAATACCAATTATCCCAATATTTAGTTAAGATTAAGAGACTACCAGGAAGGGTTATTTTAAGTATTCCATCAATTTCTGGCTCTTATAATTCTCCTATCAAGTTTGACTACAGACATTTATGTAAAAGATGTTTTATTTTTTTATTAACTATGGCAACATTATTTGTCAAGTGTTGCTAGCTGAGAGGTCATCGCACCCGCCTTACATGCAAGTAGTTGGTTGCAGACAGGTGTGGGTTCGCATCCCGGGCCGATGCTATGACATATGAAAGAAAACGATGGCAACATTTAGTACCTAAGTGATAAAAATCTAATTATGGCAGCTGTTCCATGAGCATGCACAACTAGACATTTATACAGTTGTAAAAAAAATGTTGACTCATTAAATAAAATTTCACACAAAGTGAATTGAAAGAGCAAAATCTACAGTAATTAATATTCTGCATAGGTAATTGAAGCAAGAGAGCAATAAAACCAAAAACTAAAGGCTCCTGGCTAACCTACCACTTATAAAACTCAAATGTCACATGAGTTCAAATAATAATTCAATTATATTCTATAAAGATATGCAACTATAACAATGAAAAAAAGACCTGGAAAATGAATCCTCCATTATTAAATATAATTATGCAAATAAATTAAGTAGAAATTTGCTGCTAACATTGAAAACTTCAGGAAGTCAAGAAAACATAACTTTCATTGATAGATAAATGGTTTATTTAGGAATAAAATATAAATAAGAAAAATCTGTCATAGCATTTAATGTCTTTCAGAATGTTAATTGCAAGTTGCTGACAAATATTAAATCTATGATGAAAATCATTACAAAATTAAATGAATACAAAGAAAAGTCTTATTTTTCAATGAAACCATGCAAGTCAATAATCAATTTATTTAAGTGATATAAGTCATATTGATCATTATGCTCTTTATTTTATATTGGTGCATTTTCTGTGAATTCTTTTGTAGCAAAAGGATATTATTCAAAAATTCAATGAAATAGCTGAATTAAAAAAAAAAGTAATACACAATAAGTTTATATATTATATATCAGAAATGTGAATCCATTACTTTATATAAAGTAATAATACTCACTCTGTTTCAACACTTTTTTTTTATTACATTAATAAGTGACACTGATACATTTATTGACATTTGACTTAAAATAATGACTCTGTGTACTCAATACTATGCAATATATACAAACATTAAAATTATTTATTTCTTTAACATGTAGATAAACATTAAAATAGTAAAACAAAAGTCAACAATTATCAAAGAGAATAATAATTGTTTTATGCATGTATTGTATAATTAAAATGAAGATAGCAAAATGCTTTTATGATGGTAATATACGGCATGCTGGGCTAACTAGTACTTTTTTAGAAAAAAATGTAAGAATTAATTTCAATATAGATACTTGGTTATGACTATGTTAATTTGAATAATAGAAAGAGTTTGGTAGAAATAAAAATTCACACGAGTAAAAGAAAATAAGAAATCATTAAGACATTAATGAGTATTTTAACAAATATAAAATTATAGCTTCAACAAACAAGATGCCACCTGAACCATCAATTCTTTCAAAAACTTGGGCTGCGTAAAACAACAGCATATGATCTTGATTCCACACACCCCATCTAAAAGTGTAAAAATCCAATGAAATATTTTCCACAATCTAAAAATGAAAAGCATTGTTTTGTGCAGGTTAGAATATCTGTATGTAATGTTCACAATCTCCCCAAAGTCAAAAACAAAAAATTTTCCCAAGTCAAAATAGGCTTGTGATTTTTCTTCAACTAAATGGCCCATAAGTAACCCTGTCAGCCATCCATTGGTAGTTAGTAAATAATATCTAGGTATTTTCAGCTAGAGGGTAAAAGATCCCAGATTATGATTGAAATACTGCCAATATTCTGATTATAAAAATAAAAATTTCATTATAATATGATGCAGCTAGCACTACTGGAGATGTCATACTCTTATGAATGTAATGTCAAAGGTTACTTTTAATATGACTTGATTGCAAATTTGAATACTTTAGAGAACATTCAATTCAGAGTAAATACAAAAGCATTTATTTACACATAATCAATAAATGGAATTCCAAAATTTATCAAAAGTATAAAGACAGTTATACTGAATCACAATGATTCCTAGTCCCTGAATATTATGCTCTTTGCTTTTGTAATGAAGATAAGATTTTCTTGGTGGATTTTGTAGTGTAAATTCCTCATTTATCTAAGATTGAATCAAATTTAATTTGTGGGAATAATTTCCTTGCAAATATGGTTGGTATAACTTAATGTTGTTACGCAAATGCTTTATGGATAGTTTCTTTGACAATAATATATTCTTCTAGTGAATATGACTCTGAAAAAAAATTATCACAATAAACTGAATATTCATTTAAAAATTATTATGAAAAGTCTATTCCTCTGCAGTGGTTTTATGTTTTTCATATATTTCTCCATCAGATACTATAAGAAGTTGCCTCAGAGAGAATGTATAAAAAAGCTTTTATACTCAAGATATAATTTCACAACATAAAACTTATATCAAATTTAAATCCCATTTTTGAATTTCTACCAAAAATCTGTAAATGAAGAATTAAGATACAAAAAGTGAAATTCTTGTGAGGTTTAAAACAAATTTAGCTTTCCAAACCCAATTAAAGGTCAGCTAAATTTGAACTTTCTAAATATAACTGAAGTCTTCTCAGTAAATTCAGGACAACACCATCATACCCATCTGCATCATACATGGAATTTAGTAACCACTGATTTTTGTAGATGTGGACAAAAACAAACTATAAATCATATAACAAATGATTGTCAAAGTTATGGCTGTATTGATACAAATAAAAATTTATCTCCTAGTTGAAATTTCTAAAAGTTTCTTTTATGACATTTTGTTAATAATCAAGTCATCTTTAAAAAAAGCCTCATATTTTAAATAAATAACTGTGAATTTATTCCAAAGTTAAATATTCTGATGGGTATAATTCTTTTTCTTTTTATAGTTATAACTGCTTATTTTTACTTTCAATGAAACTTATGTAGTTTTACTTGAAACGATGACCGTACTATAAATCTTGTGTTCAAAGTAATAACTATAAGTAGGTGGTTTCTTAGTATATAATAAAATATGTCATTATAATGTTAAAGGTTTTTAATTAAAATACAACAAAATAAATACAAACATGTTAAAAAATCGATATCATAAAAAACATTAAAAAAATTCTTGTTCAAACATGTACACACACTCACACATGCATAATTAATTCGCATGTTGTAATGAAGCTAAATTATTATTTAGCCAAGGAAGTCTTAATAGTAGTAGAATCTTTCAGATGAAAAAATCTTCTATCTATTATTAATTAAAAAAAAAACAAAAAACAAAACAATAATTACATTTCAGTAATAAAAAAAAAAAATAAATATGGACAAAATATATTAAACATTCTATTAACATTCTATTACAGTGCAGAAAGGGGAAAAAAGATGAATGAAAGGCTAGACTGCTAGTGTTATAATAAGCAATGCACCATAATGAAGTAGCAACTTCAAATAGTGATATTAGAATAACTTGCATTAAGAATACAGGAAGAACCAACAATAAACAAAGATCATCTCTTACTGTGGCACTACATTTCTTGTTTGAACTCTGAATTTGAATAGAAAACTTACATATGAATGGTAAGTTTCTTTGTCTAAAAACAGAGTGATAGTGTAACTTGATCACTGTTGGTGCCTAATTTCCTAATATAACTAATGTGAGTATTTCAACTTTTGAATTACATCAAAGAATAGTGAAGCATTTACAGAATTAAGATTTATAATTTAATATATGTAAAATGACAATTAAGTCATTATCATAGTTATAGTTAAAATATCAAACTGAGATTTTCCATTTGTCTGATCACACATATCAGTAATTTACCATTACATATGTTGGTGTGTGATTTTATATGTTTAAATGTATTGGACTGAAATGCGTTTTTAGATATATTGGGGATATCAGAAAGAAATTAAGTGCCAAGTTCACCAACACAATTATTTATATAATAGAGAAAACATGTTCCCAGTTATAGTTCAGTTTTCTTTGATCGTAATATGGGCATTGCCACACTATATATATATTTAATAACTGAATGTTGAGAATCTAAAAAGAGAAATAACAATTCTTTTAGTAAATGAAATTTGTAAATTCCTCAAAGTACAATTAATTATCTCTGCAATTCAACGGCCTACTCAGAAAATAGTTACAACTGTTGTGAATTAAATTAAAGCAATGCATATCAATATTAAAAAAAGCCTTTTTGAAAATTTTGTGTAGAGACCCAAACTTTCTGGCTATGTCATTGCTTCGCTGTCTATATTATACATATGCAAAGAAAAGAATTTTAATAACTTATTAAATACATGTATTTATGTATGCACATACTATATAAAATATATTTGCACTGTATAAAATCTTAAATACTTTTTATTTCTTTAAGAATATACTTTTAAACTTTTATAATGTCAATTTTTGTTAATTGATAATAATATTGTTGACATCAATTTACATTGCTGGTAATCTAATTATACAACAATATTAATCAATTAATTCATGTCAAATCTACCCAATTATAATCTAATAACAATAATAATATAGTAAAAAAAAAATTCTAAAAAAAATATTACTTTTGACATTTTATTTTTTCTGTCATTTTATTAATTGTAATAATGATAATAATAAGCTTTGATTAAAAATAAATACAAAATATAGTAATTTTCAATTAATTTAATTTTTGTCAGTAACATCTAATTATGTTATTTATAATAAAATGAGACATAACGATATTAAGAGAGTGTATGCAAACAATTTGCAATGGCCCAATTTTATAGTGTCTAACCAAGGGCTTCCTTAATATTAAATCATATTTTTTAAAATTCCTATTATCGGAATTAAATTGAAATGCATAATGAAACTCACAAACTGATCTTTCATTGCCATTTTTAAATTGAAGAGTTTTATGTCTACCAGAATTAGTTGCACAGTAGATCATAACATATTCAAACACTAAAAATAACTGAGTTTCAATCCCAAAATCTTTAGCAGTAGGTGCATGCCTGCACTAAATGGAAAAAAGTAATTTTGAAAATAAGTGTATATAATGTGTAATTATTTTTAAAGTATCGTCCCTGCCGATGCTATGACATTTAAAAAAAAAAAGAAAAAAAAAGAAACTAATATTGTTATTTAACTTTTGTAATATATGAATTTAAAAAGGCATTCTGAAACTTCTATAATGACAATGGTTCATTAATTGAATATATTGTATTTGATGAAGATCTGATATCAGCATTTGTAGTGATTTAGGTAGACTACTAAATCACTTAAGTCATGGCTTAATTTCTACAATTGGTGTTTATATTAAACAACAACAATAACAACTAACATGAAATTATAACTACCATCATCATCATCAACCATTATCAATCCACTGCAGGATGAAGGTCTCTCCAAGTTCAATCCATCTTCTCTGATCTTTAGCTTCTCTTCTCCACATCACCCCTGAACACTTTCTTATTTCATCCATCCATCTCACATGTGATCTCTTTCTGGGTCTTTTACAATATCTTGGAATCCTGTTTAAGATTTCAATTGTCCATCTATTATCATCTCTTCTAGCAATATGTCCAGCCCAACTCCACTTCAGTCTTTTAATTTTTTCAATGAGGTCAGTAACACCTGTTTGTTCTCTTACCCATATATTGCGTTTTCCATCTCTTCTTGTTACTCCCAACATGCATCTTTCCATACTTCTTTGAATGGTCTGAAGTCTCTGTATTGCTCTTCTATTAAGTGTCCAAGTCTCAGATCCATATGTAAGAACTGGTAAAACACATTTATTAAAAACCTTCCTTTTCAAACACATAGGCTAACATTATATAATTTTATACATTCTTAAATTGACCTGACTAGCAGTCTTAATTCTGCCCTACATTATTTAATGCACTGATAGAATGGCAGACTCTGAAAATCAAGATCCAGCTGATACTTCTAATGTTCAAACTTCATATGAACTGAGCAACAACATAATCTATTCCATCTACTAATAAAGGAATACTCCAATTGTCAGAATGCATTTTAAAGTGTGAATTGATATCTGTATATTCTACACTCCTTATATACATAATGTAAATTTTATCTGCCAACATTAATCTTATATTTTTACTATAGGAGGTTCTCATTCCTAACATTTTGGTCAAAGGTAAAATACTTGAGTGAGAGAACAAGCAGATATAACATACAGGTATTGACAACACTGAAAAAAATTAAAAGATTAAAATAGAACTGGATTACTAGAAGAGATGACAACAGATGAACAATTGAAGTCATAAACTGCATCTCAATAAATTGTAAAAAAAAAAACCTCAGAAAAAATGAAATGTGATGAAGAATGAACTATGGCCTGAAAAACTGGATTAAATCTGAAGAGATGGATTGAAAATCATAATAAATATCATAAAAAATGTAAACAATACTATATATATATTTTTAGTGTCATAGCATCAGCCGGGATGCGAACCCACAACCCGAGCAACTGCCTGCAAGTGCAAGGCAGTCACGCTGACCTCTCAACCACCAATGCAAGACACAATACTATATATTTGCCATAGGTTTTAAAAAATAATAAAATCAATATAAATGTTAAGATTTCTCTATAGCTACTTTTTTACTTTAGAAGACAGATAGCTGCCATTATTTATTCTTCCTTCACCAATGATGACTCTATTAAGTCTTTTGCTTTTTAATTCTGCAATAGCTATATTTGAGAAAAGCTGGAACAAAAGTATGAGGTTCAATGCACACATTTATTGGTTATTTTATTTTTATTTTCTGAAGAAATCCTCTAATTACAGATATAAAAAACCTGCTTGCCCATCTTTTGTTTAATTTTGTTAATCTAGATATGTTTTTTTTTTAAATCTACAAAACTCATTTTCCTATTGTACAAAGATTATATCTATTATAAACTAGATGCAAAATGGGAGAAATCTCTTTTCCAATTTTTTTCTATTTTTACTTTGGTTCAAAATTTTACACAATACTTTATTTTAATTTCTTGTTTTTATTACTAATTTAATATATATCAACTATCATATTAGTTAAAGAATCTCTAAATGAAATATCATAATTTGTTAAATCTTTACCACCGATCCATCAATTCATTCATCCACTCACCTTCCCACCTATCTTTCCATTTATGTCTTGTCTGTTTGTCTATTTTACTATCTATCTCTGCACATATCTATTTGTTTGTCTATTTGTTTATCTATATATCCATCTACCTATCTACCTACACATCTATCTATCTATTCATAGATCCATCCATTTATCTCTCTAACAAAATTGATAAATTTGAATGTAACTTTTTTATTTATTTATAAGAACTAAATTTTATTTATTAAATATATTTGAATATTTTATTTTATGAATTCATATAATCAATATTTATTGTTATTAATATGAAATATATAAATTGAAGTAATATTACATTTTTTTAAACATTAAAAAATGAAATACATTTATTTTCACCTATTCAATTTCAATATTAAAAAGCGTATAAATAAATTTTGTTTTAATATTATTGAAACAACATTTGTTAAAAATTTATAATTGAAAATTTATATGAATGGCTTTTCAAATAAAATTATCTTTGCTTGATTTTATTTCTTAAATATATACTATAATTTCATTCAGTATATTCAATTCCAATTTCTGATATATAATTTTTTCTCTCTCCAAATTTTAAATTTATTCAAGTCAACTGTGAAAAATTGGAAATAAACATTCAGTCAAACTTTAATCTGACATATGGTTCAACTTTTTTTTAAAAATAGAACCTCAGTTTTGAAACCATGAGATAAAAAATAAATTAATAATATAAAATTTGTTAGAAAGATATGAATGCAATACTTTTTATTTAAAAACATTATGTACATATTTTAATAAAATATTAATACAAATTTTTTAAAAATATAGTTTTTTTTAGCTAAATTTATATAACATAAAATATTGAAGTGTATTGTCAATGCCTATTAATATAAAGGAACTGTCTAAAATAAATTCAAAATAACTTGGTAATGAATTAACCCTGCTCACTCTGATGATGGCATATTTATAATTATAAAAAAAAACACAAATTAATCTTCACTAAATAAGAAAACATAATGTATATGTAGAAGTAATGTATATATGTTAGCAGATAATAAACATACAAACTATAAAATAAGTGCAAAAATTAGACAACTTAAAGAGAAAAAATAATATAAAACAGAGATAACATTATCTTGCTAAAGCCAAAAAGGCTGATTAACATGCAGGAAGTGATACAACAAACACTACCAATCTTTAAAATAGACAAATATGAGGAAAATAGAAAATTTTGATGTATTTGTATAGTATACATATATATATCAATGACGAAGTGTGACTTTTTTAGGAATGGAAGCACGCTCCATTTTTTTATAATGTTTTTATTTCACTTGCCACAACAATTTTTACATAATAGTGCCTAATGTATATATATATTACACACTTCTAGAAAAATCTGAAATTCTCTTGTCTGTAAATCAGAGAACATATTATCAATATATTTTTATCTTCCAAATCCTTTAAACATTCTTAAAAGTTTTAATTGTAAATTAGATCTTAGCATTGTTTGAACTTCTTATAATCAATGAGAATGTGAGACTGAGTTAGTCAAGTTCATTTCCAATCCCTATGTATATAAAAACAATTCGACTGTTGGTAAAAAAAATTGAAAGTGAATTTTTAAAATTGAATTTTAATTAAAGCTTTTGAAAGTTTTAGTAAATTTTTCTATGGAAAAACTCAGTCTGTTCAATACATGGATGCTTCATCCCTGATATATATTTACTGCATTGAGAAAGACTATTGAAAAGTCAAAACTGTCAGTTAAATATGAAAATAAACAATTTGCATACACTAAATCAAATAAAGATTATATCAAGCATTGTTAATTTTATACCTACAGAATTCTCTCAATTTAGTCTAAAAGACAGCTGTGCTGACAATAATAAAATTAATGCTTTTTACCTATTGTATGAATTTCTTGGAAAATAGCATACAAAAAATGTGGAAACACCCATAACTCAATCCAAAGGCACTTATATAAACCAATGCAAACATTTTATGATTACAATGTTTCATGAGACCTTTGAATGTTGAATCTCTAACAATAAGATCTAAAATAATAATTGCTTTTACAATATTGAAGTCATAAAATAAAACTTTTTTCCAGCAAACCAGAAGTTAATTTTTTATATATATAAATAATATAACCTAGAATAATATGTGAAAAAAATAATTAAAACATAAATATTCACAAAACTCAAATGAATTTTATAAAACTATGTCTCTAAAAGGGAACTTCATGTGGATCCACTTTCAGTTTTATTCAACACAATATTCTGTCCAATAATCAGCATTTTCTAATGAAAGATTACTTAGAGAAATTACACATGTTAAAATTATGTATACAGTGACTAAAGTTCGTTAAGTATTTGTATAGATTAAATATAAACAAAAAAATTACAAAAATTATATTAAAAAAGGATAATAATTTTGTGCGTTGATACAAATCCTTCTTGATGTACAAAAATATTAATAAAATAATGCATTTTCAATGAAAAGCATTCTCCTGAAAAGTTAAAAGCTAGAAAACAATACATAACCCATTTATCACATGTACTTCAAACCATATTCAAGTGAACATTGCTGGATTTTTGGTTTCATCCTTGACTCTGTGCTATTAATGATAAACCTTAGATCTTTTATTTACATTCTGTTTAGTACAAACTATTCTTACATTCTTGGATTCAAAGATATGACCATATGCTTATTAATGTAAGATATTTTTTGCCTCTGTTATACACATGCAGCTTTATTCATGCATTGATGATTACTCCTGATTCTCCATAGTAAACATATGTGTGGTTCAGATATGACAAAGAACAATTACAGTATAATATACAGAGTTAACTTTATATTTCATTTTTGTAAAAAAGTATAATTAAAATAATAGAAATTAAGAAAATATACTATGTACTCATTATTAACGCTAGAATTGTTTATGTTTATTCTAATTTTTCTTATTAAAAGACAGCAAAAGAAATTTGGAGACCTGGAAAAAAATGTTAGAATTGAAGAAAAAATGACACCCAATGTACCATTCAACATTCATTTAAAATTAGAATATCAGCAAACAATACTTCTGACATCCATCAATTATTATTCATTGAGGTTGTGAGATATTAAGCTCTGATTTCTTGTGCCTGAAACATATTGCCCATTATGTAAAATAGGTGACTGAATAATTATTATAGTTTCAATAAATTTGCCAGAAACTTATAAAAAGAGAGAATCAATTTTGGTTATGCCAGTTTTCTGCCATAAAAAATATTAACAAAAGCTTAAATGTAAAAGAAATCAAACAATTTAACTAATGTCATAAAAGTGTTATTTTATTGTTTCAAGTGCTTGCTATCAATTAAGATAAATCTAATTGTCATCCTTATTATTCTCTTAATTTATAATACTATAATTAATATAAAAAAAACTCTAGATATTTTACAGCCACCCAAAACCTACTAATTAGCCATGAGTTGGGTATCATTACATATAAATAAATAATAAATGATTCTCACTAGGTTCCATTACTACTGAGACAAGAAAAAAATTGTTTATGCAAGACATAAGATTATTTAAAAGTAACTGTTCTATTCATTACAATAATGGAAAACAAATTTTATATCAGCAAAATATCTTTTCAATTTTCATTTTATCACCAAAGAAACATTTAAAAGATCACTTAACTACTGACTATTAATAATGAAATGATAGTTAATATTTCTTATCCAAACCTTAAATTTAGAAAGCGATTTTAAAGACAAATGAAGAACAATCTAGATAAATTTCTTTCTATCAGAGTGGCATTAAGATAATATTGTGAGTTACCATCTGCAATGATAATAATTTTGATTTCATTGATTCTTGGTTGACTTCAGTAGGCATCTAAAGACCTATAAACTAACTATAGATAATTTTTATAGAACACTGCACATAAACCCTGTATCTAGATGGTATCACAAATCTCATTGCAGTTAAATCAAATGGTCAAACTAATTAATTATAAAAATAAATCAGAAAATAACATACAATTTTACCTATTTTACATACAAATTTGTCTGCTTACTATTCCAAAAAAAAATTAACATATAAACTGTAATAATCAATTCCAAAAGAATAAATAGAATTTGCAAGCTAAATAAAATACTTTATCAAAATGCACCTTTTTAAATTCCATGTTCTAAGCAATATTTTTAATTTTATCAAAGACATAACTTATAAAATTTCATAATATATATTATATTATATCATATTGATACTCTTTTTTTGCATAGACTTGAAAAAATTTGGAGAATGGTGAATTCCTAATATATTTTTTATTAGTTCATTTCCTTCCTTTATTTGTTGGAATCTTATGAGCATTTTGCAAAAATGTAATTATTTCTTTCAGCAATCTGGGCAAATAGTTATATTCTATTCAAGGATTGAATGCAATAGTTTCAAATAAATTAATTTGAAGATAGAAAATTCAAAACAGTTTGATATTTGTTGACTTAAATTACTTTTTTCTAACAGGTTTTTATGTATCATTTGCTTAACAAATAATTTTTTTTTAGAAGGCTTAACATAATGCTTGATGCTATAGTAATAATATTAATACAAACTACTACTACTACTTCTTATTATTATTCATACAGTTGCACACATATTTGAAGTATGTGTTTATAAGAAAATTATTAATGACATAAATAAGATTCTGTTCCTGTGCAACATGGTTATTTACTTGGCAGATCAACTGAAACTAATCTTTTAACAATAATTGATCACATTGCTAATGCCTTTGAGAATCAATGTTGTTTAGATGTCATTTATTTTGATTCATCCAAGGCATTTGATAAAGTGGATAATTCCAGGTTGCTTTTCAAAATGTACAAATTAGGTTTTTCCTATAATTTGGTTGCATAGTTTGAATCTTTTGTTAGGAAAAGAACAACTTATGTAAAGTTTAAGAATAATTCTTCTGGTCCATATTATTATAATATATGAGTACCTCAGGGCAGTATCCTTGGGCCATTATTGTTTAACATTTATATTAATGATTTGGAAGAGAGTTTGGAATTTTTACATATTTTATGCTATGCAGATGATTGTAAAATTTTTAGGAATATCACCTCAATTAATGATTGCATACTCTTACAAAAAGATATTAATAATTTTGTGAAATGGCATAGAGATAATAAAATGGATATTAATATGGATAAATGTTCAACAGTTTCTTATTCTAAGAAATCTGAAATGATAACTTGTCTTTATTATATTAAAGATCATAATATAAAATTTGTTGATATTCAAAAAGACCTTGGTATTATTTTTGGAAGCAATGGATCATTTCATCATCATATTGAAAATGTAGTAAATAAGGCTTTTAAAATTATGGGTGCAATTTTAAGGCATGGTAGACAATTTACTAGTTTTACAAAATATAAAATATAAATTATTTCTCTCTTTCGTTTTGCCTATTTTAGAATATGGATCTGTTGTTTAGAATCCCAGTTCCAAATAAGATGTTATTAAAATTCAATTGGTTTATGATAAATTTTCTAAGTATATTATGTTAAATGACCATTATCTATCCCTATCCATTAGAAGAAAAATGAGAGATCTTAAAATTTTGTATAACCTTGTCAATCAGAAAATTATATTAATTAACAAAATTTCAAATATTACTTTTAATTATTGTTACATAAAAAAAACCAAAAACATTTACTTTATTTTATTTTAAGGTTTGTCGCTCTAACATATTAAAATTTTCACTTTTAGTTCGTTTGCCCAATACCTATAATCATGATTTTACTAATGAAAATACTTTTACTTTAGACTTTAAAAAAAATTGTTACTTATCTTATAAAAAAGTATGGCATATAATCATATTAATAATTTGTTATTTATATTCATTTATGTATATTAATGTATAGTTGTTATGGTGCAATTCTGTAATTGGCTTAATGCTGTAGTTTTGCACAGTAAATAAATTATTATTATTGTTATCGTCAGCATCATCATCATCATCATTATTATTACATATTTACAAATCTTAGCTTTATGTAAAGAATAACTCCACTTTCATTTCAAATAGCAAATTCATAAATTGTTTCTTTCAGAAATAAAGGGTTATTAATACACATATATTTCAAAGTTTATTTTTATATTCGGCATCAATATTTTTCAATTGCAGCGTAGCCAGTTTATTTAATGTTCTGAACAAACTTGAGTGCTTGAATGAAGCTTAGTAGAAGATTAAAAGCAGCATGCAAATTAGATCTCATAATACACACGAATGCATTTAAAAGATATCTCTGTATATATGTATGCCTGTTGTTCTTTTATTTATACAATTTTAATAATTGCCTTACTTTAGAATATTGACAAAATATAATCAAGCTTTTTTTTTCCATCTGGTTCTATGATCATGAATGTTTACAAACGAATAGCTTCTATATCCTGATATTCATATAGGCGGCATGCCAATATTTTTATCGTATAAAAGGAAATTCATATTGAAGTTCCCTTAATATATAATCCAAATATACTAATTTTCTAGCAATGCGTAAGCTTGTGGTTAAAACTTGTAGAGGTCCCTACCTTCGCATTTTCAACCACACATGCTTTGCCTTAGTAAATAATTTTCTTCTTGAAATTATTGATATTGCTTTTTTTTTTTAAAATTCCATTTTTTTCAAAGTTTTATTCTTTCAGTCTAGTTGTAGTTTTTTTATTTTTTTGGCAGGAATTCTACTACCTAAATTTTTCAAATATTTTCTGTCTTAAATCTGTCTTCAAAGAACAGAATGCTGCTTAGAAAAAGATCACTTATTCACTCTAAGTCTTAATTTTAAAATTTAAGATCTTTAGAAAATAAAATACATAAAATGTTACTATTTTTGTACACACAACAGAATTCTTTATGTCATAATCCAAATATTAAATGTTAAAAGACTTAGAAAGTCAATGTGCAAAGAAATGCTTCTAATTAAAATCAAGTATTATACACAACAATATTTCTAATTAGCAAACAATATCATGCATTATTATTAATACTGGATGATTTTCACCAAAATTTTAGATAATATATAGGAATAGTTTGTTCATTTTTTTTCAAGGTAGATGATATAATGTTATGCTTTGGACACTGCTATGATAAATTATCGCCAACATCAGTTAATACAAGTAAAGCTCAAAATATTAACAATAAAACATTTCTTTAGACATGGAAATTCATTGTTTTCTCTGTTCTAGAGTGATTTATTATAAGCTTGTGTAATTACTAAACACTAGGTGACTAATGCTGTACTTGCAATTAAATTCCATAGCCATGTTTAATTCTGTCATACTATCAGGATAACAACTGATAATTCAAGAAGACTCTAAAATTTTATATCCAAACTACTTTCTGGAATAAGTATACAGATTTGATATTTGATAATTAAATATATATTTCAGTGAACTCAGTTTTATAGCAATAGTAGGAACTTTCATCTTTGATTAGTATGGTATATACCAACAAAGTTTACATGACTTTTTCTGCTTATATTCTCTTAAAAACATACATTGAATGCAAGCAGGGGGAAGAATGCAATGATGTGTCATATTTTAAAACATTGAACAAAAAAGAACAATAAAAATGTCCAGAAAAGGAGTTGGGGGAGGGGGAGATTAATAGAGAAAAAAATCAGAATATTAAACCGCTAAACATCACACCACATGATCACTATTTCTTATGCTTGCTCATAACTGTTACAGACAAAACTCTCCATACAGTTAATGTTTTAAACTGATAAGAAGTAAAAAAAAAGCAAGACAAATCAGAAACAAAAACATCAAATTTAAAAAAAAAGACTCCTTTATGAAGGCTTGTTAAAAGAGAAAAGGTAGTTATTTCATATAGGCACAAAAATAAAGAGTGGTAAAATCTATAGATGATTTCAGCTGTGATATATGATGATTAACTTATCCATAATTCCACAATTGTGAGTCAATATATTAGTTATATTTAATAATTTTGGATAGTTTAACAAGAAGTAGAACTGCAGAATCAAGAACTATTTTAGCTGAATGAAGTACATAAATCTCATTATGACTCAATATAAATAATACATACAACACATATACTGAGAAAAACTTGTTAATAATTTAAATATAAAAATGGTAATTACATCAACATAATATGTTGAGAATGCTTTCGTCTAATTAATAAGATTCTTTAGACATGGTGTTTCATAATTGTTAATTTTAAGTCTGAAAATGATTTCCAATTCAATAAGGATAATTTTTAAGGTCTGAGGCAAATACCTCCATGCTTCATACTTGTTATGCTTGTGCTATTATGTAATACATTTGAATTTTTCTTTTTTGTTATCTTTATTAATTGTAATTTGCATACAATTGGAGATTTACCAGAAATTACATAATCTAATATAAAATTTTACGCTTTTTGATATATTTATAATTATTAACTATCATAGAGAGATTTTAATAGCATCAAAACATAAACCATTATAAAACAAAGGTAATGAAAGAAAGACAAAATTGTAAAAAAAAAAATCTTTAATGTTTTGCTTCTAATTTAAAAAAAAAAGAAGATTAAAATGAACTTTTTTTTTTTTGCAAGAGACATCAATAGATTCATTCTGAAATTTAAAAAAATTAATACAATAAAACAAACTTTCTATAGTTTACAAATAACCTGAAATGAGAATACTAATTAAAATTGTTTTGCTTTGGAAAAATTCATAACAGTAAAATTCTTTAAAAAAATCATATTCTCTCACCAAACTTGTAAATCTTGTTTGAAATTTCAAAACCAGTAATGCTGGCATATATAAAATTCATAGAAAAAAGGTCCAAAAGTCAGGTGTTATTTTTCAATCCTAGGCAAGTATTTGCAGATTGTCAAATCTAAATTTCTAATGTCAAACAATCATTATCATCATCATGTAGTCAGCATCTTTAGACAAAAATATGAAAAATGAGGCTGCACTTAACAATAAGTTACACAAAATTTCTGGACAAGGTCCTAGTCCTCATACAATTTTATATATCAGCAATAATTTACAAACATACTCTTCTATGTCATCCAACAATACTGTCAGACAACAGTGGATGTTCACAATAATGGAGAGGATAATTAATCTGTTTTTGATGACTTCTGCAAGAAAATCATTGTCCACAAAGTACTTTGTGACCAGAAAATTACAAATTGAGGAAAAACAATGTAAATTCTGAGAGACCTGCTGGGCTACCCAAACAAAGTGACAACTAGGAGAAAATCAGAACAACAATCATTTTCAGGTGAAATAGTAGTTCATCAACTATGTGAAAGTTATTCTTTTGTGGTTCAGTTCTTTGGTTAACTGATGTGACAGTTTTGAGTTCTCATCTTGTTTGCACATGTTTATGACTGTTGTACATTGGATTAAATCTAAAGTAAAAGGAATTTGGTACAAAATCATTACTAGATTAAAAATCAGATTTTCAAAAGGTGACAAATTCAGTTGATATCATTCTTAGTCATATAATTATGATAAACAGACTGAGTCTTGTGCTCAATCTGTCAGTTTCATACTTAATATCTATAAGACATTTTAAGCAAATAGCCATATTAAGTTAAGTTGTACCTGCATATGGTAATATTTTCATTAATTTACATATGCTTATATATATATATTGTACCCTCACCATCTATCAATATCTAACAGAAATAAGTAAATAAAATAATGTTCCAGCTAAACCTTTCAATCTTAATATAGTATAAATGAGTATTGACTAGCTCAAATTAATAATAAAGAATATATGGTTCGATTTTAATAAATAATGTAATAATAATCATGAGACATCTGGTGAAAGGTAAAATAGAAGGTTTTTTACATTGAGCATATATCCCATAGGATACAATCTCAATGGCATAAGAACACTATCCCCTTTTATCTCAAATAATAATATAAATCCATAGCATTCTTAATACTTTAAAAAAGATTACAAATAATCTAATAATATTACTGAATAAATTATAATCTCTGTTATTTACAATATAAGCATCTCAGATTGTTGAAATAAATCATTCACTTAATTAACTTTTCAAAATCCTGTAGCCAAGTATGATGAGAAATTTTGCATCATTCTTAACTACATCTAAATAATAATAATAATAATAATAATAATACTCCTACACTTAATCTAAATAGCAATTGGTACTATATTTACTGTTCAATAATCTGGTCACTAACAACAACAACAACAACAATAATAATAATAATAAGAAGAAGAAGAAAAAGAAAAAGAAGTAGTAATAAAAGAAGAAGTAGTAAAATTTTATCCATTATTTATCATGTTTTTAAAAATAAATAAAATTTTTAAAATTATTGTTAGAAAATTTTGTTTAATTAATTAAAAGTTGTTTTTTCCTCTTTATCTTTATGAAACAAAAGGCAGTATTGTTTAAAGTAAAGTGTAATTGAAGAATTATACTGTTTTGGGAATTAAGAAAAAAAAATAACTAGAGGAATTTAAAAATTATGATTATTTATTTTTAATTAAAAGGAAAAAAAGAGGGGAATAACCAAATAACTTTTGGTAAAAATAGACTCAAATGATTGGGGTTTAATGTTATTATGTCTAAGATAGTAATGATTGGATGGCATACAACATTGTTTCAAAAAATAAGATAGATGGCTTATTAAAGCAGTAAACCTCAATGTCTTGTCAACTATTGAAGAAAACAATAGTAGCAGTTTAGATGTGAAGAGAACAGTGAGAAGTAATTTAGTATCTGAAGTAAGACTCATCTCACTACTTGTTTATAGTACACAAATTGGAATGCATAAATATTTATGGGCAAGATGATGAGAAAAACAAGCCTATACTAAAGTGAGCAAAGCAATACTGGCTCCATGCTACACATATACAAGTGCCCCTTTAGTATCTACCACTAACATAAGAAAAGGCCTAACAAATAATATTTAAGCAAAGTGAAAAACCATCAATATAATTCCCACAATAAATACAAGGTTAAAAGCAGAAATACTAATAATGAAAAAATAGGCATTGGGGTAATAATTGAATAACAAATCTCAAACCACATCTTCTCATATAGCAAAAAACATAATTAAAAGACCAATATAAACATATATGAGATAAATAAATGGCTACAATATATAAAATAGCATTTCTATCCTTATAGATGTCTTAAAATAAAATACATAAATTCCTCACTGTGACCTTTCAGAATACAATGCTATAAATAAAATCATTTACATATCATCTTTAAGTACATGATTATACATGTTAATACCCCCCCCCCCCACAAAAATGTGATTAAAAATATTGGAAATACATATTTAAAACATACTAATAATAATATTTTAAGCAGTTTCTTCTTTTACGATCATGTTTTGTTTCATTTTTTATAAACACATAAAAAATGATTCCATAATTGTATACACCTTCAGTAGAGAATTTCTATAATGAATTTATAGTAGATAAATAATACAGTAAGATAGCAATTCTTTTTGAAAGATTTCTAGAATATTGTTGATCTCATAATGGAAAGAGCTTTATTTACTTAGCAAAGATTAAACTAATGTTTAAATTAAAGAACAAATTATATATATCTCACCATAAAACGTATATATTAATGTTGCATCCAAATAAAATGAATTATATACTTTAAATAGGAGACTATAATAAATGCAGTACAAATGAAATATATTAAATAGGTTGTAAATATATGTATATCAGAGTGGGCATGTATATAAAACAAGCACATTATAAACCCATACATATACACAAAGCTAATAATATTCAATAATAAAGTATCATAGTAAAGCATACATTTGAATGCAGACATCAAATTACATATGATATATAATAAATATAAATCCATAATTATATTTTATAATAAGCTACTTTAGCCACATATTAATCAAGTAAGATCAATATAGTTCTTGGCAAAATGACATAATAAATCTCTCATTTTAAATAAAATATTATATCAAGATTTGGCAAAATTGACAAAATTCATAAAAATATAAAACATGATACCTTACACCATTGAAATCTCAGCTCCTGTCTCCACAGAAAATTTGCTCTTTTTCCTTCCATTTGTAGAAGTTCAGAGAGATTAAAGTAAAATAGCATAATTTTAAAGATTGATTGCTTGGCTATAGTTTTCTTTCTAGTAACACATAATATGTCTTGTTCTTCAAAACAATTAAAACTTAACAACTTGGTTGTAGAATTCAGCAAGCAAAATAATATTAGTGTAATCAACTTATAAAGATGATGAAGCTGTGAGGGATCATTGTATTTTCAAAAAATGCACCTTTTATAACCATGTTAGAATAACACGTCTAAGAGAAGGGTATTTGTTACAATTGACTAAGAACATTTGCATGGAAAATGATTTATATATCATTTAAATAACTATAGAAAAAATGGTTTTTAAGTATTTGTATAAAAAAATATATATTTCTTTTTTTAAAAAAAATACAATTATTTGTTAATAAAAAATTATCTAACTTTGAACATTAATAAAAGAAAAGAAAGGAAAAAAACTCTTTTCAATAGATATATTTATGAAAGTCAGGCTTAACTTCTCAAAGTCAGTGGTTGGGTATATAGCAACCTTGGTATTGACATATACTTAAAAAAATAAAAAATGCAATTATTAAGTATTAAATAGAGCATCAAGTTACAGAATTATAAGAAAAAAAAATAGATACAAGAATGGACTTATATTTATTTTCTATGCAAAATAAATGGTCACAATATATACATATACACACACAAATGTTATAAAAATCTAGTTTTTATATCAGTCTTTGTTTCCCCATGGTGTATAGAAGAACCTTTCTTCATGGTATAAGTAAAAATAGCTTAACATTTATTCTGATTCCTTAATTTATCATTGAAATTATTAATAATTTTATTCAAGAATAGTATATAATTATAACTTAATATTATTCATTACAAGAAGACGATGAATTCTGCTATTCAATTTGGCAATATGGAAAAATTCACTCGTTTAATTAGTAAATCTTTCAATACGTTTTTATTATTTCATAACTGCCACTAATTCTATAAATTCACTTTAACAATTAATTACAGTATTACAATTATATTCAAAAAATAAATACATACAACATGTATAGATATGAATGTGATTACTAGGTAGTTGAAAGGACGCTCAGCTTACTATGTTGTTTAAGTATTAAATAGGCTTTTCTTAGTATACATGTTAGATGTTTTTATTTTTTTGAATAATATTTTTCTGAGAAAAGTTAAAAAATTGGAATTACAGTGTTACAATTTATATTTATGATTATTACTTTAATTTTTTTAATAAAAAAAAGTATCCATATTTATTGCCATAAACGAAATTATAGCTAAAATTAAATATACAATCCATTTAATATTTGGATGCGTGTGAGACTATAGTTTTTTTATTTTATTTTAATACATATACATTTAAATAAACCGAAGCTAAAAAGTGACATTTTGATTCCAATTTATAAATTCAAATTAAAAGAGCCATTTCAATCTTATGTGAAAGCTAGATTTTATTAAAAGTTTGCATGAGGTGATAAGTGGATTTATTCCATAAAATCTGAACAAGAGGTCGTACTTAGGATTTTGCTGTAGGATTATTTTAAATTATAACATTGAATAATTTTTAGAAAAATGTTATAAGTATTACATTGATAGATATTTTATATATTACTGTGAATTGAATATATTTCAAAATGGCCTATTTAAAAGATAATTTTTTATATGGCTTTATCAATTGTCAGACACACACACATATGTATATATCATAATAGTAGGAGATTGATAATTATACAGGATATTGAAATAATAACTAGCAGATAATTAGGCATTTTATTGATTAAGAGCCGATAAACTACCAGATTATTAATATAAGAAGCAAATATACGTAATAAGCATAATAAATCAACAGCAAATAATCATTAACCCTCCTTCTCTGCGATTTGGCTTTACTGTAAATTTTAGATTAATTATCATCAAATTAATGCCAATGATGAAACACAATATTATAAAAAAGAAGTATTATTAAATCTGTTTCTGCATACACATAAAAATGCTAAAATAATTAAAAATAAAAACGTTTCTGGAATCATATCAATGTGGAACTTCATCAATTTGTACCGTAAACCATCTATAAACTAATTACCAACAAAATAAAACATATACATAAAATAAAGTGTGTTAACTTTAAAGGTTATCTTTACTGACATCCAAATAACTCTAAAGAAAATTATTAAAATGTCCACATTAACATAACCATATATTTAATATATAGGGTATATGAGCACAGACTTTCATATGACCCACCACTCTCCACCATCTCATAACACTGATACACTTGAACACATATATGTCAGAAAGATAAATAATCACCAACTCACATATTTCATGCTAAACCAGCAAACATCAGTTGGTCTATTCATAGCTAGCTCAGATTACCCAACTCTGATGCCAATATTTCTACAGACATAAAACTGAATCTATACTATCCTTAAAATAACTTCACTGAAATAACTTAAAATAATAATCAATAAATTTATTAATTCGTTATAAGTAACAATAATAATAATAATGAAATTAGAAGTCTAAAATCATTTCAATAATATATGTTATTTCTAGTTTAGACTTACCTACAAATTGAATAGTTAATAATTTAAAAACAAAAGGATGCATGCTTAATATTATTTAAATTGTTATTACTGATGTAGAAATTGTGAATGAACTTAAAAATAATACATCTCTCTTTATATATATATAAGCGCCCACACATGTAAGTTTGGTAATACAAAATATTTCAAATATTATTTATGTTCCACCTTAAATTTCATGAGTCAAACTATGTTAACAATGTATAATGATATTACACAAATGTATACACTCTTATAATATAAAAGAACATTTCAATTATTAATTTTAATTTTTTTAGCCTATAAACCAAAAATTGTTTTTGCAATCTAATTATAAAAATTAAAAATCTATTTTTCATCTTTATTAACATAAAATTAAAAATATATATCCCTAGAGTTTCTACCTCTTGGAGGCCTTCAAATTTGTTCATAACTTTCACTGATAATTTTTTGTTTAGTTGATAAATATATAATTTTTTTTTATTAAGTGGCTAATTTATTCATTTAATTTAAAAGTTGTTTGCTTTTAATAAAATTAGTTACAGTACAAGTTCAATCCTTTTTCTTTTGAGTAATAAATAGAGATTTTCATTAAAACCAGAGTTTACTGTTTGGAATAATATATCATTATTAATGTATATTTTACTCACTAGTCAATTTCTTATCATCTGTGCTTTATATTTAAACTTCAGTAGCTATAAAACTAGTTTTACATAATCATCTTTTATCTATGCTTTGATAAGTATAAATCATATATCGTTGAGATCTTTCAACATTAGACTGGCATCTCATATACATTGTCTAAATAATATGTTTTGTTTCAAAGGTAGACAAAACAATACTGATGATCCTCAATTGAGATTTATCTTCACTAATTTCCAAATTTTAAATACAGAAATCTGGATGTCCTATAAAAATATAGACCACACATTCATTGCAAAGAGCTTGTTTATACTTCTCAGGAAAATTCACACTTGATTAACATAGAGAATAAAAGCAACTTCTTTTCTTTTTTAAAGTGAACTATTTTTTTTTTTCAGTTAAACTGACTTCAAAATTAAAATTAAGCAAGTCTTTTTCTTCTTAAAGATTTTTGCTGAACATGACAGGGCCACTGGCCATGCTTTCCAACTAACTACAGCAATTGTTGTTTGTTATAAAAGAAACACCACCAAACAGAAGGTAAAAGAAGCATGCTATTGAAACAGTAAGATTTGTATTCGAATCTTAAGTTTCACCTTTTCCTATCGTCTCTCACTCACCGCTCTATCCTACCCAAATTTAAACTTTTTAGTATCGAGTTGTGTGTGTAGCAATATTAAAAATGTATAGATATATGTAGAATTCACCATAAACACGCACACGTTTCGATCTCAAATTTAAGGCAATAAATAAAGATAAATAATATAATTTAGATTTCTTCTTTTAGTTATAAAAAAATATATATTTTTAACTATTTATTTTGAATTGTAAAATCCGTTATTTATTGCTTTGTTTAAATTTCATTTAGTAATAATTTTAGAAATAGATTGTAATATTTAATTAAAAGTAAAAATAATCATATGTTCCCTTTTGTATTTGAAATTTTAAAAGCAATGGCCGATGAGAGATAATAGATTAATTAAAGAAAAATTCCCCAAAATGTAATTATAAAATGTAAATGTAAACAATAGAAAGGCAGCTTTCTCTATAATTAAAATTAACAAAATGCATTGATTATCCTCAGGGCAGATTAATTGGAATCCAAAAATAAACTAACAAAATGTAAAAAATAAGATCTAAGAAAGGAGGCCATTTTAGACTTTCTAAAAACTTTCAGTTTAACTTTAGCTGTGCCCTCAATCAGTTGAGAGTCTCCAAGATCTTAAATTAATTTTACCTGCTACCGTATGATCGAGTAAAAAGCGCCCAGACTATTCTCCATCCGGAGATGGCCTATCATATGCCAAACCTTCCATTGCCCTTCATAAATTCAACCACAAAGATCTGCTGCCTAAAATAATTTGAAAGCTGCTGCTGTTAAATTACATGGATCATCTAAATGCTGTAAAGAACTGCTAATGCTAGAATCATGAACAATTTGCTACTGATCACTGAATCGGAAAACTTCTCATAAAACAGGTACCTGTATCCAAATTCTCTAGAGTACTCTACTAATATCCTGCTATAGCTTATTCATTCTTTATATAACTTATAAACTATAAACTGTAAATTCTCGCTTGTAAAACTAAAATTAATTATTAAATTTTTTAATGTAAAGTTCTTTAATAATCTAGCCTGCCTAACTCGAACTTTCTTGGGTACATATTTCTAAAATCTACATTTTATTATATAATTATCGCACACTCATAATTTTCTAAGTATAAATCTATGATCGCTTGAAACAGTGGATGCGTGTCAAATTTTCATTAATATTTACTTTCATAAATAGCTTAATATTTTCATATAAATCGACATGCATTCAATGCTTCATTTATTGTAATGCAGGGGTCTACTGCTTAGCAAATGGCTGACGTATTAATTGTAATCATCACCCAGTTTACATATTGTTTATATTTATTAAATTTTGATTAATAATTCCATAAATTTGCATTTCTTTGAGAGTCGCCAACATTCTTTATTAAATGTTGATGATGTAGGGCCAAGTTATAAAATATATTTAAATCTTAACAGAATCATCTGTACATTATACATGTGTTACATTTTAGAGACGCGATGACTCATTACAAGCCTTGAATATTCCAGATTCTATAGGGTTGAAATTAACCCCAGTCGTCCTACACAAGCAGACATAATAAATGCTCCCGAAGGGCTAGACGAAAGTCATGCAGCCAGCAGGCAATCGTGGCACGCACCACTTGTCCCTGGTTATGCTTATATGACACCTTACCTCTTTGGGCCGATGGCAAACACCAGCCCGTTGTTCTTATAAACTCATTCACGGCTTTGCAGTGTCAATACTGCCATTCCATATCACCTTTCTAAAATGTATCACGTTTCTTTAATTAACTTTATTATTCTATGTATCACTCTGTCCCTGCATTAGTGACATAACTCACTCTCAAATAAATGTTTGCCCCTAGTTATTAGTAAATATCTTTAATTAAATAAATATATGTCTGCCGCTACTATTATAAATCTTACTTTAGACTCTTGTATTGCAAAAGTATAAATCCCTAAAGGCATGCCTGCCTTAGAAATACTTGGTCGAGAATTTTAGGTAGCTAGATTATGCCATCAAATAAATGTATTTCTCTTTGTAAACATAAAAGTACCAGAAAATACCGCTACTGAGATCTTAAATATAAAGTATTATTGGTAAAATGATTTCATATAAATGTTTCTAAATAAATAAATGTCTTTCTTGAATATATAACAGTATCGGAAAATTCCGTTACTTAATTTAAATATTACCAAATATTATTAGTAAATAATTTATTATTAAAATGTTTCAATAAATAATGTCAAACTATATGTCTGCCGTTACTTCTTTATTTATTTATTTGATACCCATTCAATATGTTTCCTCGATTCTGTAAATATAAGTGTTTAATTAATATTAGTGTTATTATTGGCTAACTCGAAAATAAATCATGAATCTCTTGCAACATCCCTGACCACCGTGCCTAAAGAAATGTTTACTAATGTCGCATCAAATGCGTTGTTTCGTAGATTGTATTGTGGAACCGATAAACTATGTTCGAACTTAGTACTACGGGTGGCTTCACTACCTAGATGGTGCTGCAGTTCTGTGTGGTGGTCGAATTCTGCACTATGTTAATGAATCACATGTTTTCTGACCGTTACACTATATAGCAAGCGATCCAACATCAATCAATAGAATGCATGTTTTTCTCTTTTGTGAAAATGGTCACTTTAATCACTTCACATTAATTTGCATATATTTGCATTTGTATAGTTCTCCACACTTTAGTAGCTATGATTATGGGAGCATAAAGCCTCCCAAAAATGCTCAGCTCGTTAAATTGCAGAGTATTATTTGCTTTTACGAACTTCATTATCTGTGTCAAGCATATATATTTTATAAAAAACAAGATAATAACTACATTGCAATTGTTTTGCATTTTAATTTCTTAACTAAAATTTTTTTTCTTAATATTTTAATGATTCTGCAGCATTTCTACAGTACAGTGTTGTATCACTTCAATTACTTGGCTTAAATTCACCCTATTGTGATTATTTTGTAGCATTCATTTGACAGTAACAAATGGAAATATACTGATTTATTAATTTAAAAAAACATCTGAAGATGATAGCCATATACAAAATGCTGCTGACTGATAGTTTTTTTTTGTTCTCAGGTCCTGAGTGCATTTGTAAGAAAATCTTCTAAACACTCATCTTTTGTTTGACTTTTGAAAGAGAAAATCATATATTTTGTTTATATACTTATGATTATTTTTGCAAAATATTTATTTTTTGAAGGGAGTATATGGTATTTAATATAAGATATTATTAGAAATATTTTTTTTTTTTATAAATACAGTCAAGAGAAATGTAATAATATAAAGCAGAAATTTGTGACTGGCTATTTTTTTGTAATTTTTTAATAATTATAAATAGAATTAAAAATTTTAAAATATAATTTCATTGCTTTATATGTTCTAAAAAAAATCCTTTAAAATTTAAAAATGGAGTTCAAAATATAGATAATAATAATGAAATCATGTTTTTGTGATGTGTAATGCAACTTTTTATATTTCTGACTTGCAACTGGCTTATAGATGTGACTATTCAACAATATTCATCAGAAATGAAATATATACAATATATTTTAAATATTAATATTTTATTATAATAAATGATACATACAAAACAAAGACAAACACAACATTTTTTAATAATAAAAAATATCATATATATATATTAATTTACTTCAAACAGATATCATTGCATATTTAGCAAATTAAATGTGATTAAATATTTAGATCTCACTAAAATTAATTTTAAATAATAAACTTTAAATTCTTTACATACAATCTATATCTTTATATTTGATAAAAACTATAAATATAATATTAAATATTATTATAAAACATTATTTCTATCATTAAATGGTAGTTAATTCAACAAATTATATGCTTACTTAAATAAGTAAGTAATTAAAATTTAATGATTTTCTAATATTTACTAACTGATAAAGAAAAAAAGTCCTACATTTATTTTATGTAAATATGTGTTTTACTATTATAATAAAAAAAACCTACAAGATATATGTACATCACATGATCACCATCTAGGTGCAATGCGCTCAGATCCAAGGCTCCTCACTGATGAAGGCCACAAGCCAAAAACTAGGTTGGGGATATTGGATGAGTAGGCACTAGATGGGGATTTTATGCACAAACCTTCTGGCATCCACTGATTACTCTGGCTTGCACTGAGTGGCGCTACTGTATGGAGAATTTTGCCTGTTTTAATAAGATATATGTATATATGACTTCTAATATTTTATTTATTTTTTAACACTTATTATTTTATGTTATTTTAATAGTTTTATTAAAACATGACACTTTTGTACCGAATTCTTATTCATATTATACTAATTTTTTCTAATTACCAGTACATCCTTAATCATTTTTTCTCTTTTACCATTAATTAGTATGATGAAGTTTATAATTATTTTTTAAAAATATTTTATTGGCAATTATGAAGTGATAAAAGTTATTATTCTGATTACACAATTCGGTTTATTACTTTTTTCATCTATATTTGCAAAGTTAATATTTAAAAAAAAAAATAACAGAAATAGATTGCAGAATAAAGATTTAATCATTAAAATACAAAATAAAAAAAATGGAATTTAAACAGCCACTAGTTTCGCAGTGAAAAGGTAAATAGATAACATATTAAAATTAATACAATTATATGTGCAATACAAAAAATATATATATATCTTTACTTTAAATAAAAAGTTTTCTTTCTTTATTGCATTAAAAATTTAAATTTTGTCAAAATTAAAAATAAATAAAATATTTGATTGAATAAACTTTTTTATATAATTTTAAATAATTTGTTCTAAAATATAAAATATTATCATCCAATTAATCAATATTTAAGCCTTTCCAGAAATTATTTAAACATTTACAAGAGTAAATTTTTTTGTGTTAATAATAAATTTACATTTATAAGTTGTATTGGTCTGATCATGGGTGATTAAAAATGAGACACTGTCTTTCTACTGTGATAGGTTAAATAGATTTGTACAATCCAAAATTTGATTATAACATCAGGCACACAATAGACTCAAGTCCTGATTTAGCATGGTCAGTGAAAACTAGTGTATTTATAGAAATGCATTCTAAACTTAAGTGATTAACTTAAGTTTTTTAAACTCTTACTGATGTGAGTGCATGGAGATTTATAATACTTAAAGTACTAGCGCATTTCGGAATTCGACTTCCGATCTAATAATTTAAACATTTATATGAGTAAATTTTCTTGTGTTCATGTTTTTTTCCCCTTTAAGCTTTAAATATATATGGATGTTCACTGTATTAAAATTATGCATTCATTGTGGATGTATGCCATAAGATTAACCTCTTTCAATATATACAAGATCGGACTAAACATTGTATAATAATAAATTGACATGAACAGCAGCTTTTCAAATGCTATCAAGAAATATTTTTAAAAAGACACAGACTAAAAATAACAAAAAGCTTATAAAATCTAAATTTCTCTATGATTAGTTTCATCAGCTATAAATCAACTCTTTTATTTTCACTTTCATAATTATAGTCAATTCTTATTAAAAATTATAATCTTTAAGCCCCTACTATATATTTATATATTTATTTTCTATTAAAAAATTACATTTTTCAATAAATTTTTATTAATATACCATCAATATATTTTGTTTATGATTTCTTATATCAAAGGTCCCCAACCTTTTTGCACTTAAGAGCACATTCCATAATACTGGCCAGGTGGCGGGCACCATTTATTTTTTATCTGGACATAATTGCTGAGATATTCTTGACTTCGTTTACGGAGAAGCCACAGTTCATCACATCACATCACATCACATGTAAATTTATAGTTGGATATTGTTAATAATACACATAATGTACAAAAAAATATTTATTTCAAAAATTAAATTTTAACATATAATTGACGTTTATATTTTTACGCTGTAAAAGTATAGTATGCCCTACAATTTGATTACAATAAAATACAATAATTCATAAAAAAAATTCAAAAATTAAATTTATTTGTATCAGATAAATAAATTTTTATCGTGTTCGGATAGCGGCGGGCACACATAAAATGGTCTGCGGGCGCCATGGTGCCCGCGGGCATAGGGTTGGGGACCCCTGTCTTATATTATACACCATTTCTTATAATTTATACTGCAAAAAATTGTTTTTCTCTTTTGTGATTTGTTTTTATATATATTGTAACCGGTTGGGTTATATGGTACACTCATAATAATATAGTGTGTGTGCATATATATAAAGTAAAGTAAAAATAAACGCAGACATAAATTTTTGTAGATATTTTTCTACATTTCCTAAAATAAAATAATAATAAGTAAAGGGTTAAATAATTCTGGACTTAAAGTAAAATTTCATTGTGAAATAAGTATTTTAAAAAGGTCTGATAAATAATATTTGTACTTCTGATTTTGAAATTAATAAAAAAAAAAGCATAATTTATTTTTTAAAATCTTTTAATTAATACTTGTATAAAATATCTTTTTTAATTAATGCTTATTTGCATTTCTACTATCTAGTTAAAAATCTTTGTAGATGAAAAATTCTAAAGGATTATCACACCTTTGGTCAAATTCCAAAGATTAAAGTAAAAATATGAATGTGACACTTTGATAGAAATTTCCAGCTTGTTTTCAAATGGATTAGACAGATTGAAAACAGCCACTGTGTTTTTGTCACCTGATCTAACCAAGGTTATAAAAGACTGATAAAAAATATCAGTTAGTTCTGCTTGCAGTTTTCTAAGAGTTGGTCAGAAGAGTTTTTAATATTTTAAGCAGTGGCCAACTGCAAAGTCTGGGTAATGATTTTTGAAGAGAGCAGTCTGAATAGTGATTTTTGAAGAAAACAGTCTGAATTGTAGTTTTTTATAAGAGCTGAACAGAACAGCTTGGCTACTAAATTTTTTTGAGTAAGTGGCAGAAATTAGCTGACCAAAATAGAGCTGAAAGCAGGACAGTAGTTTCAGGAGCTGCTAATGTTTCCTTGCAGGAGTTTGAATTTACATGGAGAAAAATGACCCACTTCTTTGTGCTGAAATTCATAGCCTTAGAGAGGACAGTTGCTTGTCTAAAATCTATCAAACCAAGACCGCTGCTTGCCTGGAACAATCCTAGACAGAAAGGGAGACCAACATTTTACATGGATTACATTTTACCTGATGATGACAACAGACCTGGATTAGATTTTTCTGATGGACCAAAAACCAAGCTTACCAAGAGACAAAGCTTGAAGAAATTGGTGTACTTATGCTGCTGTTCATCAATACATGCAGGGAACCACAGATAAACATGTCATGTGTATATACAGTGAGTTATTTTATTTTAATATTCCTTAAAATGACTTTTAAAATTATAAATTAATAACTTAAAGCAAAACAAGTAACTTTTGCTTGAGTTGAAATCTAACAGCAGTTATATATAATGAAATTTTAAATAATTTCTTTGGTCTGAAGTGACAGATATATAAAATGATTTTATTTTTCATTTATTAAGAAAAAAAAAGACATTTTATATTTAGATACTTTGATAATTAATCAACAAGTACCTGTCAAACAAAAGTTGACTTTATTTAGTTTGATTAAAAAAAGAGAACTTATAAACCGAAATTAAATTTTAAATTATATATTTTGTTTATACATATGTATATGTGTGAAATTTATGTGTTTTCCAATTGAATTAATTAGAAAAAATATAACATTATTGTAACAGGTTGAAATAGATAGAAGTCAGTGTGTGTGTATACGCACACACTCATATATGTAAAATTTTGTTTTTTATTTATATATGTAAAATTTTAATTTTTTTTTTTTGATTAAATGTCAATTCATTTTTTTAATATGAATTGTATATTATAAATCGTGCGTTTGTGCACACATATATGTAAATCCATGTAACAATTTGAATTTTGAATAGTAATTACGTAAATTGATGTAATAATTTGAATTTTGAATAGCAATTTTGTAAGTCACAAATATGATAATTTTTTTTATATTGTATATTATTCAAAATCAGACCTTAAGTATCATCTACTTCTTTGTTATTAATAAACTTGTATTTAATTGTTAAAAATTGTTTCCATCATCTCTTTGTCACATACATAGAGCTTATGTTCTCTGAGCTAGATTCATGCACGGGATGAATATATAAATGGAGGTGTGTAATTAGTGCTTTTGGGGCATCCAGAGATGATCAATTATCATCCTGATTGGCACAAAAGAGAATACTCTTTAAAGCCCATGCACTATATTTTAGTTTAGTCTTATTAAAAATTTTAGTTGGCCAGTACATTAATGGTACTTACATGACCAGAGCATTGATGATGATCAGCATGTTTTAATGTCCCAGCATTATTGTTTTGATTTCTGATTCTTATGTATTTTAATGGATGGGCACTAAGCTGGTGCATCCAAGTTATATTTAAATAATTGCCCAAGCTGGCAAAGGCTCAATAGTTAGCCTGGTCTACAGAAGACCCATTTCCAATCCAGTCACAAAATTGACTGTTGATATATTGTACTGATTTGTTTATTCTCATCAATGAAAATGATGTGTGATTATTTATTTTGAGTATTAGTATTACTTATAATTACTTTTTGATAATGCTGCTTGATATATGGTAATTATGCTTTTAGCTGCTCTTCTGAGTTAGCTGGCTGATATCTCACAATAATCTCACAGATTTTTTGATCTCATGATCCCCTTAAATATTTACTTATAATGTAAACTATTAATATTTTAAATTTTATTCATTTACTTGGAGTTGATGATGATTTTCCATAACTCCAGCTCAAACCATTTTCTACACGGTACCCCCCATCTCGTTACAATATATATATGTATGTATGTATGACTTTTCAATAAAATAATTTCAAAGTATGTTCAAAAAATGAAAATATTTTATTGCATATTTCTAATTATGTATATACTTTCAAAAATAAAATAGTTGAAAGATATGCTAGATCTCTACCAATTGGAAAAAAAAAAAAATCTATATATAAAATTTTAGTAAATGTAATTGCTATGAATTTGTATGGTTGCCATTACAAATTATATAGATGTATATTGGTTATTTTTATAAATTATTATATAATAAATTATTTTATGCAAAAAATAAAAACTACTCATCTTTTTGATTTTTATTACAAAGTAGTAGGCTTTAATAGTGTCTGTAGTTAATCTAAATTATTGTTTTCCCATTTAAATTCATATTTGCTAATAAGGTTTTTATCTACTAAAACTTAACTAAAACATAGAAGTTAATTCCATATAAATATACTCATTTTGTGAGATATAGCATTAAATATATTAAGCCCTTGATGTATATCATGAAAAAGAGGTTAATATCAAATTTAAAATGTTATTAAATTATAGACTTGTGTTAATTTTATATAGAGCCGGTAGATGTTGCTATGTATGCAATATATGTTGTTGTTTTTTTTGTAGTTGATCAAGACATATTAAAAAGGACAAAAAATTAAAAATTGCTGAAAAGAGCTTTTATATGTTATTATTATATTACAGCTATTATCATATATTATTTTTAAAATGTTATAAAGTATGCTGAAATAGCTGAAACACACAGGCTTATATATACCTGTGTCTATATATGTAATATATAGGGTATATGAGCACAGACTTTCATATGACCCGCCACTCTCAACACTATCTCATAACACTGATACACTCGAACACATATGTTGAAAAGATAAATAATCACCAATATACGTATTTCATGCTAAACCAGCAATCATCCGTTGGTCCAGATTACAATCTCTACACATATATGGTAATCTGGACCAACTGATGATTGCTGGTTTAGCATGAAATACGTATATTGGTAATTATTTATCTTTTCAACATATGTGTTCAAGTGTATCAGTGTTATGAGATAGTGTTGAGAGTGGCGGGTCATGTGAAAGTCTGTGTTCATAGACTCTATATATTAAAGTATGCTGAAAATAGAATGCTGTTTACACAGTATCAAATTTAGTCACTTTGAATACAAATAATCTTTTAATATCGCCAGTTGGAATTAATTGTTTAATGCTACTTCATAATTATACATTTTTAGAAATATGATACATCTGTTATCGGTAGAGAAGGTTGCATCATACTTAAGTTGTAGTTTTTTTTTTGTAATCAGTACATGAGATGTCATTTGATAGAAAGAAAAAAATGTAATCAATAATCTACAGCAATTTATAAGACAGAGCAATAAAATTTAGCAGTTTAAATGAAATGTGACGTTTATAAAAAAATTAAGATTTTAAATGCACTATCAGATAAGACAGCAGAATATTGATACAAAATATACATTAAGAAAGCATTTTTTTTTTTGTTCATGTAAGGCATTTAAATGCTATAGAAAGAGTATGTGGATTAGGCTTACAAGAAATATACATAAAAAAGAAGCCTTTTATTTCATTTTTCTTTCAAAATTATGCAAATGAACTAAAGTATATCTTGCATAATTTTATACAGGTATATTTCTTATAAGCAAATAAATTAATAAATGCCTATTTTTTATTGCTGCAAATGATTTTATTAAATGAGATGTAGGTACATTTCTCCAAAAGTTGAATTTTGAAAACTGAATACGTATTTATTAGTAAGTTTCATTAATTTTGAATGCATTGATTTTATTAAAGAAAAATATATATGATACAATGTATATTTATATAGATGTTCTGAAAATGGTTGTTCATACTGACTCTCTTGAAGATGATAATTCCTTCGATGCTCACTAAGTTAGTATCCTGTTGGAATTTAGTAATATATATGAGATATCAAATTCCTCTATTCTGTTGATAAAAAAGCATTTCAAGAGATTTAATATATTTAATAAAAATGGGAAATTATCTACTTTTCCAATAAAAAATGTCTCCAGAGAATTTTGTATGTAATAGAAAAAAGAAATCCCTCATTTCTATTGCTAAGAAGTATGCATTCTAGAGATTTTTATATATAATAGAAGTGTGTTTTCTCTAATTCCTTTAGCTGCTTACAGTGATGTGTTCTCAAATTTGGGTATATAGTAAGTGGATTAATTTCTCTGATTATAGTCACATAGCTATGTCCTTTCCTAGAGAAGTTTGTCAAAAAATTTTATGTAAAATTTTGTAATTTAAATATTTTTATTCAAATAGACATAGATTTGATTGGACCATGCATACCAAACATATATAACCAGTAATATTCATGACACAGAATAAAATGAATAACTAAAAAATAATAGATAAGCAAAATTAAAATGTCAGTGATATACTTCCTATTTTGCCATAATTATAAATAATTTTGAATGATCTTTGCATGTGATAGTGTGTGTGTGTTTGAGAAATATCTGAACAGAATTTTTAAGTCAATAAGCCATTATTTATTATAACAATTATTTTTATAAAGATTGGATATAAAGTAACTTCCTAGTTATTAATGCAAGAAAGGGAATTTTCTGGTTGTTTGGAATTATAATTTATACTCCAATAATTATTGTCAATGTTTTCAATTATTTTTTATTTTTTGTTAATGCATTTTTTTTTTAAAAAAAAATTGCTATTTAAAACTTAAAAAATCATTGTCTTCTATAATTGTGAAAATAGTTATTATTAGTCTTTAAACTTCTTGCATAAAATGGAAAAGATTATATTTAATGGAAAATTGGATCGGAAGAAAATGATGCTGTGCCTGGATTTAATTATTAAAGAATTGGAATGAATATCAAAATTTATGAAATATTTCAAAGATATATGGGTAATATAGTGTTATGGAAATGTATGCATTATTCTTTTTTTTTTTTGATGTATTGTTAGCCCACAATGTTAAGAATGTGAATGTAAAGTCCATTTCTTTGGAGTTGGTAGTCTTCAAAATTGTGCTTCAATCAGTATTCTATTATAAGTCCTATATTATTATTATGTGGAACCAGTTTATCAAAACAGTGATCCTTAGACATATATATATATATTAATTGTGCTTATTCTGAGAAAATCATCTCAGAAACATAAAATCATTAAAAGGTATGCCCAAAAATAAATTGTACTTGAAGATGGAATAATTTTATAGAAAAGATCATATTAAAATTGATCATTACATTTATTCCTATAATACTGATTTGTTACTCCACCCCCATACAAATCTGCTTCTCATCTTCTAACTTGGCATTCTTGACTGCTCAATTTGATTCATACTCACATTCAGTTACTTATAATTTAGTGGAAATAATGTGAACTCTATTCACCTTCCACTATGGTTCTAGTTTAATAATGTCCCACAAATTGCCACATATGTAAGAGAATAAAATTGTAGCCCATTTGTTGATCACTGATTTGTAACAGATTGGAAATAAAGACAATAATAACAAAATAATTTTGTCTTATAAGAAATAATATGTCTCTGATGAACAAACTATTTGTCATAGAATAAAAATGATAACAAAAGATGAGGAAGATAAATTTTAGTATTCCTCATGAATTGACACCATTTATTAAAGATATTAGCCTATCCAAAATGTTAAACACTATTTATAACTGAATAAAATGATTCATGATTGGATAAAAAAATGATCTTAATAAATATACCTTATGAATTTGGAAGCTATTTGTAATGAAATGAAAATCATAAAAAATAAGAAATGAAAACTTTAATATACAGTAATTTGAAAATTTAAAACATGAATTAAGCTGTTTTAATTGATAACTAATTGTAACTAAATAAAATAAAAATAATGCTAACAAAATTAAAATAAAGACAATACTAACAAAGCAATAATATCTCAAAATAGTAATATGCTCTTATTAGATGTATCAATTGTAATGGAATAAAAGACTTAATGATGATAAAAGACTTTGTTAACCTATAGATTTATGTATATTAATCCATTCTTAATAAAAAAATTTCTTTTAAAATTCTAGGAATTCATAACATCAAATCGTAATAAAAAATAAAATATCTAAATACTAAACTATAATAAAATATACAGAATTGATTAATCTAGAATATCTCTCCTCCTTTGCCAATTTATAGTAATATAGAATAAAGTCAACCCTCTAAATAATCTTAATCTTTACAATACCCAATCATGACAGGATGAACTAAATGAAAGATTCTTATTTGATAGTGATACAAATACTATTAACAAATCACAACGGATTATCCTTCAAACCAATAAAGCTAAGTTACTTAATTTTAAATTATAATTACTCTAATATGTCTAATATTACTAATAATCTATTATAATCAAATGTCAATGTCAAAGGTAAGTATTTAAATTAAATTGATGATTTATATCGATGAGCTTTTAAATTTAATCAAACTAAATCATTCTGTTTAATGGGATTCAAATACCAATTTCAATAAATGCTATTACCAGTTTTATAATATAATAAGATTATCATCTTTATAACTAAATACTAAATTGCTACAATATTCGGCCAATAAATAATAATCTAAAAGAATATGCAGGCATCTAATTATAATAGCTGTTATTTACCATAAACAATTAATATATTTGTGCTTTATAAATTATCAAACTAGCTCAGATATAAATTTCTATCTTAAAATAATTATTGCATATAATTAATAAAATAATTATGATAATCTGTTAATTACTTATTAAATACCTAGCAATACTTAACCAACCAATTTGTTACTATATAATATGTATAACTGGTTCAAATGATAATATATTAAATTTACTATAAAGATAATATAAGGTTGTAATTGTAAATTTATTTAAATGCACATTCATTATGTAAATAATATTCATTAAGGCTGTAGCCTCAATAACATGTGTATAAAATGTGATAGTAGGTTCCAAGAGTAAGCTTGTGGTCTAAGACCTGTAGAGGTCCCTATTATCACATTTTGTACACATGTGATTGAGGCTACAACCTTAATGAATATTATTTATAAAGATAATAATATGTAATTGTACAAACACCAATCCAATGCCTTAATTCACAGACTGTCTTATAAGTATTCATTATAACTTATATGGCATAAGTCAGTATATGACTATTATCTGGCAAAAGATTATCAACTATATAATAGTTTTGCGTTATAATATATAAATATAACTATAAAAACTGACAAGGATGTAATAGAAAATTAATAATTGTATTGAAAAATAAGTAATAAAAAATATCAGACTAAAGATAAGTGAATGGGATTACCAAGCATAACTATCAATATCAAGTAACAATTTACCACTTTTGATATTTCTTTTTAATCATATTACTGTGGTATGAAATCAAACAAGACAGCTGGCACTGTCACAAAACTATATTTTATCACTTTAATACATTTACTATTAATTTTTTAAGATCTTAAGACTTGAGAAAAAGTTTTCAGTATATGTTTAAAATGCGACAGTTTGTCAAACTTTAAAATGAATAATTTCAAATAGAGAAGACACCAGCTGCACACATCTATGAGGAATCAGGATATTTTAAATGGTAAAAATGATTTCTGAAAAATAAAAAAAATGTTTTGCCTTTTAAATATTTCTTATAGATATTACCATGAAATCAATGTAGAAAGTCATTAAAAGAATGCCAGCTTTTAAATATACAAATTGAAGTTTTAAATAAGATAATTTCAATATTAAATCTTATTTAAAATAACAATAACAATTTCTTGTGTGATCTAATAAGCACGAATCAATTAGCAGGTTTAGCAGGTTATGAAATCATATTCCAGATGAAAAAAAGAGGAGATATGAGTTAAGTTGGGGTAATCAGTGTAGTATTATTTATTGAGTATTAGTGGGCTACTTTTGCATTCCATAAAATTTTGAGAAAACATTTGATGTTTGTAAGTTATAAAATAAATTTTATAGTTGTAATTATAAATTTATTTAAACACACATTGATTACGTAAGTAATATTCATTAAGGCTGTAGCCTCAAGCACATGCATATAAAAATGCGATAGTAGGGACCTCTACAGGTCTTAAACCACAAGCTTACTCTTTGGATTTTAATAAAATGGGATGGAAGTTAAGAGATTAAATAATGCTAATTACTCACATTAAAATAAAGGCATATGACTTTATTGCTCGAGATTTCATAGGAAGTCTGAGTGCCTGTGAGCGCCAGAAACTATCCTGGAACATCCTAATCCCAAGTCAGAAATCTATCAACTTGCACCAATCCATGCAGGGTGATTACTCCCATAATACTTATAGAGCTGTAGATTATTCAAATCTCCTTTTTTATGAAAAAAGTTCAAATGACTATTGAGATTAGGAATGGAAACATAAATTATTAATAGAAAGACAATAACAAAATCTCATCATTTTCACACTTTATTGGTTATAATGTCAGTTTTTATCCAAGTATCTCTTCTCAATCTTTTGACCAATGTCAATATATTACTTTAATTTCTTCATAACATACAATTTTGTAATATTTATAATAAATATTTTTGATAATTATACACCCATAAGATTTAAATTATCATTTTTGTTTACTATAAAACCACTGCCCTTCTTCTAAAGACATTTCCAGCCATCCAATTTAATCTCATACATTTTTTTTCATTGATGCCACATTAGTGATATCCTTTTCTTCTCTCATCCATGTATTTTCTTTTGATCATTTTTGTTAGTCCTAGCTTTCATCTCTCACTACTTCACTGTTTAGTCTGAAATCTCGAAATTATTCTTCTATTGGATATTCAAGCCTCAGACATTTAAATAAGCATTGGTTACTTACTATTAATAATATTAAACCACTAAACATCACATGATCACTATGAGATAGGGATCAAGTGATGTTTAGTGGTTTAACACCAATCCTGCCTAATAGGATAGTGGTGGCTATGGTTGTTAAAGAGCCAAAGCCACCAAAATGTATGGGTACTGAATTGGGTTCAGACCCATATGACTATATAAGCTATTGAGCTTAGATTGAAAATATTATTGTGTTTTCAATTTCATTCTCATAGTTTTGTAGTTAAGTGGAGATAAAAGATAGTTGCTGGAGGGTTGCATTAGATCCTAAGATCTAGGTGCAGTGCTCTCAGATCCAAGGCTCCTCACTGATGATGGTCACAAGCCAGAAACTAGTCTGGGGATATTGGATGAGTAGGCATTAGATAGGGATTTTATGCACAAGCCTTCTGGCATCCATTGATTACTCCGATTGGCATAGGGTGGCACTACTGTATGGAGAGAGTTTTATCTTGTTTATTAATAATATTCCTTTCAAATGTGTCAGCATATTTCTTTTTAATACTGGGTTATTTCTACCAAAAGCAATCCATCCATGTTTAATTTTAATTTGATCTACTATGTTTCTATGTATATTAATAAATTGTTTAAGTATTTATAATTGTTAACTTCTAATTTATATATATATATATATTTCTTTTTGTGAGAAGCTATTGGATATTGCTTTAAATATTTTTAGATTTTATCTTTAGTTCTCCTATCTTGTTTTCTTTTGATATCTTATATAACACTTTTTGAATCTAGGAATATTATTATTATTTTATTTTTAAAAAAAAAAAAATACACAAAACAAAACAAACACTGTAAGAAAAAAATAACTGACTTAATTTTTATTCTTTAGCTTTCCATTTTAATTCACAGAATACAGCCTATAAAATTACTGTACAGCTATCATCCATTCTATATCAGTGTTAATGTTCTTAGTCTTATTATGATATCTAATCGGAATTAATGCATTTTTCTGAATATTTTTCAGAATTTGCTTATATTCTGGGTTTGTACCTTGACGGTGCAAAACTTTAATCACTTAAGAAATTTTATAGAGTCAAATGTAATTCCATGATATAAGTCATATGCTCTGATCCTTTCTATAACTTCTTTTAATATTTGATTATAATGGTTTGTTCTCTAGTCTAATGTTCCTGTAGGCAGTTTGTAATAACATTAACACACATCTTTAGAACAGAAATGTTAAATTTCTATTAAATGTGTTTACTCACTGAGCATGCTTTCGACTGCCAATGTCAGACTAAAAGCGTTTATAATTTGTGGAAAAGACAAAGCATGCTCAATGAGTAAAACTGTTTAATAGAAATGTAGCTTTTCTGCTCTAAGTGTTTATATATATATATAATCTTTATACATATATATATATATCATTTCTTATAGTCATTTTTCATTAAATTGCATGATCATAATGTTGTCTCTCTCTCTATATATATATATATCAAGGAGTTGTCTGTCATTTCGTTTTAGTTGAAATTTATTTATTGATTAAGAGTATATATATATTATATCAACAGATAAATATACAATAGTATTATAGTATAGTAGGTTATTTAAAAACCATTTTGCCACTTATGTTTATGTATATAATATACATAAATATCCATAAAACACATATATTAATGATAGGTAAATGAAAAAATGTAATGTCTTGTATATGTTAATAGGAAACGCATTAATGTAAGAGGAAAATTCATTCACTAAGTTGAGATTGCAGGTACACATAAAGTACTCATACATATGGACACATATACTCTAAACTCATCCATGTATACATTTATCCATTCATATTAATATTATGCCAATGGTTTGATAGAATCATACCAGACTTCATACAGAGTGTAAAAATCATTCAAGGATATTGTAAAAATGGCTGGAAAAAATTTACTTGAATTAAAAAAAAGAAGTCATATTCTCTGTTATTATGGTTTTTTTGTTTTTGAGTGTTTCTGTAATATCCTTGAATGAATTTTATTATTCAAATAATGGCTGGTGTGTTACAGTGAAAGTATCAGTGTAGTAGTAATATTAATATCAGATATATAGAAGAATCCAAAATATATGCTTCCAATTTTTACTCACAAAAATTTTCACTTTAATTAATATATGCAAAATATTATGTGGAAATTAAATATTATATAAAACTACAGTGGCATTAATATAATACTAAAAGAAATATGCAAAATATTCATAGTCAAGTTAACATTAATATCATAGCAAAATAAAAAATAAATAAAATACCAACAACAATAAATCTTGAAAATATCTGCTGTAAGTTGATTATTCATTCTTCTACTACATATTATAAATGAATAGAAACCAATCTCTATTTTACATAAAAGTGGTATAATTGCAAACTTATGAATTGTCACTAAAGGCATAAAAATTCATGTGTTTGATACTTCTAGATGAGCAAAGGTTGTTCACAAAATGTGTGAAAATGAAAGATGATCTGAATTTTTATGTTGGTATAAGGTTAAGATGAATAGAATTGGCTGAATAATTTATTGGTAAAATTTTAAAACAATTATAATAATGAAACTCCTATATAATTTAGCAAATAAATATTAAGATAAATTGATAAAAAAATTTCTAGCAAATTTTTATTTACAGATTTAAATAGGTGTAATTTTATATTTACTTTTGAAATATATATATATATAAAAAAAAAAAAAAACTACAAAGTACATCAAGAGAATAGCATAAATAAACATTTATAATAATTAAAATTAAACACTGTAAAAATAAAACTGCAAAAAATTTGATATAAATTTATTTGAGTGAAAAAAAAAATTGTTCTTCAGTGAAAAACTTTCAAAAGTGTATAAATAATGAAAAGCTTTAACAGTATAATAATAATAAAAAAAAAAACTATTTAAATCTACATACTAAAACTAAACTAAATGAATATTCTTTCCATTAAAAGCTGCCAACAGATATTTCAGAAAAAAAAATTGAAATCAATTAACTTATGATAAATTAAACCACATTTAAAAAAAATCAAACAAACAAATTACACCAATCCAAGTAGGGAAATCTTTTGTAGAACAAAAGCTATTTCTAATTTTTTTCTCTATCTTACACTTCCAAGTTTTTATTAGTATAGTAACAAAAAAAAAAATAATTATATCACATAATCAACAAAATACTTATTATCAGAAAAACTACAAAAATTCAACATCATTTATAACTTTAAAGTAGAATGGAAATTTTTTTTCAGTTATTGAAAAATGATGTTCACTAAGCTTGAATTTTATAATTAATAAATAATAATCTTCTACTGCTTTTACATGATTGTTTGTAAGATAGGAATGTCATTTATATTTATCCTCAAAAATACAATCTCACAGAGCCCAAAATGATGTTAAATTAATTGCAACCTTTTTTTTAAATTGAGAAACTCTTTTCCAACCATTATATTTCAAAAGTGATTGTTAGGATCTAAATTATGTGTTTTGAAATTTATGTCATTTTGAAGAACATCATTTTCCACTATAAATAAAGAAAATAGATTTTTTACTTTTTTTGTTATATCTTCCACATCATCCATAATCTAACAGATAGAACATGAACTTAATAAATGATTCTATTCTGGTAAATTCTTGAAAATATCTATCAAAAGTCATTATTTCCTCACAATATTTGTTTTTATTGAAAGTACTTTTACATTTTGACAATTCAACAGAAATATTTTTGAAATTTTTCAATTCAATTTTCACCCGACTGGAAAAATGTCAGCCATATACTACACATATTCAAGCAAAACATATATATATATATAAATGCATGAAAGCCATCAACAATTAAACAATACCAATATCATTAACAATCAGCAATCTCAATCTGTTGTCTAGGCAACCATCTTTAATCAATAAGGATGAAAATCACATTTACTTATGAACTAATAGGTTTATATAGACACAAAGATGGCAACTTGACTACAGAGAATGAAATTATTAATACAAAGAAGTTTAAATAAACCTCATTAACTAAGAAATATGATCTATTCTAAAAGCAGACTAACAAATAGCTAATTATAACTTTCAAATTGCAATTATAATTTTCAAACCATAAATAATGGTGATTTCTACCTTTAATAATTAAAGGAGATTGCCTCAACAACAGATTAAGATTGTTAATGATGTATTGTTTAAGTGTTGCCCTGTTTTCATGTATTTACATTGAATATCTAGATAGATTTGAGCATTATAAGATTTAATATATGAGACTTTATCATCAATGTTTACTTTTACACTTCTTGATAGGAAATAAATATGACATTATTTTCAATAGCTTTATTTAGACAAAGCTTTATCATTTCTAGAGTATAATTCAATTTATCAAATAAATATATTACATATATACCTAAATTTCAGGTATATAAATTATACTTGTATTCACATATTACAGATTCCACCTGTATCCTGCCCATCCCTAATGTGTATTTAAATGTACAAGATCATATACATGAGGGATCAGATTTATTTAAAGTAAACATGAGCATGACAATAATATTTGCATCAATAGGAATTTGGGTATTCCATCATTAGACTTTAAATGATATGGATGGCTGAAGAGTGATGGAGTAGATTGAAGCCTTTCCATTAAAGTTTGAATATTTGCTATCTTAATACAAAATGAGCACTGACTATATATATGTGGGAGATGATATGGATCAACTGAAAAGTGCTGATTCAGCATGAAATGCACATTTTGGAGATCATTTACCTTTTTCACATGTGTATTGGTTGCATGAGATAAAGTGGATAGCTGAAATCTGTGTTCAAATTCTTTATAATTACATATGTAAATAAGATATTTATTTTATATAGCATGATATTTTTAAACTGTAATAATAATCAGCATTAAGCTAATGCACATGCGCTTTGCCCATACTAAAACGTTTGGGTTGAAAGGATAGATGGATTCATTCTATCTTTTCACACAGACTTTATCTTGTATTTGGAAAGTGAGAATATTCTTTTATAGTTAAAATCCACAAAGCGTGTGTGCATTAGCTTACTAGTGATTATAATTAGATATATATCTTTAAATTTTAAAGTTATCTAATTTTTTAAAAACCATTTATATATTTTAATTATGTTAAAATTAATATAAAAAAACTTAACCTACAATCAATAAAAGTATCTTTTTTATTGCACAAAATATACATTAAATGATTATTTACTTACCAAAGCAGGCCATGGCCGATGATTTTTCCATAGCTTACCAAGGTACCAATCACTCTGATTCTCAACCAGTCCAACTGCCTGAAATAAAATGGGATGTTAAAATTTATTTGTTAAAAATGCAATATTTTTATATAGTCAGTAAGCAAAATTATTTTCTAAGTGAAAAACTTTTAACCTAATCTCACTCTTCTTATTAACTTCCTTTTTCTTCTCACTGCTTCTCAATATATCTTTCTTTATATATAATATGTTAGTCTATATGATAGACACATTATTATTTATCAATTATATTAAAGATGTAGGATATACTGTATATGCTATTTCAAATATTTGCAATCCATATACATATATTGTTTATTTACAATACTAAAATTTGTAAATTAGTAAATTTTAAGAGTTTATATCATTTACAGAATGATAGCAGCTATTTTCTCATCTTGGAATGCCCACAGTAAATCTTACATTCTTGAAGCATGTAATATGAATGCCTTACACAAATTCATTTTCACAATACAAGTAAGTTTACAATACATATATATTTTTCTTTCATCTCCCCAAATATACTGATACAATATAGTGCTATGATTCATTTAATATTTTTTTTTCTAAATGCAAATCAAGAAATTACAAAATTAAAAAAAAATTGTAGAGCATTTTTCTCAAGTAATAAAATGAAAGTTATTAATTTAGTAGTGAAAGTAACAAATATTTTGAAGGGGGTCATATATATTTAAACAATTTCTTAAAGAAATAATAAATAAAAAAGAAAATTCACATCACTATTGGTCAATTCCGGAAAATTGGAAATATGTTATATGAACTAAAAGAATGTTTTTGTAGGCAGTCTTGTAATTCATTAGAAACTTTAAAGTATCTATGAAGAGTTTAGCGGAAGATTTGAAACAGGTAATTCCAAAATAATCACTTCAAGGAAGTAGTGGTTATATAGATCATAAAGTCAATACAGATTTTAAAATATTAAAATCATGACAAAAGCAGCATCTGTCTTTAATGAGGCAGCTACTACATTTCCAATAGAATTAAACAAATTATTGATAGAAAAAAATATCCAAAAAAAAGTGTTTGAGATGAAACTGGGTTGACCTGGAAAAAATGCCCAATTAAACATATATTCACAAAATGATACATCAGACAAAAATGTTTTAAAGTCTGGGAAGGGAGCCTAATGCAATACCATTATAGATTTATTAGAAAACAGAAATTCTTTACAAATCTAAAAATTCTCATGCTTTCAAAAAACAGAATAAAAATCGTCTGCCTGTAGTCTAACAACAGAAGTGAAAAAATAATATAAAAATACTGTAAAACATGTTCTTAAGGAAATTTAAATCTGTGAACGACATATGTATATTTGCTTTCTCAATTTATTATTCATAAATGTATTATTGTATTATTATTTGTTGTAAAAAATACTTATGTTTATACTATATATTAAAATTATATGCATTGTGTGTGTATATATATATACATGTTGAAATTATTGCACAAATACAGGATAATAGAGTAAACAATGCATACTATATTGTAAAGAAAGTATTGTAAACAAAATATGAGCTATAGTATTCATTAAGAAGTCTGCAACAAAATAAGAAAACTTTCAACATTAGCTCAACCAATAGCAAATAAATTTATCACAGTAACATAATATTTATATGCTCCAAATGTCTATAATAGCATAAAAATATATATTGAGAAATTCAGGGAAATAATGATTACTATTAAAATATATCTCAGGATTTAGAATAACTACCATTTATTATTAAATTTCAATAAATAAATCCTTTAACCAATATAACTAGAAAACAGGGCATTTTATTGTACCCAACTATATTCTACTAGAACAATTAAATCTATGTAACTTTTAAAATCTTCATGCATTAAGAAACTTAAATAAAGCAACATTATCCTTACAATGTACACATATTCTCTCGTAGCTAGCTACATTGTAATAAGAAATCAAAATATTTTAATAGACTATATTTCCCTTGTTAAATTTCATAATCTTAAATATTTCATTACAATAAAGTATAAAATTATACTTTAAAATAAAATATTTATATTATTTATATGTGATCTTTGATTGCCAATCATGTGATGGTGTTAGAATGCAAAAACATGACAGTCAAATTAATTTAAATAAATATGAAGATATTTATCATCAGCCAGGAAGTGAACCCGCTAACCCGGGACAACTGCTTGTAAAGCAGCCATCGCTCACCTCTCGACCACCAATGCTTGACTACAAATATTAATAATAATAGATTAAAATTAATAACAGAAGAAAGTTCTCTCAGAATTGGAAAATATATTCCATTAAATATATTTTCTATAATTAATATATATAAATGTTTCACTTACATGCTGTTGAAAGAAAGCAAAATTAAAAAAGGTTGTCTGATAAAGTTAAATGTCCTTTTACAATTACTATTTCAAAATATATTCCTCAAATATTTTAATTTGATTTTTATGTTACAATATCATCAGTCTTTAGTCAAACACATTCCAATAATGTCTTCATAGGCAATAAATATAAGTTCACAGGAGTTTTTCTTAACTGTGTAATAGTAAAATACAATGCAATTATAGCTCACTGTAGACACAATGTTACTACAATGCTTTCTTAAGCAAAATAAAATAATGATACTTTTATGAGAAATAACATGAAGTAAGTTATAAGGTGCTTTTCTCAACTGCATGATACACACATACAAAGATTCACTGCATACATGGCATGATATTACAATAAATATAGTGTCATTAGGAGTTCATTTTCCTTTATTATATGACACATAAAAGATTTCAGTCCCACTAGACCAGAAAATAATCAAAAATCAATAAAACACAGGTAACAAAATATAATTAATTTTAACAATAAACACTTAAATGATAGTAGACATGATCCAAATTGTTTTTCTTTAAACATCTGTATATCTGGCAATAACGTAATTTATAATAAGGATTATTATTATTATTATTATTATTATTATTATTATTATTATTAATCATCATATAATAATAATAATAATAATAATAATAATAATAATAATAATAATAATAATAATAATAATAATAATAATAATAATAATAATAATAATAATAATAATTGATAACTGAAGTTCTGTAAAAGTCCTTGTTTTTCCATGAAGATGAATTCAGCAATGTTTTAAATTTGTGTAGATTTAAAATGATGCAAAATTTTACAAAATAATCCATTCACCTATTTCATACAAATTCACAGAATGATGCAATAAAATAAAAAGGATGTTTGCACAATAGATTGTATTCAAATGAAGCTGTTTTTTCCCTCTTAGTCAATAAGTTATGAAGTAGAAAATTCACAGCATTCCTTTAGGTAATTTAACAGATTTGAAGTTTTTAAAACAATTTTATTCCATTTAATTTGTGCATTTTTATTTATCACAAAATTTAACAGGTGTTGCTTAATCATTAGACAATTTCAGAAAAACTATTTGCCCAAGGCAAATGCTCCATAAAATTCCTTCTAGCCCTGCATACCAAAATGGCAATGATAAGACTAGATCATACATATGCAGAGTTAAGATTAAACAAGCAAGTAGGTAAAAGATAAGATAGATTTATCTAATGCAGTCTTATTTATGGGCTTCTATTAATGTCAGAATTTAGGTCATAATCACTCTGGCAACATAAACAAAAGTCTTAATTTAATTCTAATTCAGTAAATTCTTTTGTCCATTAATGTTATCATTTCATTGTTTAGATGAGCACACACATATATACCTGTTAAAGTCCCTGTCAGAAACTGCAGAGTTCCTTGCAATACATTTTAAAATTACAGATAATATTTAACATTTACTTTAAAATATTAAATATTTCAATAAATATTTAAGTTACAAATATTGAATTACATTTTTTGTTTGTTTATTTACTTATTTATCCTCATTATGAATAATCTCTACTTTAAAATTAAAATAATAACTTTACATTAGAATTTTAGAATAGTATTCCTTTAAATTGTACTTTGGTATTATTCCTACTATGACATATTATTCTAGTGACATTTGCATCTGGTAATATTTATTCAAAATTTCCACTTATGATCTCAAGGCAACTAAAAATTCTGGCATGACCAATCCATGTCATATAAACTGACCATTTCCTTTCCATTTTAGAAGATATTAAATGGTTCAGTCCACCACAGTGACTTCTTTTACCTTTTATAATATAATACATCTCTCACATCATTTACAAGTAATATAATTTTATATTTAAAAATATACATTTACAGTTAAAACTTTATATATATGTTTTTTTTTTTTTTGCTTAAACTTTATATATTAAAAAAATTAAACTTACAGCTAAAACTTTGTTACAGCTCTGCATTTAAAAAAATGTTTCAGAATTTTTTTTCATATTTCTCCTTTTTCTATAATAAATATATCTCTCAAATAGGATGTGTGTGTTTTTTTTTTTTAGAGTTGAAGTTTGGTATTACCTTGTTGACTGTGTTCACTGAAGATTTTCATATATGGATTTAAATTACTATCAAACCACTAATTTTTACATTATTTTGCCAATTTTACGGTTATTTTATCACGAAAAGTGTACTGTATGATGCTGCCATCTTTATAATTATTTTACAACTAATAAATAAATAATATTTAAATTAAAATTACAATAAGATAAGGCCTGCCTTCCAAGGTGCTGATTAATTGTTTCTCATTCTCTACACAAAACAGCACTTGTCAACAATTTTGATAGTTTTAAGTTTTTTGTTTTGATTTTCAAAATGAAAATGTATGCTATAGAGTATTTTTTTTACATATTTATTATTATTTTCATAAAACATGTGTAAAAATATAATTATTTTAGAAGAAGAGTTTAGATTTTAGTAAAATTATTTACTTTTACATGAAAGTAAATTGAAAAAGAAATCAATGATGCAGGCTGCATTTTGTAATTGGTTAAGACACGTATGTTTTGTATTGTCGACTATAGACTATTTTTATCAATCATAAATAAAAAAATATTTTTTAAAAAAACATTTGTTTACTTTAATAATCTAACAAATTATTAATTTGCTTTTTAAAAAAAAACTAAAATGAGCATAATTTTAAAAAACAAATATATTTTTACTGCTAATTCTGTAATTGACCAATCAAAAATTTAGAACTTTAATTCACTCAGCCAATAGGGATTTTGAATTATTAATGAGTTACATGTGCTGAGTATTTATGATGGCACAAAATACCATATTATGCTGGGAGGTAGGAAGTATGGCTTTTATGACACCAAGTGTCATAATAAAAATTCACAAGAAGTGCTACATTAAAATGTCACAACTACCTGTTTTTATTTAGTATCATAATGTGTTTTTTCCTTTTTTATACTGAATATATCTCTTTTTTTTACACTTGAACTTTCATATTACACATGGTATCATATATTATCTCCAGTGATTTGTCCACATATTCTGAAGGCATTATTTTAAACATATTGTCAACTTATAATATATCACTGGAGAAATATGGAATAGCAAGAATAATACCAAAGTACCATTTAAACTTTTGAATAGATAAATGCTTTAAATTAAAATTATGTTAGCTATTACAAAATATTTTAATATTATATATAATTAATATTAATTTTATTTTTAGATTATTTATTCACATATTTAAAACATTGTATGTTTTATAGTGTATTGCTCCTTTATCAACTTTTAATTTAATGCATGCGTTTACATGAAAATCAATGCTTTATTATTTTACCATGATGTTAACATTTTATAAAAAAATTATAATATATAGGGTGACATTGGAATCACATAGATCATTCTTATAAAGCATAATAAGCCAATAAAATTTTTAAATTAGACTTATTATGCTTTAGAACAATTATCATATATTACAATATACTATCATGGATTTGTTATCAGAAGTCAAATCTTCAAAATGGTTACTAATAGTGATGATTTATGGTTTATTTACCAAATGATCAATAGGCTTGTAGTTTATTTATTAGAATATCCATTTCTCATGGCTAAACTTAAAATTAAGGGTATAAGCACATAAAAATTGTCCCAAATATATACCACACAAGTTTATTTTATATTCAAAATTAAAACATATTAATCTCAGAAACCTATACTATATTTTTATAAAAAAACATATGTTATTTTATTGAATTACATTTAAAGTGTAAAATAAATATGAAATAAAGCAATAAAAAAATATATGCATCAGTTGCAAGATTCTCTTTTGTCTTGGATTTGTTCTTGAAAAGTTAAAATAATATTAAAAAAACATCATGTTAAAAAAATAGGCCTAATATTTATTTATATAATTAATATTTATATCATAATATTTTTCAAAATTAACTCCACTTTCTTTATAATAAATAAAATATTATATTTGATAATAATGTATATAAAAAGTACAAAACTGTTAATCAAGTTTCTGAATGTTTGATAACTTACATCTGGATAAAAATTATGAAAGACCTTTAATTTTTTATAACCAATAGATTTTATTTATTTAGCCATAATTATTTTTCAAATTTAATCTTGAATGCACACCCATTAATAATAAACCAAAAAATTTAAAAAACAAACACATTTAAGTAAATATAAATTAATAAGCCTAATTAATGTGAGCAGTAAGTTATTATTTTGTTTTTGATTAGTTTTTTTTCTTAAGAATTTTTTTATTTTTATTTGTTACACTATGTAGAAAAGTGCCAAATAAATAAATAATAATAATGGAGAAAATCAGCTAGCATGAAGATCACAACAGTTTCAAAACATAGATTATAATGAGAAAATCAGTGAATCTTGATTGATTATATATATACTTACAATAAAAGATAAATTATATTTAATGCTTTTAATGTTTCTAGATTATATAACAGATGTAAAAATATTAATGATTTATAATGAGAAAAAATGCTAAGAAGTGTATTATTATGGGCTACTATCAATGTTAAAGTGGCTCAACACACATATGTATACAAAAGAGCACAGAATAAAAATGAAGGCAGCACAGCATTGTTGGATCACCAAAAGGCATCTAGTCACAAGTTCAAACCCAAAATTGCCAAGATTGTGTGCTTTGAGAGAAATGATACTAAAAGGAAAACAAAAGAAGCATATTTCATCGTGAATGACCTGAATGCCATCAATAGACGAGATACATGTTTCACGATTTCAAAAAAATGGTCATATTAAATGATTTGCATAGATTTGCATATAAAATAACTGCACTGTATTACTAACAACAAAGACTATGAATATGGGAGTTAACATACCCCTGAAAGCTCTACGCCAAATATTATTATTGTTTATTAGTTTAATAACTTCACCAATTTGCGTTAAAGTGCAATATAATCATTCATCATTATTAAATAAAATTGCTAATTTGTGAAGACTCAAAAAAACAAAAATGCCACATTAAAAATATCTCATTTGCTGAATGGACAATATACCCAAATATATTTTAATTTTAGAGAGAATAAATATATAAACATGCAGAAAAGTTTTGTGATCTAAAAAAGTAATTGAATTACACACATTTTTATTTATGGCAATGATACTTATTTATGTTTTTATATTTTTCATTTTTTTCAATTTTTTAATCACCATATAACAAAAGGTTATTTCTATAAAGGAAATTAAAATATTAATAAAATGTAAATAAACATATATATAAGTGAAATCAAATTCTTTTAAATTTTAGTTAAATTCCTTTTTTTTATCAAGTGTAAAAACTTCAAAGATATTTCAAATTACATTTATATTAAATTAAATTGTAAATAAAAAAAAAAAGAATATATTTTTTGTATAACATTCATTTAATGTAAGTATTTCACTTTATTGAATTGCTTTTATCCTTTAATATTTGTTATTAAAAAGTAAACGTACCATCAAAATACTTATATTCGCAAAAAAAAAATATTACTATTAAATTTATTTATTTATTTAAAATAGGATATTTACAAAATAAAACCAGCTAAATGGGTTTGAAACTTAGTAACCATTGTTAATGTGTTGTGAGTAATAAAATGTTTCTATTATTATCTAGACTTAAATTAGATATTTTTTAAACAAAAAGATGTTACTATTAAATCTATTATGAATAATTAAAATTAAGTATCATACACACATCATTCAGGCAAAAAAATTCAATGATAAACAATAATATTAGATAAGTGAATGATCATGTTCAGGATAACATTTATATCAAGTTCATAATGTTAGTAACTACAACATATAAAGTGAAACAGATAGAAAAGCTAAAATATAAATCACATGATTTTTAGTTAAGAACTACAAAATAAATTATTCTAATAAAAACGGTAGTGAAGTGAATTTAGAATTTTTTTAAATTATTATAAATTAACTGAGAAAAAAGTGTTTTTCTGTATTACTTTTAATTATCTGATTTACATTTATAAGCAAATGCATTCTTCTAAATATGAATCTAAGTATTGTCATATGGATCTCCAGTCATTTTGTCATCAGTTACTTCTTTATTGTTTTTTACAAATTCAGAATATTTTCCAATCATACTTGTCACTCCATCAGTGCATAAGTCAACACAATTTTTCCAGTTAAGGGAATTCTTTTCAGTGTAATTATCAATTGCTATTAATATATCCAAACAAGTTGTGCATTTAGGAAGTTTAAGACAACAACATTTTTTTTTAAAATCAACATAACAAATATAACATAAAAGTACTGCTTTATTGGTAACTTCTGTAGATTTGCTTACTTTTTTAATTAATTGATCTTCACATCAATCACACTGCTAATTCACCAAATGTGAGTTGAATAAGAGTCATTAGAAAGTGGCTAAATTTTCATTTTGCCTCCTGCAATTATACTTAGGATTTCAGAACATACATTTATTAAATATAGTTTAATTACGTTTTTGGCAATAGTGTACTGCCTTTTGCATATAACAATCCTTAAAGCAATTAAATATGATGTTTTTACAAGAAACTTAATGATTAAAAAAAAATTTTTAAAAATTGATTTTTAATTTTTTCAATTTAGAACTTTTATGTTAAAACAAAAGCTAGTGGTTTATTTTGTAGATTTGAATATTTCATTTGTAAATGATGCATTAATTTGGCTAGCTTCATACATTCATTGGATAAAATTTCTTTGCAAATAACACATTGAGATCTGGATAAAGTTTCACCCAACTCAGGTCAAGAAATGAAACAAATTTTAAATAATCAGGATTGAATTAATGAACAACGTACATTTTCGTTTTACCTGAGTCGAATCACTTTGTGAATAAATAATATTTTTATTAGCTAAATATTTAAAGTACTTATATTATACTTGGTTTTTCAAAAAAGTCTGTAATATTTTTTGATGTTTTCTTCTCATTATTCATTTTTAAAAGGCTAAAATTTATCAAAAAAGTAAATATAAAGTATTTAATATACTTTAATTTATAGTACACGCATAATTTTATCACTATGTGCCAGTGCAGTTCCACATAACCTGGCTACCACAAACTATCCTAGAACACATGACTGACAACTGCATGATTATGTGCACGTGTGCAAAATTGTTAATGACGTAGTAATTTTGGTGGTAAGATGACTAATGCTAAGAACTTTTTTGTATTTCTTGAGTGTTTTGTTTCTTTGTTTATTTTCTATGAATAAAATAACAAACAAATAAAAAAAAAATCTTAGAACTGATAAATTTAATAAAATTAGTTATAATTTAATAGATTGTAAAAAAAATGTAATAAATAGGAACGAATTTATAAGCTTTTTGTGGACCACTATAATTCCAACCAACAAACAAATGGCTATATAAAAAAATAAAAAGTCAAAGTTAAATGTGCAATTATAAATCCATCAGTAAACTACAAAACTGCACCATATATGCTGATTCTTTAGTTGATCTAAATACTGTCTTTTATTTTTTTAATCACTCAATATTTTGTCTAATTGTAGCTTTCCATTGATTTTTATCTCCAATCACACTCTCCAAATAAAATCAATCAATACTACACTTGCTTTAAAATCTCTTAAAGTTAATAGCATCTGCCTCTACCATAAAATTAGGTTCAAGATTAGTGTACAATATGTTTTAGAAGATCAATTATGCATTATCTGTTTCACATATGGAATCCAATAAAAATATGCCCTAACAATTCTAGATTCAAAATCATTTTATCCAGCAGGCTGAAAAACACATCGATTGATTTTATAATCTTGCCATTGCATTTCAAAAAATAACAGGCTACCTTAAAAAATTGTTTGCAATCTTTGTATTATGTTGAAAGGAAATTAATGTGCACTTCCACATAAAAACATTTAGAATAATAAATAATTAAGAAGGAATGTCTCATCTTTCAAAGTGTTAAATGTAGGAGGAGTGCATTGGAGTTTGTGCTGTAGCTTAATTTCTATGTTCAAGTTTATCTATATTTTTAAGTTAATGATCATCAAAAGCAAAAGATTCTGAAGATTTTTATCCTCATCATTAACTGATAAAAGATCTAACTTTTTTAAACATTAATTATTAAACAACTTCCTTTGTAAGTTGCATTCAAAATATTAATAACATTCTTCAGACCAATCTTTAATTGAAAAAAAAAAAGTACTACAATTATTAGCATTTTTTGCTTTTAATTAGCTCAAATTAAATATAAAATCTACAGGTTCGTTACAATGTTTAAAACATCATTGAACATAAGAATAAAGTTGGGGCTAAATCCCTGTTGAACATTAGTTTTCATTCAAATGCAAATATTTTTTGACAGCAATGATAATAAACAAAGGCAAAACTCTCCATACAGTAGTGCCACCTGTGCCAAACAGAGTAATCAATGGATGTCAGAAGGCTTGTGCATAAAATCCCTATCTAGTACCTACTTATCCAATATCCCCATACTAGTTTCTGGCTTGTGGCCATCATCAGTGAGGAGCCTTGGAAAAATTATGTGCTAGTATAGAGATGGTGATCATGTGATGTTTAGTGGTTCAAGCAATGATAATACCTTCTCTCCTACTATAAAGTAGCAGCTGTAAATTCTCATGGTTAATCAAATATTTTCAAACATTAGCAAATATGTTCTCTACTAAATGAGTCAAATACTTTGACCAAATTGACAAAAGCAGTGTACAATTTGGGATGCTTTAGTGCAGGAAAAAAATGATGGATTCTAGAGCTGAAGATCCTTAAACTATGGTTAAGCCCTGTCATTTCTAGTTCTTAAACTTCATATGAACTTATGAACAATTAACCCTTCAATTATTTAATTTTATTTTTTTACATTTTGTATTTTCTTGACAACAAAAACCATATCTGAAATAATTTTTGATTCTCTAAAACAACTATCTGTAACAATTTATCTTTATCTGGATATAATCTATTCAATAAAAATCTTGGAAATTCCTTTTTCCAGACTGACTAGCAGTTATTTTTATACTTTTTATTTTTATAAATGTTAACAACAACGATTTAATAGGGATAGAGATAATACTTTTTACCAATATACTTAATCCAAAAAAAAATTCCTTAGTTTGAAGTAAACATATTTATTATATTTTAAAATTTTGACATGAACGTCCTTAAGACCTAGAGTTATTTATTTTCTTTTTAAGTGTCAAAAAAAGGGAGGGGGATTTTAATCCCATAAATATGGATGCACAGCCAAATCTAAATGAATAATTAGAATGGATACATCATGAATAAGATTATGATATAAATTTGTCAGATTCATAACACATATTAAACAAAATACTAAAATGACCTCAATTAGAGAATAACTATCTTCTTTGCAATTTTAATCCACAAATGAGTCTCAACTCTTTTTATTGGAGATATTGCAAATGAAGCTCCATATGTGTTATAATAAATCAAACAGAATGTCACAACATTTATTTTAATTAATACTAATAATACAATAATTTAAGAGAACCTGTCAAGATTTTTCTTTATAGTAAATCCAAGATTAGCCTCCTGATACAGCAACACATTACATAAAAAAATTTCATGCCTTATCAACATTAACATCTATGTGGTCAATTATGGCATTCAACAACTGTTGAAATTTAGAAGAGGATAAATATCAAAATTTCCACCTATCAATATAGTTATGATAGACTATCACTTTAACATCAGAGTAAAACATCTGTTTTTTACTTGTTCATGTAATATTGATTAATTTACATTGAACCTTAACTATAATAAATTTCACAACTATCCTGTTTTGAGGGTAACTATTAATGGGAAACCATTAATAATATCAAGTGTCCTGCTTGATTTGGTGAAGTGAAAGAATAATAGATTTTGGAACTGAAGATCCATAGATCATAGTCCAGTTCTGTTACAATTGTTATCCAACTTGTAATGAATTTTGAAGCAATGATCAAGAGTACAACTGGTTTGATTGTAGTATCTTCATGTGCAGTTATATCATTTGTCCTACATATAACTTCTTAATATACATTTTTTAATGCTTGAAATATATTAGCAGTACATCTTACAAGAAAATATTATGTGAATAAAAATTAATCTATGCGATAATGAATTCAATTTTCCATTTTTATAATTCCCAACAATCTAATAGGATTACACATATACAATGTGAATATAAGTGTTAAAAATATATTAAACACAAAATACTGACTGTGTTAAAACTTAATGTCTACATTCAGTAAAAAATGGTATAAACAAGCAGCAATATTATAAAAATATGTATTTGAAAATGATAATTTGTTTAATTTTTATTAATTTAACTATTCAGCATGTTTTAGCAATCCATTAAAACTAAGTGCCAGAGTAATAAGAGAAACTTAATTACCATTTTTTCAAATTTGATTATGCATAATAAATCAGAATCATTTCATTTCACTAAATTTATAGCTCAAGTTTTTATTTTTTCCTATTTTATGTATAACAATAATTTTAATGGATATTTAGCAGTAATATTTTAACAAAATCATCATGCCAGATATTAAAAAACATTTTACTCCACTTTCTACATGATCATGGCTTTTCTCTTTAAAAAAGAGGTACTAGTAACAGAAATTCATTTTTTAAGACATTTATGTTATGTCAGAATAATAACAGAACATCAGTTGTTAGGGCCAACTATTTTCTCAGACTAGTTTTGGTAAACTGGTCTTCACCACTGAGAAGCACTGAAATCTGCATATCCATCTATCAGCTATTTTTATTTATTTTTTAAAAATAATTCAAAATATTGCCTTGAAAATTTTAATTACTTAACATTTAGAATATATTCCAACTTTCTCATTTTTTGATAACTCATACTTGCATAGATAATAGATATTACTTGCAGTTAATGGTAGATGTAAAATGTAATATAGAATAGTCATGTGATGTTTGGTTGGTATAATTCAGAAGGTTCTGATTTTGAGAAGCACATAAATATATTCTAGACACTCATACACAAAATGTTAAGTATAAAAATATTCTTATCTCCTCCCCCCAGTTAATATTAAATCCAAAATTTTTAGACAACATAACAGATAAATGGCATTATTTAGATTTCAAAGCAATTTATTAATTAAAAAAATAAAAAGACAGAATCACATTTGTGTATATGCTCTTCATTGGTGTATAATGCAGTTAGGCTTGCAAAAAAAAAAAATCTGTAATAATATTTTGAAATGTATGTTATTATTAACTGTTTATTCATTCCCATAATTTTCAAGCATCAAAATGTCTATCAAATGCTATAACATCAGAAAATGATAGCTAATATAAATCTTATTGTGTAGAGAATCTCCTGGATTAACTTTTCAATATTCTATACAGGCAATTCAAATAAATAAAGAATTACTTTTATTTAACAAGCTTCTAATAAATATCTTCATAGAAATCTGCTAAACTAAATTAGTATTATGGAAATCAGTCTTTATGAATAAAAACTTATTCTAAAAAGTTAAATTTAATTGAAATAATTTAACCTATTAATTGTATCTACATAAAAAAAAAGCATACAGCATAATGAATAACATTTTAGCTGGAAAATACACATTTTAAACATCTGCTCATTAACTTGATCTTAATCTGTTAAGTATATTATTTTGAGACAGCCCTTCCTCCATGTATTTGTGCTTCAATTGTACTTTTTAAAAAAAATGCTATATCAATTTTTTTTGGTTTAGATAAATTGCATTAAAATTTGATATGTGGAAATAATAAAGCTATTGATAAATACCATTTTCTAATTAATGTTACTATAGGAGTTTGACTTTCAAGCTACCTTTTGTCATTCACTCAATCTTATACAACTGATACACATGACCACATATATGTGAAAAAGATAAATGATCTTCAATATAGATTTTGTGCTGAATCAGCAATCATTAGTTGATCCAGATCACCATCTCTTAGTTTATATTATAATAGCAAATCTTCAAACTTTAATGGACAGGTTTCAATCTTCTCTATTCTTCAGTTGTTCATATCATTGAAAATCTGATGAGGGTATGTTCAAAGCCCTTGTTCACCATTTTGTTGTTATACCCATGCTAACCACAAGTCATTCTGACCCTTCATATGCTGGAAGCCCATTTAAATGCATAGCAGAAAGATGGACAGAATAGAAGCTGAATATGTAATATTACTCTTCTGTATATTGAAATGGGCTTAAAGCCCTGCATATGAGAGATCAGAATGACTTTCAGTCATCATGGATATGACAACAAAATTGGCAAACAAGGGCTTTGAACATACTATCATCAGACTTTCTATGATATAGATCACTGAAGAGTGGAGAAGTTTGAAGTCTGCCCAATAAAATTTTGAAGATTTGCTATCTTAATATAAATCAAGCACTGATTATATATTTATGTGGGAGATGATGATTTGGCCCAACTGATGAGTGCTGGTTCAGCATAAAATATGTATACTGGAGATCATTTATCTTTTTCAAATGTATGTGGTCATATGTATTGGTTGTATAAGATGGAATGGATGACAAAAGGGAGCTTGAAAGTTTGGGTTCAAATCCCTATAACTGCATTTAGCTTAAAAGTATATATAATATATTTGTGTTTAAATGATTAATGTTGCATATATTTTTAATTGTGTAATTTTTCTTCTAAAAACATATATTTAATAAATATATTTTCATATTTATCAAAAAAATAAATAATTAATAATTTTACACACACACACACACACACACACACACACACACACAAAAGGAAAATCAAGCAAACAAACAAAAAAATATACTGTAATAATTTTCTAAAATCAATATAAAAAATGACCTATATTGTGTAAAGCACAGAAATGTATTTTCCTCTCAGAAAAATTTTACTTTTCTTTCTCTGAGTTAATGATTACTGTTGATATCTAGGTTTAATAATTTCAATTATAATCTTAATATGCGAAATGGGTTTCAATTGTTAAATTACTAAAAGATTAAATCTTCATTGAAAGATTTTACTATTAGTGATCTAAATGAATTTTGGTCATTGAAACTCACATTCCAAAATACAATAACAATCAAGATTCATTATACCTTATACGCTAGGATTAAGTCATACTACTTTTTGTAAAATTATTGAAATCAACTATGTACTCTTAATGTATCCTATAATTGTAACTAAAACGTGTGTTTTTTTTTAAAAAATACACATAAATAATCTGGTTCACAATCAGCAGAACTCACTAGTAAGTCACTAATTTGGTGTATGTAAAAATTTTGGATGTACAACTTTAAAAGGAGTATGTTTTAAGCAGTTCATAGAATAGAAAATGGGCTGGGGAGAACTTAAAAAAAAAACTTTTTTTTTAAAGTTCTAAATAGGTTTATGATTTTTCTTTCAGATAGCTATACTATAGCCAACAAATGATCTGTAATTCTTAGAAGAAAATGAAACATCTCTTTCTATATATGTTTTCATAACATTTTTTCATAAAAATGATAAAACCAAGCGCATATTTATTCTAGATAGTCTATTGAATAAAACATATTCATAGTTTCTAAAACATTGGATTTTAATAATATTTTCCTTCACTAACAAATCTTTGTCATGTGTATGAGTGCTAGGATATGCATTTTTAAAATCCACACAGTAATAAGAAGTTACTTTAGCACACACTGTGTCAATTCGGCATGATAGTCTTTCATAGATATTCATAACAGCCTAAATTTTGTTCTTAATTCCATAGAAATTTTAAATGGAATGCTGCTTGATTCATATTTAGCAAATTGATAAAGACAAGTTAATAAGTACTTATTCAAATATTTAATTCGTATTGTCTTATGTATGTACAGTATATCTAAAAAATTTATAACAACACACACACGCACCCAAAATCAAAATAAATAAATTTTTATATTAAATTTTCTTTTCTTTTTTTATGTTTAATTTTTTTATTTATTTTAAAATATTTAGTTTCTTTTAATTTATATTTGATTTTTTTTTTTACTACGTATAACTTTACATAAATATATGAATTATGTTTTTATTGTCAAATATTAAAAATCACTGATGCATGCCATTTAATAAAACTAATTTAAGTCTCTGATTAATATTATAAATCACACATGGAAAATTACTTACATTATTAATAGATATTTTGTATAACATATAATAATATAAAAAAAAATAACAACTCTTAATAAAAGTTGCTAAAACTGATATTTTTGGTGAATGTAAGAGATACCAAAAAAACAGAACTGCTTCCCTTCTCTCTGATTTCAATTATGCTTCTGATATCAAGAGTTAAGATCGGGACAAAAAGTTAACCGAATAAAGACATTATTAATCCAGAAATAAACTTGCAAAATTAACTAAATTTGTGGGTTTTTTTTTTAAAAATAAATAAATTTAATATTTATAGTTGAATATACCTGATCAGTAATAAAGAAATTTGATATATAGTATGGAAAGTCACACCCTTATTCTGTAAAGCATGATAAAAAAAGGAGCTCTCTACTGTAATGCCATCCTATAGTAACCTCAAGTAATCAGTGATTACTAGAGGGTAATGTGCATTTAAAACTAGAAATAACTGCATGTCTTTGAACCTTGCATCCCGCACCTTATTGATAAAGGCAAAAATTAAGAAACAATCTAGGACTTAAATGCATTACAATTTGGTAATCATTGATTACTCAAGTTGCTAAGTGGCACTAGAATTTTTAAAAGTTGCTCTTGTTTTATCATATATTATATAAAGAATTAAGCGAATTATTGGTATTACTATCCAATATATATAAAATTGAATATATATATGTAATTGATAAAATAAACTCCAGAGATTATATATAAATAATAATAAAAAAGAAATATCAAAAATTAGATAATTCATTTCCAGCAGAAATAAAATGAAGCAAATAAATATTAAAGTAAATAAATAAATAAGAAGTAAGACTTAAACAAAGAACTAAATTAATTTAAAAAAAGAAGAAAACTTGAGTAGATGATTAGAAATCAAAATGTTATCATCAGTCAAGTTTCAATAACTACAATACAGAATATACATTTAATTAGGTCATAGTATAATTATCTTAAAATGATAACAAAACTTAGATAAAAATTAAACATCTGAAAGTATACTATAAGAAAAAAAAAAAAAATCTTGATAATGGGAAAAATAAGCATTTAAAACTTGAAGACAAAAGCCATACAAATTCAATTAATGAGTAAGTAATCTCATATACAAAATAGCAAATTCATTCCTTAAAGAATGCAAAAAAAAAAAAAAACAACAAAAAGAAAAAAAAAAATACATAAATAACTTACAATTTTATAAATAAAATAAAAATTACTTCTGTCATGTAACTGTTACAAAAAAGTTTACAATAACACTCAATTGGATCCAAGCCAGATTAGGAATTACTGAAAAAAGTTAAATTACAAATACAAAAATCAATTAAATTTTCAAACCAGTTGAATATCACACTATATGCTTATAGTTTTATTAGTATGAATTTTCAACTTAACCATTTTTTCTACCAAATATATGTAAAATGTATTATCAGTAATCTATAATTATTCTAAAAATCATCTATTTAGTTTTATATTCCACATATACTCATTTATGTGAGAAATTAAATACTTTCTAAATGAGATCATGTTTGGGTTAATTTAATTTTTGTGAATATGAACTTTATCACCCACATATGGATAAATATTTAAAACAATATGGAGAATCTTTACAATCATGTGTAAAATGGTGAATATGGCACTAAATGTAAAATTTCTACATCTGCTGCTATAATCTAATGATAATAATAAAAAAAGAAAAATGAAATCATAGAAATTTTCTAAAGTTCCTAAGGTATTTCAACTATTATGAAAGCTTATAAAATCCATGAAAATAATAGTCATTTTCTTAAATTGATGGAGTGTATGTAGCCTGATTCTTTTACATAATTCACAGAATAAAAAATTGTATAACAACCAGTCACATCTATCATCAGTTAACTCCATTTTTATGAGAAATGAAATACTACCAACTGAGAAAATCTGCTAAATAGAAACACCAAATCAACAATTTAGATGATGTTATCAATTTATTATTTTAAAAAATATTTATTAATATTAATTGCAATTTAATCTACAACATTTTATCAACAAAAAAGCTAAACTTAAAAGTATTTGTTTGGATTTTATGAATTACATTACTGAATATATAACTAAACTTTGCAACAATTATTAAAAACAAATGTAATCTAACTGCCCTATTTTGTACTGATGTAAGAATTTCCTATTAAGTAAATTTTTATATAAAAAATATAAATTCAGAACATCACAATTCAGCTTAGAGTTTAAAATTTTTTTAATTATGTGTAATGGTTGTGGAAATTAGTTTTATTATAGTTGAGACAATATTTTTAGCATGTGCTAATACAGCAGTTCTCAACTTGTGGGTTGTGACCCCTTTGAGAGTTGAACAGCCCTTTTACAGGGGTTGCTTAAGACCATTGGAAAATACATTTTCAATTCATAACAGTAGAAAAAATAAAAGTTGGGAGTCATCATGACATATGGAACTGTATTAAAGGGTCATGACATTGGGAAAGTTGAGAGCCACTGTGCTAATACATGTTTGTGGTATACTTGAAGTCTTTATTACAAAGCCAAGAATTATTTAAATTGCCAAAGTAAAAATATTTTTTTAAAAATAGCACATATGCATATTATTTAATCTGCTTAACTCAATGGAGGAATTATTTTTTAGATGAAAAGTATTTGCCTGGGGTTTCCAAAAAATAGATGAATTTTAAGTAAAATATGTGTTCATTCTGATCTATCCAGTTTCCAAGGTTTTTCCACTAAAAGCATTCTGATCCAGAATTTATAACTTAGTGAACAAATTTTAGAACTATTAGGAAAATCATTAATATTAGATCCTTCATTAGGCACTCTGTAATAGAATTTCTCTCACAGGTTTATTTAATCAACTTGCAATAATATTCAAACCTGACTAGCTGGTAAAGATTTTGTTTATCAAAATGTTTTTAAAAAAGTCTTTCGTATCTTAGAAGTTAAAATCTTATTACCTAAGGTATTAATTTCAAATTCTTTTTATACTCATATATTCTCTTATAAGAATTTACAAGTTTGTTGAATATTTGAATTCATTTGCTATTTATTACCATAATTCAGTCCTATATTTTAGAATTCTGTTTACAGTTTCAAAGAATCTTTCTTTGATGGAAACAAGTTAATCATATTATTTTTCAATATTATCTGTTTTGCAAAATAATTTTTGAAATTTCTTAATAAAGCACCTTTTTTAAAATGTACCTTGATCCTTTATTTGTTCAGTTAATCTCACCAAATTACAAGTAATTGATTGGTTTGGGAATTCATACACCCTTCTGGTGGATTGGAGACCACAAAAAAAAAAAAAATTTTCAAATCAACACAGAATTACAATGAAATGATTCCTGAGCTAAAAAATAATAATTCAAAGACAAAAATGAATACAAATGATATTTTAGATCTAAACAGACATTGAAGCTGCAAATTATTCATACTCTTTTAAGCAATAATTATTGAGAATTTTCCAAGGTTTTACAACAAACTTTCAGATTATACTTGAATCATTGATTACTAATCAAGACATGAAATTCAATCAAAAAAAGCAGGATCCAATTAGTATTGACAAATAAAAATCACTGTGAAGCCTGAAGAACTTTGGTTGGTGGGTTGAACAGCTATTGTGAACATTTGCAGACACAGGAGTTTGATAATGATTAAGGACAGATATTTAGCTCCATTGACCTCAGTGTGCAAGATGATATCACTGAATGCTAGACACTCCAGCTAGAAATATCATCTTTGTAACAGTAATAGAGTTTTGTTGTAATATTTGTGGGCACGGGTCTGCACTCCTCATTTCTTCCACAGGGGTTGATGAATGGCGATCGTTGGGGGTCTGGTTTATGGGTGCGGGCTGGTGACGATTATTGCCGCTACCCGGAAAACCTGCCGAGAGGGTACAGGTCAAAGTTTTCAGAACCTTTTCCACTCTGATGGGCTGCTGTGCCCACTTGATGGATTGTTTTTGGGTAGTGCAGATCTGTGCTCGTCCATGTATAGATGCACATTAAGCAAAGTTATACAACCCTTTTATGGATATATTTGTTATTGAGCATATGTACCTTGTAAACCTGGTTAACAATTGTTTTGCCTTGTAACATTGAACACTTTGTAATCCTCCACAAGTAAGTGTACCCGATAATTTTTTGTAATCTTTTGACTAATAAAGGTTACTTTTGAAAAAAAAAAAACAATGTCAGTCTATGGATCTTGAGTTCTACAGTCCTTTATTCTACTGTTGCATTAAATTATACAGGTGTCTTAATTAAATAATGTATATTATCCAGTATATTTCATAATATGTTATCAATAAGATAAACTTTATCAGGTGGCTTCATTGGTAAAAAGATGAAGAGCTAGAATTGCCAGAACTAGAATGGATCCAATGACTTAACTTTACTCCACAGAATATGCAATATCAAATCAAAAATATATTAATACTTAATAATATTTTGTTTACATTTTAAAAATTATTTTGAAGAATGTTTTTCACAATCATTGATTACTTGTATGTTTTTTTTTTTAAAAAAATCCCAATGTAAAATATAAACTATTACAATTCATTGTTTAAGAAATATTTAACGGCAAAAATTAAAATAGAATTCCTCAAAAAATTCTATCTTCACATATATATATATTATGACATAAAGTGGGCTGACATCATCAACGCTAAAAAAAAAATTCTTGGTAATTATATAAATATGTACCTCCAAAATGAGAATATCTCTCTCCCACAAATAACATTTTTTCTATCTTTTTTCTACACTTAAAGATATCTGCAAATTTGTTTTGCTTTATTATAACAATATACAATGTGATCTACTAGAAATTCATAGATTGATTCTCAATGGAGAAAAGTGACAAAAAAATCTATTTGGCAAACACCAAGTAGACTATTGAGCAAGTCATATTATTATTATAATACATAATTTAACATTTTTAAAGCATCTTAAATCTTCAAAATGAAAAAAAATTGAACCAAACTGCAAGACATAAACAGCTTTATTCAAATGAAACGAGCTGACTAACCCCACATTAATTAATAGAATAACTGATATGTGCTAATGAACTTCTCTCATGACAATTAAATAAAGACAATTGAGTCCAAAACATATGTCCAGGACAAACTGAATCAATTTTTGTATTACTATAACAAAAAATAAAATTCATAGGTGGCGCTTTAAAAATTTGATAATTGCTTCAATTTATTATATTATTTAATTTCAAAAAATATTTATTATGATTTCATAATTTGTTTATTTCAATATATAACATATGCATAATTTTTAATAAAAAAAATAACATGCATTATTTGACATGATAAATTATTATAAATAAATCAATTTAGTTAGTAAGTACATATATTCATAGTAATTATATAATGTTCTTTCTCTTTTTTACTATCGTAAATAAACGTCAGAATAATTATTAAATGTACGAAAAGCTAAAGTCTTTTAATGAATAATTTTAAATAAAAACACCAAAATGACTGAAAAATTGTTTCATAATCCAATAAAATTTCTAACAGCAATGTTCTTAAATTTATATTTCTGTTCAAATTTTTGCTTCTGTTTGCAGACAGTTTAATATTTCAGTGACTGTACATTGTCAAAACCAATTACAATTAGAGAGAAACAAGGCCGCTGGAACAATAGGATCCAGTTTTATTTTACAGATACAAAGGATGATAAAAATTTAAGTTTTGACAATCCGGAATATTTATTAAATCAAGCCAGAAAATAAATAAATCTAAAAGAGTAAAATAATTGACTAGTAATTAAATTTTTTTTTTACTGTAACAAATAATCAAACAAAAAAAAAAAAAATATAGTAAAATATTTAGAGTCAATGAAGTCCAAAAATTAGATGCTGTACATTTTAAGCCAATAAACATCACATGATCACCATTTCTTATGATTGCTGATAATTGTTATTAAAATAGTCAAAACTCTCTATAAGCATTGCCACTAAGTGCAATATGTATAGAGTTTTGCCGGTTTTAATGCTGTACATTATTAGACACAAGGTGCTTTTGCATGAATATATATATACTTATGCCTGTGAATAAATTAAAAATGATACAATTTGATACACTAATGTCAAACTTTCTATACTCACATATTTGATACTATTATCCATATGTTTCAAAAATGAGATAGAGCTGACATTTTACATATATGTAAGACAGTTAAAACAAGAAAACTTAAAATTAATAAATGTATTCAGAGTATGCATTCACAATAATAAAATTCCAAAAGAACTCAATCAGAACTATTGTAGTAGTGCATCATATAAAAATGACAATACTTAGGTCCTCTGCATCCATGTTATCTCATTGAAAGCACGAAGGGGATATCAAAATTTGTGGATAATAGCAAACAGTATTATCATTTATATTTGAATACATATACATACATAAATGTATGTATTTATATATATGCATATTAAAATATTTATAACCCACACATATAAATGTGTATATACAGTATGTAAACAATGACATACATTTTCTATTTGTTAATACTTTATTTACCATTTTTTAAAAACACAGATAACCTAAATCATGGATATAGAAGAATATCTCACAGTGGTTACTAGACCTGCTTGTTATCCATAATTTGAGGTGAAACAAATTTTTTCAAGAAATTGAATTCTTGAAGCAAATTTATGATTTATTTGTCTAGATAGTTAACCATTTCAATATTATTAGTTTAATGTAAAATGAAAAAAAAAAGTACATGTTAACCTTTAGACAAACATGTTCTTTATTTCTCTAAAGTATACTTTTATCAGGTTTTTATTTTAGATATTTTAATATTAATTCATTAATGTAGTGAGAATATGATTACACAAAAGGATTGGAGTCTGAACCAAATGCCAGAAAAATTTTATTTATGATCTGGTAATAAAAAAAAATGTAGATATTCCATCTGGAATGAGTGATTTTAAAAAAAAATCTCCAACCTAAAAAATTTCCAGCAAAAATCATATTTCATCAAAAACCCAGTGCTTCCTATTACAATCATTATAAAAATGCAAAAAACTAAATGGAAAAGGATCCTTAGTAACTTCTAATTGAGATATCATTAAGAGCAATTCTACCCAGTTAAGTAATAAGCCTAAAAATAATAAGATTTTAAATGCATAACAACTTGATTTTGTACTACCCCCCCCCCCCAAGCTATAATCATCTATCAGCAGACAAATTTTGATGTTATTTTTACATAAAAAAATTATTTAAGGCATTTAATAAAAGTGTATTATGTCTATTACTATGAAATATAATTAATAATATCTTTTTTATATCAATATAGATATAATTTATAAAAAATAAAACTGATTATAATTCTCACTGGGACAAAATATTCTATGTGTGTGTTTAGTGAATTTAAAAATTGTCTGTATTTCATCTTTCAAATAAAGTATGCTTTATATAAAACAATATTCTGGCAAGTTTTGATGTTTAAGAACTTGGAATAGCTGACAAAAAATATGTAAGTAATATCTACTTTAAATGATCAAATTTTGATGTTAAAATATTAAATACATTTTTTATTTATAGTGAGTATTCTGTTTCAGTTTTATTTTAAATAGAATATTTTAAATTTTATAAAATATTTCATACTTTATTTCACCATGAGATTTCTAGAAAATATATTGCCATTTTAACTCATACACATACCAAGTGCCTGCTAAATTTGCTTTTAACTTTCTGAGATCTTAAAGAAAATGAGCAAGACAAACCACTATGTTCAATATTTTCTTGTCATAATGGCATAAATAAAAAGATATGTATGTGATTAGTCAATATGATAAGTTTATTGATTGTTACTTCCAAGTTTTTCTTCTTAAATGAGTTCTTAACTGACATCTTGGAGGATTTTCTTAAGAACAATATTTATGTCTCTGTTTGTATGAATGTTTGCTTGCCTTTTGTTATATTTAAGCATAAGACAGATTAGCAAATTTATTAAGCCATCAGCCAAGAGAGTAATAAAAGAATAATGGCAGAGTTGCTACAAATCACAAGGCCATAGACCTTCATTGCCATTTGGTGAAGATTTTTTATTTGGTTATCCACAAATGTAGAGCATGAATTGGAAAAACAAAATCCATTTAACTTTGAATGATACACTGCTGTGACTTTGTAAAATTATAAGAAAAAGTGCAAACCCTCAGGTTTTTATATAATCACAGACAATGCTTTTGATTAGATGATATTAATTAAAATTTTTTATGGGAGATTTGAATGCTGGAACTAAAGACAATTGAAAGATAAAATTATTATGGATACATATGAATAGAGAAACAGCAATGAGAAAAAACATATTTTTGCAATTTGAGTATAAAAAAGTATTTATTATTTTAATTTTTTCCTCCAAATGTCTAAAAATGAAATCAATATAGAAATATTTAAATAAATTGGATTATATTTTGACTCATAAAATATTTATTTCAAAACTATAATGAGAGTAATAGATTCAACACAAGAATCAATTTACAAAACATGATGGCTGTTAATATAAGGCGAGAAAGACAATAATATCAATAATTGCCATTCCCAATCTTCAAAAATATTCCAGTGAATTTAATTAACATTCACAGACTATTTTAAAATAAAATAATTTTAAACATTTAAACAAGATCAATATAATTTTTTATAAAGAACGTTTATGGAGATTGCATAAATAATAACAAAAAACCTAGCAACTTACTAGTAAATTTGTAATATGTTAGAGCAATGTATACAGAAAAAGGAATATAAAAAATATTTAAATTCTAAAAAGAGACACCACTCTCTATTCTAGTGCTATCTATTTTAAGGTTGAGGTATCAGTGGTAGTACAATTTAATCCCCAACTCAAGACTGGTTTCTGGCTTTTACTTTTATCAGTGAGGATATGGAATTTAAAGTTTGAGTAATAGATGATATTAGAGACAATATTCTAGTATTAATATAGTAAGCTTTTGATAATTAAGTGACATTAAATGGAATCTGATAATAAATATGGACAGACAGAATAAGGGAATATTATAATAGATCACATGGTATTTATGAAAGCTTTAAACATATATTAATATATATATATTTTAATAAATAGCAGATATTTTACTTTGGCTATAATTCTTCTTTTTTCAGAACTTGTATTTACTTAAGTTGCATGTAAAACTAATAGGTTTACATTTTAAAATATATGTTAGCAAACCTAATACCTGATTGGAATAAATTGCTTTTCAGTCTTTTTTCCATAGTAATACAGAAAAATGTAAATATGAAATGACATTTGTCAATAGTTTACTTTCACTTAAACCCCCCCCCCCCATATTCTATCCTAATGTCTAAAATGATGAGTAGAAAGTTGGACCTAAGGTTTATTCTGGCATATATATTGGTGATTATTAGTTAAGTCATGGGAATATATAAATTGATGACATCTGTCAATCATTTCTAAATGAGAAAACATTTGACAATATTCTCAAATATAACTCTCTCCCAGAAACTTCATCTTTTCATTTCTCTCCTCTTCTTATCCATGTTGTTATAAAACTGTATTACAAAGCAATTGTTTATTGCTTTTTTCTTCTCAATTTATAACGATGGAAAACACATTTTATTTAATGCAAAGTGCTTTATTGAAATAATTCTTAAAGTTTTGTTTACACATTCTTAGGGATTATGCGTAACATTTGCAATATGATAATTTAATAATAAAAAAAAAATAACAAAACAACAGAACGGGTCATTATAAAAATAATCAAAACCAAGCAAAATATTTTTATATTTTACTATGCTGTAATAAAATAAAAAGAGAAAATAATGAAAACAAGCATGGAGATAATCACACTATCATCTGTGCTTATTAAACTCATCAAATAATGATATATTTATATATAAAAACAAGACAAAATTTAAGATGTCTAAAATCATCTGAAGAACCTACATATATTTGAAATTGTAATTTTAATAAATAATATAACAAGTCAATACCATTGTAATTTCATGGAGTCTATAAAAGACTACGTGGAATGCTAATTATTGATCAATCAAATAAAGATTATGAAAAAAAAAAGCTGCAGAATAAAAGAAATAAATTAAAAATTATTTAGAAAATATATAACAAAAACAAATCTTTTCCTAGTCAATAGCGTTTGAGAATAAACATTTGAAACATGATACACATTCATACAACTTAAGTAAGTACAAGTTCTGAAAAAAAAAAGAATTGCAGCCAAAGTAAAATATCAGCTATTTATATTATTCTAGGATTATTATCATGTAGTTGAATAGAAAAGTTTATAGTTAAGTTCAATATGCAGTTTAAAAATGCATTATACTGATGCACTTTTCAAGATAATTTAAGTGCAGAACTACTAGATAAATGAATTTTCAACTTTATATATGGAGTTTCTGTTAAAACAATATATAAAAATGTAATATACATAATGATAAAATTTTACAATGCTGACAAATATGTAACATTTGAACTCCATGATTTTAAATTCCTAATTCAGATCTTGAAGTACATAGACTAAAAGCAATACCTGAATAGTATTATTGACTAGCTAAAATCAAAATTAATCAAATGCCACAAAAAAAAAATCGACTTTTGTTTGATTATCTGTACTCTTATGTGGATTATAACTGATTACTATAAGCTTAGTAAAATTCTATCAGCATATATTTGATTTTGACTAATTTTGCTTGCAAAATTATTAAAATGAGTAAAAAATTAACTATACCATGTGGATTTAGATTTAAGCCAATTTGAATGAAGCTGTAATAATATCTCAGCTGATATGAAATGTCCTTATAGTTACCATTGTTCTAATCTATTGTCCATATAAGAGTTAGGACAAAGTGGATTAATTTTTATTTTAATTTGATTAACTTTGATATTAGTGGATGGGGCTTTTATAATGCCAATAATTTAAAGATGTAACATTTCATATGACAATATACAAAACTATGATTATGAGAAGATAAAACTTCTCAAAAGCACTTAGCCACTTAATATTACAAGACATATCTTAGCTTCACAATTAACTGCATTCTAGTACACTTAGACATAAAACATGAGCATGTATATGTGTGAATATATATTTTTGATTTAACCATGTAAACATTTATTTGTTATTAATAGATTTGTTGTTAATATCAATATTATAGCAATGCTTTTACTGGATCTCACTAACCATCTTCAGAGTAGAAATCATTAGAAGAGGGGATGATGATGAGATGACTAAAAAAATTGAAAATATAGAATCTAAAAAATCTTTATTTTAATATATATCTAATATTTCAAATTGAATAATATATATATGATAATCAAAACAAGTTATAAATTTCGTAACTTGCCTTTAAGCTTGCATTTTATGATCACTAGATGGAGCTGACCAATCAGCTCCAAACAAGCTTACTTTGAAGAAAATTTTCATTTGTACAAATCTATCAGTAATAGTTATTAATAACAAATGAGGTTTTTTTTTAATAATAATCATTAATCAATCAAAAATACACTGAATCATATTTAAGATCACAATTCTTTCAATTTCATTTTTCTCTCTTAATGAAATAGCATATTTTTCAGGTATTCCAATAATTTTTAAACCAAAATACAACTTTGTTATGTTCTAAAATATGTTTTTATTTGTGATTTTTTAAAGATTTAAATTATTACTACTTTCATTAATAAGAATAAAATTTACTGTAGATCATATTATATTTCATTTATCAATTCATTTTTTCTTCTAGGATTTGTAATAAAGGTAACTTAAAAGTGAGTCAAATATCAATCTCTATTGTGAAAAAAAAAATATTTACACATTTAATCATCTATATATCTTCAGAAACATTCTAATGAAGTTAAATTAGAAGTTATGAATCGGTTTCAAGTATTAATAGATTTTGAACATGATTCAGATTTGAATGAAATTACTATGAAAATAAATTAAAAACTGCAACAATGATAGCTGGTAGAAAAAGCAGCATTGACCAATAAAATTTTTACTGAGACTACAGAATTTATGAAGAAAAGAAGAAATATGAAGATATACCAAAATGATGCATTAAAAAGGATTGAATATCTCAAATTTTGTAAAATGGTATGAAAAAGAGTTTAAAATCATATAAGAAAGTAAAACTGTGAACTAGCAAGGAAGCTATAGAAGAGAATAAAAGTCTCATAGTGTAAAACAACATTTTGGTATTGGCAGGAAATTTATATATGCAATAAGAAAAACAGATGGAATTATTACTAAAAAGAGAGATGAGATCATGAAATGGGTAGAAGACTTCTATCAAGAATTATATAGTAATAAAGAACAAGTACCTCCTATATCTATTACATCATCCGAATTGCCCAGAATTTTAAATGAAGAAGGGAGACATGTAATTAAATGTATGAAGAAAGGAAAGGCTCCAGGTAATGATGGAATTATAATTGATATAATAAAGAAGCAGGTGAAGAAATAAATGAAAAATTAGCAAAGTTATATACCAAATGTATAAATGATAAAGATGTACCAGATGATTGAAAGAATGCAGTATTAATATTAATATTTGAAAAAGGTGATAAAAAAGATATTAGAAATTACAGACCTATCAGCCTTTTATCAGTTTTATACAAAATTTTTACCAAGATAATTACAACTCGTCTACAGAGAACATTGGGTTTCTACTAACTAAGAGAACAAGCTGGATTTAAAAGTGGTTTTAGTACAGTAGATCATATCCAGGTATTAGAGAACTTATAGAAAGAACAAATGAATATGAGTTGCCATTATGCTTTGAATTTGTAGATTATGAAAAGGAATTTGATTCTATAAATATTTCTTCAGTGATTAAAGTATTGGACTCATCAAGGTATAAATCCAGGATATTGTCCTATTTTAAAGAATATTTATAAAAATGCAACAGGAATAATTAGATTACATAATGATATTAGGGAAATCAACATTGAGAAGGATGTAAGACAGGGTAACTCCATATCTCCAAAACTTTTTACAGCAGTGCTACAATAAGTATTTTGTGGATTAAAATGGGAAGTTAAAAGAATGAAAGTAATTGGAGATTATTTAAGTTATTTAGATTTTGCAGATGATGTAGTTGTTTTTGCAAATAATGCTTTAGAGATGCAGGAAATGTTGCAGGGGTTGTTAAAAAAGACTAATGTTTAAATGTATTTTCTCAAAATATGAAAATAAAGATTGATTATTATGAGTTGGAAGTTAATAGCTATAAATACCTTGGTCAGATTACTAATATAGATGGAAACATAATAGATGAAATTAATCATAAAATTAAACTTGGTTGGAGTGCTGTTGGTAGAAATAACTTGATGCTAAAAAGAAATATGCCTACATGTTTGAAAAGGAAGGTTTTTAATAAATGTGTTTTACCTGTTCTTACTTATGGATCTGAGATTTGGATACTTAATAGAAGAGCAATACAGAGACTTCAGACCACTCAAAGAAGTATGGAGAGATGCATGTTGAGAGTAACAAGAAGAGACCGAAAACACAATATATGAGTAAGAGAACAAACAGCTGTTATTGACCTCATTGAAAATATTAAAAGACTGAAGTGGAGCTGGGATGGACATATTGTAAATAATAGATGGACAATTGAAATCTTAAACTGGATTTCAAAAGATTGTAAAAGACACAGAAAGAGACCACATGTGTGATGGAGGGATGAAATAAGAAAGTGTGCAGGGGAAATGTGGAGAAGAGAAGCTAAAGATCAGAGAGAATGGATTGAACTTGGAGAGACCTTCATCCTGCAGTGGATTGATAATAGTTGATGATGATGATTTAAAAGATAAAATCAATTTATGTTTATTATATTTAACTGATATAATAATAAAACAATAGTTTAATTCCAGTATTAAATATATTATAATGTATTTAATGTGTTTTGAATAATTGTTTGTTTCAGTTATTATTCAAATAATAAATAATTAAATATTGTTTTAGAATGTTCTGAAACTATCGCGTGTCTTAAAGGTGTATATGTTAGTCTGTGAGCTTTTGTGTTTTTAGCCACAAATATTGATTGTGTTTTCTTGTTAATAAAAATTAGAAACTTTAAATGTTGCAAAATAATTTAAAAATAACAATTAAATTTATTGTATTGTTTAAATATTTTTTGCTTTAAAATTGTTTAAATAAAGATATTTAATATTATAAAAATGTTAAATAATTTTAATATAATATTTAAAATGATGAGTCATAATTTAAAAATTATTTTGTAGTAGAAATTTAATTTATATGCAAATTAGTATTTAAGAACTTGGATTAACCAATGAGATCACTGGATAGAATAAGTATAAATAGAGATGTTCAATCAGTCTAGATGGGAATTAATTATTAATTGTTTGTCTAATCTGGTCTTGTTGAAAGTTGTAATTTTTTATTTTAAAGGTTTAAAGTATAATTTTAAATAACTTTTAAAATACTCAGTGTCTGAATAAATTTAGTTATTTCACAACAACAAAATTTCATTTCGAAACTTGATGAAAAACTACAATAATTTTATGAAAGCCAATAGTCATCATTAAAGTGTTGGCCAAATGTATCTCAAAAGCCATGAGAAGTTAAACTATACAACTGGAGGCAATTTAAGGATGCATAAGAACTTTAAGTTTAATACATTTAGTATGTGTGGAATGAAAGAACATTTATCTTTAATAGCTTTGATAAATTCTAATAACTATAAGCTGTCGAGAAAGTTAAACCTTATAAGTATGAAAAGAATATTTTCTGAAAGTTATTCAAACAGTTTTACGAATTTTAAAAAGAACAATTAAGGTTATGCAGGTGACTTGAAACATGTATGAAAGAATATTATAAAATGTGTACATATTTTATTATTTTTTATTGAATGTGGATGAAAAGATTTTATTAGTTTATCTTAAAAAAACAGCTTGAATGGATATTATATATCTGAAAGTGATGCATAGAAAGATTGACAGAAAATGACTCTAGAACTTTATACTTTTAGAAAAGATTTACCTATATGAAGGATTGATAGATGAGCTATATATTTTAAATGATTTCCTTTATTAAAAATGAGATGGTTTGTAGTATGATTTTTGAAGATTATTATTATGTTATATAATATTGCCTGGAAGAAGAAGCTGTATAATTTTATAAAAAAATTATTGATTAAGATATGCACATTTGAGAAATGAAAAAAAATCTTGAATTTTTAAGAAGCATTTATTTTTAATAAATGCAAATATATATGTTTTCTTTTAAAAAAATAAGGATGAAAGTTGTCTGCTAAAAAATTAATAGATGAATAAATATTATTCTCATAATTAGCTTTATAAATACTTATTGATGGAAAATATTAATATTGCTTTGTTTTGCTATAAAAATTCTGGGCCAGCATGATAAAAATATACATACATGAAAAATATATTGTTTAATATGAAATTGTACCACTGAATGTTTTTATACTAAAATATTAGTTTTCCTGATAAGTATTGAGAAAGTTGACTAAATGAGATATTTATTCAGTACAGATGGACAATATTTTGCCTAGATTTTTTGAGATTTAATTTTGTGATTTATGTAGTTTTGTTGAGTGTTGATGAGGGAAAAAGAGAAGTTTTCATTCAAACTTTTTCTGGTTTTGCAGCAACAAGGGAGGAAGCAAAACACTGGAAGAATGAAGGCAAAGAAAGACTTTAGTGTCTTACATTTTTTCTTTATTATCTTAGTTTTTAGTATTAATATTTTTATTATCATTATCTTTAATACTGTTTAATTAACATGTTCATTCAAAATCTGTTTATTTAAATATTCACATAATTTATTTCTTTTTAATAAATAAGGAAGAAGATAGGTCTCAAAAATTAATTTTCTGAAAGGTAAATAAAATACTTATAGCTTATTTGATGTTGGATGATCAAGAAGAAAAGGAGATCTTTTGTTGTATATAATTCCAATAATTTCTGGAATTATAGGTAACTTGTTACATATTCTATATATTTTAGTTATATTTTAAAAGATATTTTATTTTATTATCATATTTCTTGAATATTAAAGCTAGATGAATCATATTTATATGATTATGAATGTATTAATTATTTTATGAATGTAAGGTAAATGTAAGAGAATGCCTAGTGAGTTATCTAAAAGTATTTTAAGTAATTTTTTTATAAAAATGCTTGAATATGCATATATTTTTACAACATGATTACGAGTTGGTAATATATCACTAGGGAAGGGTATCTATTGAAATATGGTAATGTGAAAATGTTGATCTCTAAATTATATAATGCTATAATATAAATGAATAGATGTATGATAATGATGAATATTTTATCAAAATCATTTGTATATTAAATGTTTTGAACCATCTTGAAGTTGATATTAGATATTTGTTTAAAAAAGTGAATTGAAGATTATTTTTGCAGTGTGATTACTATTTCTTTGTGATGTTAGCAGAATTATTCAGTATGTGGAAGATAAATGATAGTGGTCAGGGAAAGTAATTATGAAATGAAATCCTAGGTGCTAGGGATATTAAGGAAGAATATTTTATGTGAATTATATTGTTATAAGTTGAGAATTTAAATACAGGTAACAGAGGACTGTACAGTTAACACATGGACAGTTGCATTCTTCTCAAAAATCAGTAAGAGCTCAGGTAAAAGCTATAATCAGAATTCAGGGTACATGATATACATGTAACTATAAGCACTGTAACCATGCACTTTTATACTCATTTGAGTTATTATTATATTCACATCCCTCACTATAATCACTATCAATACCACTGGTATTACATCATAAATTAGTTTTTAAAAATGGTTAGAATAATAACTAAACTGTTAAAAGTTGGAAATTTTGTGATTGCAAGAGGAGAGAAAATTCTATCACAGATGATGTTGAATTATTTCTATTTATAATAAAAATGGAAGAGGAATGATTTGATATTTTTATAAATGTTTGAATGTTAAAGATCATCAAACTCAAGTATTAATGCATATTTTGGCTGGATTGTGAGAGTGATAAAGGATGACATCTGAATGCTATGATGGATATAAATTATAAGAATGAATAAATAAAGAATGGCAAGCTATATAATTCTTTAATATAATTTAAATTTGCTATAAGAGTGAACTCATAAAACAAAGAAAAGTTATAGGATTATATTTTAAAATGTTTTAAAAATAATTAATTTTATAAAGAAATGCAATCACTATATTTTTCTTTATTTACATTTTGCATTGAACTGCTATAACATATCAAAAAGGTAAAGGGAAATGCTTTACTGGAAGGTAAAAGAAGTGCGGAATAATTTTTAAATATTATAGTATATACTAAGTTTTAGATAAATGATAACTTGAATTAAATTTTATTGTAATAAGATTATTTTAAAACAACATCAAGCATTGTATTAATTTAATGAATCATATTTATTTGTTGTCATTGTATTATCATAGTGACAATAGAAGGTTGTTGTCTTAATGATAAAAATAATAGATTACTATTATTGAAACAGTGAGATTTGTATTCGAATCTTAAGTTTCACCTTTTTCTATCGTCTCTCACTCACCGGTCTATCCTGCCCAAATTTAAACTTTTTGGTATCGAATTGTGTGTGTAGCAATATTAAAAATGTATAGATATATGTAGAATTCACCATAACCACGCACACGTTTCGATCTCAAATTTAGGGCAATAAATAAAGATAAATAATATAATTTAGATTTCTTTTAGTTATATAAAAAAATATATATTTTTAAAAATTTATTTTAAATTGTAAAATCCGTTATTTATTGCTTTGTTTAAATTTCATTTAATAATAATTTTAGAAATCTGATGTAATATTTAATTAAAAGTAAAAGTAATCGCATGTTCCCTTTTGTCTTTGAAATTTTAAAAGCATCGGTCGGTGAGAGATAATAGATTAATTAAAAAGAAAAATTTCCTAAAATCTTCTTTGCAAAAACTAAATGTAAAATCTAAACATAAACAATAAAATGGCAGTTTTCTCTAATTAGAATGAACAAAAATGCATTGATTATCCTCAGGGCAAATTAAGTGGAATCTAAAAATACACTAACAAAAAATATAAAGATAATATCTAAGAAAAGAGGCCATCTTAGACTTTCTAGAAACAGACACTTTAACTTTAGCTCTGCTCTCGATCAGTTGAGAGTCTCCAAAATATTAATTAAATTGTTCCTGCCACGGTATGACCGAGTAAAAGCACCCAGACTATTCTCCACCCGGGAGATGGCCTATCAGATGCCAAACCTTCCACTGCCCTACATAAATTCAAACATGAAAATCTGCTGCCTAAAATAATGAGAAAGCTGCTGCAGCTGTTAAATTAAATGAACCACCTAAATACAGGAAAGAACTGCTAATCATGAACAATTTGCTACTAACCAATGGAATCGGAAAACTTCTCATAAAACAGGTACCTGTGTCCAAATTCTCTAGAGTACTCTACTAATATGCTATAGCTCATTCTTCATATTAATTATATAACTTATAAAATGTAAAATTATCATTTGTAAAACTAAAATTTAATAATTAATTTATTGTGTAAATTTCTCTAATAATCTAGCTTACCTCACTCTATCTTTCTTGGGTACGTATTTCTAAAATCTACATTTTATCATATAATTATCGCATGCTCATAATTTTCTAAATATAAATCTATGATCACTTGAAACAGTGGATGCATGTCAAATTTTCATTAATATTTACTTTCATAAATAACTTAATATTTTCACATAAATCGACACGCATTCAATGCTTCCTTTATTGTAATGTAGGGGTCTACTGCTTAGCAAATGGCTGACGTATTAGTGTAATAATCACCCAGTTTTTATATGTTTTATATTTTATTAAATCTTGATTAATAATTCCATAAAATTGCATTTCTTTGAGAGTCGCAAACGTTCATTATTAAATGTTGATAATGTAGGGCCAAGTTAAAAAATATATTTAAATCTTACCAAAATTGTCTATACATTATACATGTGTTACGTTTTAAAGATGCGATGACCCATTATAAGCCTTGAATATTCCAGATTCTATAGGGTTGAAATTAACCCCAGTCATCCTACATAAGCGGACATAATAAATGCTCCCGTAGGACTTGACGAAAGTCACGCAGCCAGCAGGCAATCGTGGTACAAACCGCTTGTCCCTGGTTATGCTTATGTGACACCTTACCTCTTTGGGCCGATGGCAAATGCCAGTCCGTCGTTCTCATTCTTCTAAACTCATTCATGGCTATGCAGTTTCAATATACTGACATTCCATATCGCCTTTCTAAAACGTACCACATGTTTCTTTAATTAACTTTATTATTCTATGTATCACTCTGTCCCTGCATTAGTGACATAACTCACTCTCAAATAAATGTTTGCCCCTAGTTGTTAGTAAATATTTTAATTAAATAAATATATGTCTGCCGCTACTCTTATAAATTTTACTTTAGACTCTTGCATTGCAAAGGTATAAATCCCCCAAGGCATGCCTTAGAAATACTTGCTTGAGAATTTTAAGTAGCTAGATTACGTCATCAAATAAATGTTTTTTTTTTGTAAACATTACAGTATCGGAAATACTGCTACTGAGGTCTTAAATATAAAATATGTCTAAATAAATAAATGTATTTCTTTAATATATAATAGTATCGAAAAATCCTGCTACTGAAACTTTAAATCTTAGCAAATGATTTATCATTAAAATGTTTTAAATAAATAATTTCAAACTATGACTGCAGTTACGTTTTATTTATTCGATACCCATTCTATATAATATTTCCCCGATTATGTAAATATGAATGTTTAATTAATATTAGTGTGATTATTGGCTAACTCGAAAATAAAATCATGAATTTCTTGCATATCCCTGACCACCGTACCTAAGGAAATGTTTACTAATGTTGCATCAGATGCGTTGTTTCGTAGATTGTATTGTGGAACCGATAAACTATGTTCGAACTTAGTAATATGGGTGGCTTCACTACCTAGATGGTGCTGCAGTTCTATGTGGTGGTCGAATTCTGCACTATGTTAATGAGTCACACATTTTCTGACTGTTACATTATAATATAGTGTATACTTTAATTTTCCCACCGAAAATAGTCGGAATGAAAGCCGTTTTATATTTGTTTATTTTATTATGTAAATATTTTAATTAAATTAATTTTCTTATGTTATTTTATATTATAAATATTTTAAGTTTAGAAATTTATAGTGTTATGAATATAGTATTGTTAAATTATAATAAAATTTGTTAACGTTTTTAACTCATTGTGTCTTGAGAGTTTGATTTGTCCGACTGGGTTTTTTTTAATCTTCGGTATCCGCACACATGATTACAAAGATTATTTGGAACATTATGATTGCACATGATTAATAAAGAAGGTATATTATTATGATTGTTATTATTACAGAAGATCTAATTATTAGTGACTATGAAAATTATGCAATGCCTATTTTAAGAGAGAGAAATTTATAACAGATAAAGAATTTGTTGACAGAAAATTACAACTTACAAAAGTGTATTGACAAATAAATAATGGTTAGAATTTTAGTAATTACAGAATTGCTTAGCCAGGATTTCTATGCTAAACAGCTTTGTCAAAATCATTTAATATAGTAAACTTTTACATACTGTATCTTCATTATATAATAAATGCGGATAAATAAAAAATAATTTAAATACAGTTTATATAAATGATTTTTATATACTATTGATGATGGAGGACACACTTTAAATTATCTATAGCTTAATATATATTGATTAATATAGAAAATATTTTATTGGATTAATTACAGTTATATTAAGTCATGCTTTATAAAGAGCTCACAAATAAGCTCTTAACAAGCTTTGCAGAATATCCTCAACCCATACAAGTTTCTGCTACTGGCTTCATCAGTGAGGTGCCAGGATATTCAAGCATTAGATTAAAAATATTAGGACAATCCCAGCTTTCTATCTAATGGATAACTATTAAGTAGAAAATCTGAAATTTTCAGACATCTATATGTCTTCCAATCCAGCTATCTAACTTAAATAACCATATGGGACTGAACTAAGTTCAGATACACCGTATACTAATAGATTTAGCAATATAAAATCACCAAAGCCTTAATAGCATAAAATAAAATTACAAATAAATCAAGTCAGATGTCACATGACCTATTTTAAACAAGCTTGTATTACAAACGTTTTATAAAGAGCTCACAAATAAGCTCTTAACAAGCTTTGCAGGATATCCTCAACCCCAGACCAATTTCTGCTACTGGCTTCATCAGTGAGGTGCCAGGATATTCAAGCATTAGATTAAAAATACTAGGACAAGCCCAGTACTTTATCTAATGTATAACTATTAAGCAGAAAATCTGAAATTTTCAGACATCCATATGTCTTCCAATCCTTAAATAGCCATGTAATGTGGCATCTGACTTATTTATTTGTAATTTTATTTTTTGCTATTAAGGCTTTGGTACCTTTATCTTGCTAAAGCTATTAATATATGGTGTATCTGAACTTAGTTCAGTCCCATATGGCTATTTAAGTTACATAGCTGGATTGGAAGACATATGGATGTCTGAAAATTTCAGATTTTTTACTTAATAGTTATTTATTGGATAAAATGCTAGGCTTGTCCTAGTATTTTTAATCTAATGCTTGAATATTCTAGCACCCACTGATGAAGCCAGTAGCAGAAACCGGTCTGAGTTGAGGACATTCTGCAAAACCTTTTAAGAGCTTATTCGTGAGCACTTTATAAAACATTTGTAAAACAAGCTTGTTTAAATTAAGTCTTGTGACATCTGACTTGATTTATTTGTAGTATTAAGTCATTTATAAGTTATTAGGTCATCGTTGTGATAATGCACTATTGTTTTATTTCAGCCTGCACAACCAGTAAGATTAATTGTTGTGCTTTGAAATATTGTGGTGGTAGATTTTAAATTTTATTTAAAAATGAAGTTATATAATATTTCACCATATATATATATATCTATACAGAAGCTAATAGTGCACTAACTTTCATGCCACAACATACATTATAATGTAGACTGAGTAAAAGGATCAGAATTAGAAAATAGTAAATGGATAGTTTAGCTTTTCTTAGCTGAAGGATAAAACAAAATAAAAAAAACACTTATTCTTCATTAACCAGCATTGGAAAGCTAGTTGAATAATGCTTTCTGCTTCATATTTCTTCTATAAGATGGTGCCTGAAATTGGCTATTTTAAGCTATTTTACTTATATAAATAAAACAAAGAATTTGATTATCATATACATAGATATTTAAAAAATGCTCTAGGAATTAAAATAAAAACCAAAAATCATCTTAGATGTTTAAAAAACTTTAAAGAAGGCTCAACATAACAGATCAATAAAAAGAAGATTGATACTTTATTAACAATGGCTAGAGAGATAAATGAATCAAAAATCAGCAATTTGACAGACATTTTTTATTGAGACAAAGTAGTATATATAAGAAAGAAAAAAAACAAGAAAGTAATTTAAAATGTAGAATACTATAAAAGGATGTAGAAAACAATTAAAGAAGAAAAAAAAAACTCTCATAAATAAAAATTCCTCAGAATATTGAGAAAAATATTACTTCAACAATAAGCAAAGAAGATGGCATAGTTTTTAAAATTATAAAATGCATTAAAGAAATCTACATAAAAAACAAATAAACTAAACATTAATAAAAAAAAAAAAACATGTAAAGAAAACAACTTACATACAACATGCTTAAAAATGTCTGATTCTAAATTTAAAAAATGCCATATATAATTAAATGTATGGAAAACAGATAAAGCTTCAAAAAATGTTAAAAATTATTGCAGATAATTTTAAAACGAATGAAGAATTTGAAAAACTGTTAGCAAAATTTCATACAAAAATGTCTAAATGATAATATATACAATAGAAATAATACAACAATATTATTTTTTTTTAAAAAAAAATAGAAATTAGACTTATCAGTCTGTGGCATATATTTATTAAGATCATGACAAATTATCTAAAGAAAAGTTTGCACTCAAGCCAAGCAAGGGAGCAAGTAATATTTAAATGAGGTTTTAGCTCAATATATCACATCCAAATAGTAAAAAAAAAAATCATAAAAAAAAACACTAATGAATACACATTACACCATTTTTTTCTACACACATTTTGGTTACGATTAAAACTTAAGAATAGCATGATAGAGATCCAGGATTTTATTAAATTTTAAAAAAAATATTTATCAAAATGCAAAAGGCATAAGTAGATTATATGGCAGCACTAGGAAGATCAATACTGATGAGGTTATATGGTAGGATTATTTTCTGTGGATTAAAATGAGAAGCAAAGAAAGTGAAATCATTTGAATTTTGAAGCTGGTGTGAATGTTTTCAGAAGTAATACATGAAAACCTAAATGCCATTAGAGGAAAAGAATCACATGACCACTTTTCTTATACTTACATATGCATGACTATACAAGTAAATTAGCTTGAATTGAAAACATTACTGTGTTTTCAATTCAGACTCAGAGCTTTATAGTTAATAAAGGATAAATGTTAGAGGAATAAATGCATTATATCCAAAGATCTATTTGCAGTACTCTAAAATTGAAAGCTCCTCACTGATGAAAGCCATAAGTTTGAAAATAACTTTTTGAAGAACCTGCAGATTTTTGTATTTCTCTTTTTAATTGACAGCATCTCCATTAAGCATTAGCAAAATACCATTTTTATAACTCTCTTTCTTTGGAGCACAATGACATATTTTCTTTTAATATTATTTCCATCTAAAACACTACATCCAAGCTTAATTCTGTGATTAATTTCATCCATAATGTTTTCAGCAATATTAATAATCCAACAAAGATGATTTTAACTCTTTTGTATGTTATTATTAACCTTTATTATTATTATTTTTTAAAGGTATTAAATATAATAATTTCTCTTTAGTCTTACGCTCTTTACCCATCTAACAATTCTTGTAAAAATCCTCAGAAGCTTTGAAAAATTATTTGTGAAATGGACAAATCTAAATGATTTAAAATCTCCATTTATTTTTTCATCCTAATTACTTTCCATTTTAATTCATAAAATATTTTCAGTAAACCTGGATAAAATATTTTGGAAAAATGAGGAATTAAAAATAAAATAACTGAAAAAAATTAAAAGCATGTTTCTTTTGCAATTATAAAGGTTCACTAAATATGGATTATTATAACTGATATTTATGATAGACAGATTATGTTGATTATAAGATCATCTATCATAATTGTGTAAATAGAAATGTATTGAAATTATAAGTTTAAATTTTTAAATAATATCAATAATAAATTGCTTTTGATCAATAAAGATAAGATAGTTCTTGATTGCATATGTGTGTGTAAAATAAGACTGTGTATTCCAAATATTCAAATAGCTTAATTAATTCACAGTATAATTACATTAATATGTTCATTAGCATTAAGTTTGAACAACCTGTTAGAAGCAGAAGCAGAGTTACAAAAATTGGGCCTAAAGCAGAAATCTCAAAAGCATCTCTCCCAAAATATAAAATTTTTGTTCTCATTCATTTAGATTTTTTTTTTTAATTATTCATCATACAAAATAAATTAATAAAATTCCCCAATTAAAAAATTTGTACATCTTGCCTTTGCAAAAACATTAATTTCTTTTCATATGCTTTAAGTGTGGATTGAATACAAAAAAAAAAAAACTTTTATATATTTCAACTAGTTATTGAATAACTATATTTGAACCAAATTACTTTCTTCAAAACTGTAGAAAAGTATTTGAGAGCAGAACAATAAAATAAGTTCTCCAAATGAAACACAAAAACAATTAGCTATTCATAAATAATAGAAAATGTACTATATTTTACTAATGCAAAATGATAACTATAATCAGAAAAAAAGAGCTGTAACAACTTTCAGAAACAAATAGCACATATTTATGTGAAGTTAACTGTTTTTAGTCAGAACAAATACAATAAATATTGATATTTTTCCTATATATAAGTAAAAAAAAAAAATTATATTGCTCCAATTTCTGATCTGGGTCTCCTTATATCATGAGTCCTTAAGCATTGTTTAACTATATTTAATAGTAGTTATGTCATTGGTTACATTTAATAGTAGTTATGTCATTGGTTATATTTAATAGTAGTTATGTCATTGGTTAAATAGCTTTACAAGTTCTTCACATGGTTTTACTGTGTTGCACCTAAGATAGTCTTTTGTTGTCAATGCTATTGGATGTATATATCCTAAACATTAGTATAAAACTACATTATTGCTTATTTATTCATGATTCATTATTTTTAAATATTATAAAAGATTGTTACTAGATTATTATTGTTAAAGTTAAATGTTTAAATAAAACTATCTGTTAAAAATGAAATTTTAATAAAATATGATGTTTCACATTGTAAAATTGTGAATCATTTTCTACTGTCAATTGAAAAATAAATAAATAGCTTAATATATTATCAATATAAAATTATTAAATGCTTACAATTCTTTCTTTTACAATCAGATCTGATTTTTAAAATATTTGATGCAATATTATAAGATTTTGTGCAAAAATTCTATATTAAAAAATAAAATTATAAAAGGCTCATGTACAAAGTCAATTATGTATTATGAAAAATATTTTTAATATATAAAATGAAACATTTATTTATTTGCTAAATAATTATTTAATATCTAAAATATTTTTAGACGTAAAACTAAATGTAATTACATACTGAAATAAAATTAATTATATTAACATAACCTATGTATAAGTAACTGGCTTAGTTTAACACACACACACACATTCACACAAACCAAACAATGCATGGATAATCTTTTTATAAACAATTGCCTCATAAGATATTGTTCATCATACTTCAGATCATAAAAGTTTAAAATCTATCTTTTTTACCAATATTAGATTCTTATACATGTATTTGAAATAAATCAAAATTATGTTAAAATTTTTGAAATGTCATCTATTGCAATATTTCATTTTATTCTATAGATGGTCACATGTTGAAAAAATCAAATTAATCCTCAAAAACATGAATTTGAGGTTATCACTCATATCAACTTTCTTAAAAGGCACCCAAACAATATCATTTCCATTTAAATACCAATTGCATGACCATTTAATATTAAAATTTGGATGTACAACATAGCAGTTTTATTTGTCAAACTTATTTGTATCACTTCATTAACATGCAAAGTACTTTCCCAAAAGAATCTTGGATAACTAAATAAACATATAAATAAGTAAACAAACAAATAATGACAATGTTAATTGCTTGAAATAAACTGAAACAATATTAAATTTTGTTAAGTGCCACCTGCTTCAATTTTCCATTTTATTCAAAATATTGCTACATAGTTAGTAGTTTATCTATTCATGCAAGGTTTCTTTAAAAAAAAAACAAGAATGCTATTATTCAACTTTGTTTTGTGTAACATTATGTTATATATTCAAATATTAATATCAAATGATTTGTGTTGATAATATTAAAATGAAAATGAAATGAAGGTTGTCTTTCAAGGCAATTGATAAGTGCAGTAACCTGAAATTATGTCTTGGAATTATTGATTTGACTTTTTTATCATGTGGCAAAGTATAAAATGAAATGGAAGACTATGATTAAATACTGTTTGGAAATTATGTATATAAAAAAATCTACTTTTCTTACTCCAGTTCAACCAATTTGTTTAAGCTTGAATAATCAATAGATGTCGAATGGTAGTGAATACCCAAACTTATACAAAATGGCAGAAGTAGATTAAAATAAATAAACTTGCTATTTAAAAGAAATGTATTGGCAGAATTTATGTGATGTTTTGTTGATGTTATAACAATTTTAGTCAAGAAATATAAGTGTCTCCAACTATCAAAAAACTGACGATATCAAAATATACAGACACTAACTTAATATCTAATCAAGCAGGTTGATTAATATTCAAAACATTAAGTTGTTTTTGAATTGCAAGCTGATAGCTTGACAGCACAAAAGAGTAAATGTTGACTGTTGGAGGAAAAGTACATTAGATACAGATCCAAAATTTCTTTATTTGAAAGCCATAAGCTAGAAATTAAATTGGTTATATGAATAAGGCAGAAATGAATATAGATTTATTAATCACTACTACTTGGCTGTTACTGATTATTCAAATTTACACTAGGTGGCAGATCTGGGATAGAATAAGTAGATTTGCTATTTAAATGTTTAGGCAAATATATTTTGATATTTATTTATATATTATAAAGTGCATAATTACATTTTAGATTTTATTTTAATAAAGTATGTCAAAATTAACAATAATATTAAAAAACATGGAATGTACATTAAATATTATATTTATTCACACAAGTATGCACATTTAGAAATATTAATAACATTTGTTACAAATAGCTTAATAGCAATAATTACTTTTAATATATAAATACAGAGAATGATATAAATTATTCTAAATATAAAATACCACACAGAAAGTCATAAGCTGTTTGGGATCATTAAACTATAGGTTGCCCACATCTGCCTAAGACAAAGTGTAATTGAATAAAAAGAGAATGGTTATCAAAAATAATTTTGTATTATATTTATTGATAACATACACATATATGCCTTTATATGTCATTAAATTATTTACAATTACATTAACAGTCAGGAGGTCATGTGTTGATGTATTAATATAAATTTTTAATTTGGAGCAAGAAACCATATGCCGATGATAATCAGATAATGTTTAAATAAATCACTAGCCACAGGCGTTAATGTACTAATTTTATATGTGTCAAATAAGTGTTGGAAATGACTACAAAGAGATAATATATAACTGCATTTAGCTGATGTTGATATCAATGGCACTGATAATGACTATCTAAATTACAAACATTAAAAGAATTAATAACAATAATTTTAATAATCAGAATAAACGCAGAGAAGGATGCGTGAGCTATAGTTAGATTTCTATGAATGAATGAAAAATATTTATATAAATAGCAAGTGCCAACTTTCCATTATATACCTATGACATTTTTAGTTAGATAATATTTTAAATCAATATGCCACACCATCAATCAGGACTATTACAAGAATATTTATTACACCTTGATTAAATTTAAAAAAAAAAACACTGTAACAACAAATTTGTAAATATTATTTTATTACCGGATTAGCTTTAGTAGAACACAAAAGTCAGACATTATGATATACAGTTTATTAAATAAAAAAAAAACCAGAATTAAAAAGCAATAACTGTATTTAAACACTAGTATATATTATTATATTTTAGGCTAAATAAATAATTTTGAAAAGTTTAAGGCATGACTAATTGCCATAGAATTATAAAATTCTCCCCATTTTTATCATTATTGTTATTTCTTTGTTTAAAAATTGAAAGCAAATTTGTTATTTTTAAAAATGATTTTGTATTTGGGATATGTGTATTTACCTCATTTGCTTATTTTATATATTAGACATAATATCTCAAAACATCTTAAATTAGTGGCTAATAAATTTATTTTCTTTTAAATAAATTATTAAATTTGTCTTTCTATGTATATATGTACTGTATGCAAATATTCCACGATAAAAATTAAAAAAAAAAAAAACAATATTTAAATGTTAACTTAATTGCTAGATGTTGAATATTCTTTATAATTAAATTTTAAATAGATTTATAATAATAAAAAAATTTAAGGTAATTTTCTTGAATAAATTAAAATGTCCTTATAGCAAAGTCCAACACTACATATTTAATTAGCATACAATGCTAATTTTTCTTCATTATGTGCTGGCATGAACTGAATACTTTTCCGTAAAATTGATTAATTATTGATGACTTTGGCTAATAAAGTTTAAGATTTTTTTTCTTTGATTAATCTTTGGCAAAGCATATCAATAATAGTCAGCTATTATTCCAAAAATTAATGATAAACTGGTTCACATCTTTGGGTTCCTTTAACAATGCAGGACTTTGGTTAAACGACTTATATTTAGCTGTTCTTTAAGTTAATATTAATTTTAATCATAACTTCACAAATTCACTATCAATTTCTATGAAATAAGTAAAATAATACTGAATGGAATAATTTTTTTTCCTGCCTTTTAAGAGATTCACTTCCCATTACATCTTTTCAGCACATTCTCATGCTGCTGCTCTCACTTTCAGCTTTTCTTTATTATTTTGTAGCTATTTTAAAAGATATCCATCAAATACAGTAACTTTTAAAATCTAAGGAGCCAATACACACCTGCTGATTAATAGATTCTCTATTTTCAGCCTTTGAGTTTTCTTTTTCTACTTCGAAAAGAAAAATGGAATATTTTCTGTAACTCATTTATATATTTATGATTATTTATGCACCATATTTGTAATTAATTTTAAACTAAACTATAAATGACTGCAATTAAATTTTATTTGAGAACATTTATTTTTAAAATAATAAGTCAAATAATATAATGATTGTAGTAAAGTGGAAGTTTGTGATTGATTTGCTAAAAAGAAATGCTTTTAATAAACACCAGGGCAAAATTTTTTTGTGATATTTTAATAAAAATAACTGCAATTTTAAATTTTAAAATAGAATTTTGTTGCTTTATGATATCTGAAGAATAATTTATTCTGATTTTATATTTGCAAAGTACAAATATTATATTTTAGATTTTTTTTGTTTGTAAATTTATATTTGTAATAAATATTATAAAGAATATTAAAATGTTATATACAATAAAGATTTAATTGTAAAAACAAAATGTTGCAATTGCAACTAACATTATGAAGCTGACAGTGAACAAAAGTTGTTAACACATATCTTTTTTAAAAAAAGATTTTCCCATTATTTTCAAATACAAATAACTTGTTAGTAGTAACATACAATTAGCTAACACAGGTTAGTAATTACACAATGTTTCAAGTAGTATTATTCTCCACTCTTCTTCAAGTGTTGCTGGCCTGATATGCACAGTGACAGTATTTGAATAGAAGTTAAACTCACACCTTTAGATTCTTGAATATCAACAGAATAGCTCAGTTGGTTAGAGCATTTGTCTTAAATTCAATATTCAAGAATCTAAAGGTGTGAGTTCAACTTCTATGTGAATACTGTCACTGCGCATATCAGGCCAGCAACATCCAAAAAAGAGTGGAGAATAATACTACCCGAAACATTGTGTAACTACTAACCTGTGTTGTCTAATTGTGTGTCATTATCAACAAGTTGTTTGTGTTTTCCATTATTGTTTTGTTTTCAAATTCTTTAATTAGTTCATTTTACAACCTGACTCCTTAACTTTTGAAATAGAAAGCTATTTTCACATTCTTGCATTTTAATTAAAATGGCCACATTTACTAGAAAAGACATTAAAAAAATTTTTAAATCAATTTTCTCCCCCCCCCCACCTTCAATTATTTAAATGCTTTGTTTAATCTTTTAACTAGGCATGTTTTTTTTATAGTTTTTTTTGTCACCAAAATGGGATTTTTAAAAACATCTACGTACTAAATAATCATATAATTAAAATTCTAATGTTTTAAAAAAACATTAACAATTTTATTATAAAAATTTAAAAAAAAAAAGTTACAAATGGTAATATAAAATAAATACCATTTTTCACATAGAATAAAAATATTGCAATATTTTAAAATATGAAGAAAAGGAGATGAATAAAATATTTGACCTACTAAATTATAAATAGATATTTCTAACTCTTTAAAATGTTTGTATTTATAAAATAAAAAATACAGAATCTAAATTGTAAGGTATTGTAATATTTCAAAAGATGGGGGAGGGGGTAGAGAATATATTTGACAAAAATCATCAATCAAAATTATAAAATCTTTATATTCTTTTATTATGTGAAATATAAAATCTATGAAAAAAACTATAAAAATATTTATTCTTCACCTATTATATAGTACAATACTAAAATAATTTTAAAAAGAAAGGTTTTTTTTTTTTTTTAAATAAATCTGAAAAACAGGCTGATTTGCTTCTTTTGAAACTAGGAAGAAAAAGGAATACTTTTTCTCACTTTTGCATATGCTAATCAGAAAAAAATTCAAAAATCAAGACTGCTACTAAATTGCAACTGCCCCCTACAGAAAATTACTGAAATAACAAGTTAAATATTAGAAAGAAAAAATCAGTTTTTATGGAAACAAGTAGTAAATGACGATTTAACTATACCATTATATGGTACATTGGCTGTGTTTATTGAACCTATAAAGAAATATAAAATTTCAAATCTAAATCTAAGCAAATATAATTTTATTTCACAATCTTTTGATCTTGTCTTAATCAGAATTATATATATATGTACACACTTGAAAAAATGTTCCAATATATATTATAAGCTTATTAATATTAGACATTGACTTGTTCTATGCATAACAAGTCAAACTTGAAGTGATTTGCAATAATTTGAAAAAGAAACATTTCAGCAATAACAAAATATTCTTTCTTTTATAAAATCTACATTATCGACTAATGTTCACAAAATATTTTCGCTCACTTCTGTTAAATCTTGCATAGATAGCATTTACTGTATGTTTTGCAAAATAAACATAATTAGACAAAGATAGATGGATTTTAATCCATACTTTCCCCAATAGTAAATATAAGATTAAATATGTGCTCTAGTGATGGTATATTTCCACTTTTTATATAATGTGTTTAGTTCAGTAAAATGCAAGCCTAGATTCCAAGATACTAATTACAATTTTAGCTTTTAAGCTAGTAATTAAATGAATATTAAATCATTTTTACATTTTCAAAGTCCATTTGAATACTATGTAAGTATATATATATATATATATAGTACCATCACTAAAGAAAAACTAAGATTGACTTTCTGGCTAACTATGACAACTATACTATACTACAGTCAAGTTTACATAAACAATGACTATTATGATAATTAATATTAGGACAAGCTCAAGATACACTACTAACATACAGTATCCAATAAAATCAATATTTTATAATAATTAATTATAAAAAACTTATTAAATTAAAATATAATAACATTTATGTTCACAATAAATAATTAGGGTTCCAACTACAATACTCAGCTCATTTCTTTTACTAATAATTTAATTTAGAATTAGATCATTATTATAAATAAAATATGGTTTGATTAAAATAACAAATACAATTATAAAACTCTTTTACATGAGACATTCAGCAAGGTACAATGACTTAAACATTGAGGATATATCCCTAAAGATACACTCCCAATGGCATAAGAATATTACCCACTAAATTCACATAACAACACTACTATGTAATATTCCCATGTCTTTAAACACACATATAATAATCCTAACATACGATTTACAAATTTATTATGGAAACAACAATAAATTAATTACTACTTCTTTAATAAAAATATTAATTGCAAATTTAACATCAGCTGATAATTCTTATTCATCATTTTTTTAAATACAAATTTTACAATTCTTTTAAAAATAATCTCAGGTTCATTTCTAAGATTAATAATAATAATAAAAATTAATTAATTAAGATCCTGTAGTTAAATATGATGAGGGATTTTGCATAATATCTAACTACCCTCACAAAATAACAACAAGCACCGAAGATACCTTAATGACTCTTAACATTAAATCTAAAAAATTAATGTTTAGCAATGAAACATAAATAAAATAATAAGATTCTGAAAAAAAAAGAACATTGTACAATCTTTATTTATTCATGTGGTATTTGTAAAATATATATTTTAATATTGTGGCAATATTATCATTTTTAAATAACTATCAATGATTATATCTTCTACAACAACAACAACAACAACAACAACAATAATAATAATAATAATAATAATAATAATAATAATAATAATAATAATAATAATAATAATATACTTTATTACTCAATCATGTAATTGTAATAATAATATTCATAATCTTTACAAATCATGTGCAAACAAGTAATGTCTTAAACCATTAATTTCTATGGATCATGCATATAGAATGAGAAATCAATAAATGACACTCAGACAAATTAAAATTCTCAACAATGAAGTAATTTAAAAAAATATTAACAATTTTATTATAGTTGAACAACATTATAGCTATTATACAATAAGATTATATAAAAAAATGATGGTAATATAAAAATTAACATTATTTAAAATTAAAATATTTATGCAATAAATAAAAAAATAAGATAGCCTTCATTCCGACTACCTAAAAATAAAATAAAATCTTACAGTAATAATAATAATATATGATTTTTATTTAATAAAACAATAACATTCTATTGTTTTGTGGTGGGAAAATAATAATAAATATCCCAATTTCTAAACTTAATGCTACATTTGTAACATCTTATATATATATATATATTAATTATTATATAATTCTTAAGTATAAGTTTAGATTTAAAACACACCTATCTAAACTCAACACAAAATAAAATATTTTAAAATTATTAACTACTTCCTTTGCAGTTCAGCAAAGCATTATCTTGATATTTTATCATGTTCAAGTATTCTATACCAGAAAAAATAAAGAAAGAAAAATATATTACTTATGGAAAAAAAGTACTTAAAATATAAGTTCATGGGCTTTTCCTATGTTAAATAGGGTTAAAATTTCCTTATTACAATTTTTTTTTTTTTAAAAAAAAACTATTAATAAATTATATTGCTTGATATTTTATTTTTTACATTTATCATAGCATTCAAATCCTTCTTTCATTATTCTCTCTTTCATTCCAATTCAAATAAGCATTTATTTGAGTTTAATAATCTTCAATATTTATAATATTCATAGGAATATTAATCATTCATCTCCTATTTTTTATATTATGACAAGCATTAAATATTTCAATATCATCTGTGATAGAAATTTTTATATATCTCATCTTGACTTTGCATAAACTACTAGTTCTAACAGTTTAGCTATTATTTTACCATCATTGAGAAACTATCCTCTATGATGTGATTCCAGTGGTGATTGACAATGATTATAGTGTAAGACATGGAATAATAACAATAATAACTCCAATAAGTAAAAAAAATATCATCATGGATACAGTGTTACAATAAAAGGTTCGCATTTATTAGGCATTGAAAATTCATGTCACGGCTTTATTTCAGTTCTTAATGACTATAAGGGAACACAACTGTTTATGGAAAATAGTATATAATCCTTTGTTACCCATATATTTAATAAATTCAAAGTGTTACAATATAGCTCACACATAACAACCTTTCAAATATATCCCTAAACATGTAGGATTTTATATAACAATTACCCTCCCATCCACCATCCTATATTTTCCACATACTCAACAACTCTATTAACATTGTAAAATATACAAGCCACATTACAAAATAATTTCCAAACCACTTTACTAAAAAGCAACAAAGATCTAAAATCCATTTCAAGACAGTTTCAAAAGTTTTTTTCAAGCACAAATGACCTTGATAAGGCATACATTGATATTATATATTTATTTGTTGCTACATTATATAATTTAGAGATCAATATTTCTATATTTCTCTGCATCTTAACAGATATCATTAATAATGATAATACATTAATAACTCAACTATGTTATAAGATGTATGCATATTCAAGCACTTATGATAAACAAATATTTTAAAATACCCTTAGATATTTTAAGGCATTCACTTGCATTCATTTTTTTAAAAAAAATATATCCAATAAAATATTCAAGCAATAATAATAATAATAATAATAATAATAATAATAAAGTACTGATTTTAAAATATATCATTTAAAAATATTATCACACAATGCTATATAAATAATAAATAAGATTACCCATGATCACAACAATTTTTGGAACCATGGACACTGATCCACTTCTTCTCGACTGTTCATCCAAACAAATAATAATTGTTAATTATCTGTCAGAAAATTAATTTATGAAAAACCCAATTTTCTTTATTTAATGTAAAAAAAAAATCTAACCAATCCTAAGATTAAAATAAAAAAAATACATTATAATAAACAGGTTAGTTTAAAACATTCTTTTAAAATACTAGCATTAAACTAAAATAATGAGAAAAATTTAAGTTACGAAAGTCTTTCTTGTTGTAAGTTCAACACTTTTTCAAAATTCTTCCTCCATTACCTAGTTATGGTTAAATAGTTCTGAACAAAAATTATTATACTCTCCCAGCACAATTCAATGAAACATATAACTAATGAAATTAAATCCTACAGAATCTGGAAAAAATATTGGTCATCCTGGGAAAATAAATATTTATTTCAGTCCTTTTTATGAAAATCTATCCAGGCACACAATATTTCAATAAAAAACAATTAATGATCCATCTTTATGTCAAAAAATATCTTCTACTTATGTATTTCATATTAATTCCAATGATTATATATGTCAAACATATCATGATAATATAGCTCATATATAATATTTACATCCCCATATTTCATCGATAAAACAGTAGAATATTATATAAAATAATATTTATCCATTTATTACATTTTTTCAGAAGACATCCATATTTCATTAAGTAAAGGTAGATATTTCTTTTTTTTAAATATTCAAGATGTTTAATCTCAAAAACTTTTATTTATAAAAAATAATGTTTACATGCTTATAAAAGACAGAAAAAATTATGTTAAATTCATATATTTCAACTAGTTATTTTTTATAGGTAAAATGTTAGCTTTACCATCCAAGCTTTAATTAAATTAAATAATATAATATAAATCTTTAAAACAGATGCATTATAGTTACTTTATTTTGAATCAAAAAAATCATTTCAAAACAGTTTGTTTATTGGTTTTATCATGAACAAATCTTTTTTAAAGGCATAAAACACTCTTTTCTTTCAATTTTTTTTCTTTCAAACTCATAATTCTCAGATGTAAACTTCATTTAAATTAAGCATCAAAGATAAATTAAATATAAAATGTCCCATTTACATTCATGTAACAAAACAGTTATTCTTGGATATCATAAAAATATCTCTAATTTAGCTTTTAATTTAAATGCAAAATATTAATTTTTCTTTTCTTGAACTTAATAACACTATGGGGATGATTTTTTATAAATATTCTTTTTCTATTTGTTAACTTAAATTTCCTTGAAAAATTAGATTTATTATAACAAGACAAAGTTATTAAAGATAAATGTTCAATCTACCTGAGTATATTAGTTATATAAAATTCAAAGACCTTATGTAACACCAAGTCTCTTCATGTCCTATGGTTAAATTCTCATTGGCATTTGGTGCACATTGTCCTAATATTTAAATGATTATTATCATCTTTCATAAAAATCATTGTAGTTTTAAATTAAGCTTCAAGTGAAATTTTCTGATAGGGAACTACTGATGTTTATTCCATCATTATTTTAAAATAATTATTAAATTATACTTTTAAAACTTTTAAGAGAAAATAATAATTATAAAAAATTATTACTGTTACAATTAGACACATAAACAAAAAATAATTATAAATTTCAAATTAAACTGTACTAATGTATTCAAAAACTATACTGCACTGCACTTTCCAGACTCCTTTTATACTGATTTAATCAAGTGATTTCAGTGGTTAATTCTGCTTTTAAAACACTTGCTCATTTACATAAATTAAATTAATTTTATCTTCTTAAAATTATGAGTAATCATTTTAAAAATATTATACCAAATTATTTAATACTTTAAATATTAAATATTTTTATTAAAATATCAAATATTTTTATTAAAACAATGTAAATATGTCAATGACTTTAAAATATAATAAATATTATATTTAAACAATAATAATAATTTTAACTTACTTTTAAAAATATTATCTTTAGACTTAATTTTTGCAACTTTTCCCCCCCCATTAGGTCTCCATTGTGAAATTAGTTCTTCATAAATGCCAGTAAATGTTTCCAATAAATCAAAAAGATTTAAAACATTTTTTTATATTAATCTAGATATTATAAGTTGTTCATTGGATTTTGTTTTTTACTAATACATGTTTGTCTCTACTATACTCTATGATTGCTGTTTGTGAAAACAGAATAAACATAATTAATGACAGATAAATGAAATTTTCTTATTTACCACAATTGTTAATGAAATTTTAACATATGGCTTCTGCTAACTAGTTCTAACACAATACTAAACATATATATATATATATATATGTGTGTTGATAATAAAAACCCAATACTTTATTTTAGTAATTATATGAAGTATGAGAATTAAAATTATTTAAATACTATATGATTTTATATTATGTAAAGTAATCTCTGCTATACATTTATATCAATACAAAAATAAAAAGACAATATAATTTTTTAATGTATATGCACCCACTCATAAAACATGGAGAAACCTCATCAGAAAACAAGAATGCTAGAGCCAATAGCTAATATGTTAAGACATATAAAATCTAATAGCCCAAAACTAGAATAGACATCTGATATACAGTGATTAATTACATAAATATATGAACATATTAGCACTATTTTCATTTAACACTAACATTCAGTTAATAAAATTAAGATCATATGAACATAATAGTGTGGCTTGAGAGTAATTTGACTGGGAAAATGATTTACACAGAGATTTTCAATATCTTAAGATACATTATATCAATCTTGACTAGATATATTGCCAGTTGAAATCTTAAATTAAAAAAATAAAATCCTAGAAGAGACGGCATGTGAGATACTTGGATGAAATAAGGAAATTAGAAATGATGTGGCCAATTGAAGATATGAAAAAGAAACTGGATTAAATTTGGAAAATTTTTCATTCTGCAATAGATCATTGTTAATCAAAACCAATCATGGTAATCAGACAATTATATAAATGGTCACTTATAGTCTTAAAAGTGATCAATAATGCCTTGGAGATGGTCATCTAGACCAATAAATGTACAATATTCTCAAATATAACAACTAATAGAAATCACTTTGACAAAATAAAAGACTTGATAGTAAATAAAAACAGAAGCACAATCTGCATGCATTTGTCCTTAACATTATACAAAACATTAAATATTTTTGAGGTTCATGTGACATTTTAGAATCTGATATATTTTATGTTTTATAATTTGCATACATTGTATCATTCTTCAAAACGTTGAAGCAGAGAAAATAAAATATTCACCCTCATTTCAGAAATTATACATATTTCTTGTTCCCCTACAGCTCAATTCCTTATAACTATGTTAATTTTTAATATGATAAAAATTATCAAATTAAAATTTAGCTTCAGTGTTAGATATTCAGTATTAATGCTGACAGATTTTACTTTCAATGTTAAAATAATAAAATGTTACTATTTTTTCCCATATTAATTGTTTTTCACTCATCCTATCCAGTGATCATAAATTGCTCTTTGTTAAAAAAAGTAGATTAAATTTATTTGAAAACATAATATTTTGACCAATCATTAAACTAGAATTCTTTTGACCACAATAAATTTGTTAGATTAGATCTACTAATAATCACTCAGGTAATTTGTTCTTATATAATCACTCAGGTAATATCATTTTTGTTTGATAATTTGGGCAACTTGCTCCTTATGTGATCCCTCAGATGACTTTTTTATGTGATTATTCAGTTAACTCTATTCCTATTCATTCATTCATTCACATAACTTTTTATTTATGTGATCATCCTAATAATACCTTTTTTATATGATTACTCAAGTAACTTTAAATATACAATCATTCTGGCAGTCTTCTTTCAGATCTGATGAATCAGATAACTTCTTCCATTTATTTGATCATTCAGACCCTTTTCATATAATCAGTGAGTTAATTTCATTTTTTAGGTGATCATTCAGACTAATTACCTTATATGATCATTCAAGACTTTCTCCATGCTATACATTGATTATTAATCTAACACAATAAAAATGAGGCATATGAGCGTATTTTGTTTTCATATTTTTCATATATAATTATGCTAACATAAATTTATACAACTAGAATTGATATCATTTATAGAAATATATATGGCAAATTGATATCAGTAATAATAATACCTAATTTATAAAAAATAACAGGTAGTATAGTAATTGTTTTTTTTTTTTTTTGCAATTAGAGCCACAAGGCATACAAAAATAATATAGACCAGTGTGGCCTCTTTAATACCTACATCCCCTTTCTTCACTATCAACAGGGATTTTGCTAGGTTAACTACTGCAAGGGTGAAGTACACAAAAATTTTGGATACACATTGACAGCAAAACACTAACAAAGACCCAGGTTAATTTGCTAACAAGTATTTACAAAATAACACACAGTCCTTAAATAAACCTTTTATTCTTCTATTATTGGTTAGTTTGTTAAATGCCTGCTCAATCCATTTTCTATTTCTGTTTACTTGTCCATTTTTGATGCTTACAGTTTTAATGTACACATAGCACTACCCTCTGCTACTCCAGAGAAATTCCAAAGACTTCATTTTTAATTTTCTCTGGAGAAGCAAATATAGTCCTAGAAATAAATTGGGGATTGGTGATGATGTCAAAGTTTTTTGGTTATCATATATTCTGTAACACTTGGTTTCCTCATATTGGGTTCTTCTTCTGGTTCAGTAAAGGTACAAGTCTCTGTGTAATCTTGTTATGTTGTAATCTCAGCTTAGTTGGTGTTTCATGATGTTCAGAAACAATGTCTGCACTTGTTTCAGCCCAATTTTTTCTAATGTGATTTGAAATTACTTTCTTTATTTATCCCTCTATCCACAATGTATGTAGATTATCTCTTATCTACACCTTTTCTCCAGTAATCCAGCTATTTCTGGAATTCTTGTTGGTTGTTCATTCTTGACAGAAAGATGGATAATTTCTCAATTTTTCTTCCCATCAATATTTTTGCCAGTGATTTACCAGTGGCTGTGGATGGAGTGATGTGTTAGCACAGAATTGTCATATCCAGAGCTTCTTTTGTGCTTGAGTAACTTAAGCCTTTGAGACCGAAGCGCCCCTGTGAGTCCCTGAACAAAAATTTAGACTTTCAACTGAGTTTGCACGGAAACGGTAAGTAGTACACTTATGGTTTTCAGATCATTGATTGGCCATTTTGTTACGGTTAAAATGAGCTATAACTTTTCTTTTTACAATAAAATTTGGATTTTTTATGAAAGTTTTTGTAAAATACACTTTTTAATTTTTTTTATTTTTCTTTTGTTTTTTAGATTTAATGACCGTAAATATGATTCATGGTCCATTGAACTTGTTTTTCAGTGTAATAATTACGTTCAATTACATGAGGGCTTTTATAAACTCTCTTAGTAGAAACAATTTTTTTAGTAAAAAAAAAGGTTAAAGCTTAAAAATAAAAATAAAAGTTTATATCAAAAACATATATGGATTACTGTGGGATTTATATATAATAATAATGCCTTTTGATGCCTTCATAATTGGATTCTAATTTGAAAATTATGCTAGCATGTAGACAGGATTCTGTGAGTACTCCTTTTATAATTTTTTTTATTATTAATTATTGTTTTCTATAATTAAATATCATTAAAATAATATATATATGATACAATACAGGTGAAATAATATAAAAATGTTTATTTTAATATTTTTCTGACCTAGTTCTAGAACTCTGTTTTTATAAAAAAACGATCACCTTTTAGATAAAAAGCACATTTGAAAATCTTTTACCTCAATTTGTTTTATGACCTACTTTTTATTACTTTTTATATAGATATAATATATATACAATATAATACAAATGAAATAATATAAAAACGTTTTTTGAATTATTTTTCTCACCTAGTTTATAACTCTTTATTATATATATACACACATACAAAACAATATATTGTGAATATTCAGATTAATGATCAAGGTATTTTAAAAAAAAATAAAGAAATTTGTTGATCTTGTTTGATTTTTCTTTTGCTTTGATAGATAGATAATGGAAGATCTTGGAAAGATAGATTTACATTGATCAACATGGCAAACTAAAGCTTTTAAATAGAATTGTTTACTGTTGATTCTAGCTTTAAAATAATAAATTCGCTATAATCAAACTCAGGAAAAACATATAGGTAAATAAATAAATTTTGAAAACAATTTAGTATGATCTAAAAGTTTACTTAAATAGGATAGATATTATTTTACATATTTCTTGTATATTAATGCAGTCACCATAGTAACATTATTACATATAATTCAATGTTTTTGTGTTATGTATATTTGTTTAAAATTAATTTAAAAAAATATTATTATTAAAATATATATATATGTGTAAATTATTTGTGTTTATAAAGTGAATAAAGGTTGTTATATCAATTTTGTATTTTGGTGTACAAATAATAGGAAAAATCTTATCGAATTTGGATTTAATTTTCATGTATCTTTTTCTCCAAATTTACATTACAAACTGCGCGAAAACTACTATAAAGAAATTGTTTGGCATTGAGGTTTATTTGAGTAGTATTCAGTGGTTGTTATGATACCAGAACATCAGAAAGAGAACCTATAAAAAAGCCACAAAAGACTAGAAAGGTAAGCTATCATCTTTTTGTGATTGCCACGAACGGACGTATTTTCTATGTTCTTATAAATAAAAGTTCTTCAATATTTTTTTAAAAAACTGTTAAACCATAAAACATGAAAAAATAAACTTCAATTATCTGCCCGTTCAATCATTTGAAGGGCAGTTGTGAAGGATTTCCAAAGGGTAATGGCAGCGAAATGTAAAAAAAAAAGGAAACCTATGAAAAAAAAATGCTTTATATAAAATCGGCTATTTTAGTTTTAAAAACAAAGATATTTCTGGTTTAAAGTTTGGTGTATAACCACCGTTGGATTTGGATAAATATCGTGTCACAAGCTAAGAAACACTCAGGATCTACTGGATTAATTTGTATCAAAAAAGGGCTAATTAAATCGCACTCTTCTCTTTGGAAAGGAAAAAGGACTGTTAGTGAAGCATTATAAAGTTTGCCTCATCTTTTCTGAGAAATAAACTTCTCTTTCCGTCATAAAAACTGGGGGATAAGTAAATTGCAATGGACAAATAAATAGTGAAAACGGACAGACTCTTATATAGGGTATGATTTTTTTTAATATATAAAAATGTGCGCATATTAATTTTTTTTACATATATTTGAAAAGGATGATTTGTATTTTATTTAAATTATCTTTAAGAGTAATATAATTTATTAAATGAAAATGATTGGAGAGATTTAAATATATCGTATTATTTCATATTCATTTATCGGTTATTATTTTGATAAACAAATAGATTTCGATCTCATCCTATTTCATATGTTTGGTATCTGTATATATATATATTTAGTAAGATATCCAAAAGTCTCTCCATTCATTCGTTCATTTTTTTTTATGTCGTTATTGTTTCCGCAACACATTTAGAGATACACACAGTAATTTTATCATTTTTTTTATTTATTCAATCAATCTGAAATATAAATTAATTTCCTATGTATTGCGTTATTAATCTTGCCAATTTTCTTTTATATAATCAAATAAATTGAATGATTCAAATGACCAGACTCCGTTAATTTTTTTTTATTTGGATTGAATAAGATGACTTAGCTATTTAAATGACAAGGTTCAAACTCAGCTTGGTAAGTGAGCTAAATATAAGATATGGTATGTTTTGCATATTAGTATTTTATTTTATTCCCATATAAATTTTATATTTATATTTGCATTCGAATATTATATATATTATCATTTATCTTAGTTAATATTACAAAGTCAATCATTTCTATGTTTGTCTGATTCCGTCATAAAAATCTAAATAGATCGTACTTTATCGTTGGTTCAGAATAACTCGTCTTAGATATTTTTTTTCAAACTTCTCTAAAATAAAGAGTACAAATTTCATTGAATAGTTTAATTGAAAAGTATCTTTAAATTGGTATGAATCTAAATTATAATCATATGTTTTAATTAATGCCAACCAATTTTATATTCAATTGTTTAAAGATTCAAATAAATAATATTAATACTCATAGGTGAATAAACATCCAATAGAAACTTAATATATCTTTTATGTAATGTGGTTGGGCATTGTAGAGTTAGAAATGAGCTAATAGTGTTGATAATAAATTCTAGTGAAGTATTCTATTTCAACACATAAACGAAGCAATAATTAAGTATCACTTTATTGAAAGATATGAATAAATTATTTATATATTACTTTATAGCCTCTTAGTAAACTAGACGTAGATTAATTTGTTTAAACATTTAAAAGAATGCATAAATTTTCAAAGTGTTTATAAAATGATATAAAAACTAGTTGATGTCAATAGAAAATTATTAATTAAAGATTGGAGTAGAAAGAATTGTGTATCGCTTATTGACACGAGTGTTTATACTTTCTATTTAGCGTTTATTAAACTAGATATATATTTGAGTCAAGTATTATTTTGTTTTGATATTTAAATAGTGTCTATATGTAAAAATGTTTTGTAAAATACAATTATAGGTATTTAGAAGCTTATCCGTTAAGATAAAATGCAGCATCATTAAATAATAAAGTATATTTAAATTACTACAATAGTAATAGGCTAATAAAATATATAATGGAATCTGTTTTAGTTATTGATTGGATTTGATTTTCATTAGATTGATAATCAAGTAGTTAACCTAATTATATATTATTGTCTAGGGCAATAGTAGATGGTTTCACTGCTCATTGCAGTTTATGTTGTAATTGTGATGGATTTGTTGATGTCTGGAGCAGATAATCTCATTATTCTTTCGTTTCACATATAGCTTAAACAAATTAGACTTTAAGAGAGATTATTTGTGCTTTGTGATGGTTTATTACATAATGGCGACCCGATTGAGCTAGACTAGATTAATTTAAATTAGATTTTAGATTTTTTATCCGATCAGATTGATCATTCTACCCATCACCCAGCATTGACCAAATTCCATCAGTTACAAAATGGCACCAACGTTTGGGGCCTTCTTTCTTCAATTTAAATGGAATACAGCAAGCATTTCAATTCCATTCAGTTACAACATATATACAATAGAATTATATATATATATATGCAAAAAAGAATATATATACGATAGAATTTGATATATACATATAGAAAACAATATATATTGTAACGAGCACAGACGTTCGTTACATTGTTGTTTTTTTATTTTTATTTATTAAACATGAAAGTAAATTAAAAAGTTCGCATTTAAAAATTTTCTTTAAGAATTAAAAATTGAAATTAAATATCAACTTAAACTCTTATATATTAAATCGCACAGATAATGAAAAATTATTAAAATAAAAATTTATTAAAGAAAAAGTATTTTAAAACTAAATTTTAAAAAGATTTGGAGATAAAATTATATCTTTAAATTTATCTTTAAACATATTTTTGATTTGGAAAACAGGTTAATTAATCAGAAATGGAAATGATTGTTAATTAGTTAAATGTAAACCAGCCTTGGCATTTAAATGTAAAAACACCGGTCAGATAAGAAAACAATAGAAACTTTCAGCAAATGAAAGAAATCCATTTGGAAATCGGACCTCAACGAAAAGGATCATCTCATTGATGACGTAATGTTAAGTCAATCCTTCGAATACGTATAAAAGGAAAAATTTTGGAAATTATTAATTAGTGACTAGTTATTGATGATTATTACGATGTAACAGCTAGGTGTTAGTGCTGAGGGGATTGAAAAAGACGCACAGCTTCAATCCCTTCAGTTCTGCTAAGAAAGGAAGAAAAATGAACCATCGTTTCTACATTGAGGACCAACTACACTAAAAAAATCTCCGGATGGATAAATAAATCGGCCAACAGGATACCAATCTTCGGACGACGTGGGAATTCACGTTCAAACGGCAAGGAATATATGAAGATGAACTATTTAAATAACCGTAAGAACTTTAAAATTTATGAACAGTAAATTAAAAACTTTCCAGATTTAAATAATTGCAATATTATTCTATCTGACCAACATTATTTATTAATTAGTTATAATTTTATTTAATGTATTTATTTTGTAAAATCATTTCCATTTATTTATTTTTTGTTCTTTAAGTTTTATTATGATTTTTGTTTTCCGTTAAGTTAAATTATATAAATGTTAAACTTAAGTCGGGCGTGAATGGCTGTATAGATTTGTAAAGTTATATTAGGGGAGGGTAATCTTAGGTTATTTGTTTCGTGGTTAAATTGGGTCAATGGATTGGATATATTGGTGTGATTAGTAGATGTAATATTGATTCGCCACGGGCAGAATCGCTTCATACGCCGCACACTTCCGTTTGCCTATGGAAGGAATTATAAGTCGGATACCGCAGTTCCTTTCTATGGAGTTTTTCGTTTTATTGCTCTTTTTTAGAGATAGATGTAATATTCCTATCTCATAAGAGGCAATTTCTTCTTTTAACCTTTTGTGCTGTCGTATTTTATTACATTGAATACATCGATATATCAGATGAATTGATGCCAGTTTGACTACGAATTTTAGCCTAAGGTTAAATAGGGATAGAATATTTTAATTTCAATGCAAATCTATGTAGTATTCATGCTCGACCCTAAATAAAAATGCATTAAATTTAAGTTGTTTATAGATGCTTGCATGGATTGTTTATCGGTTAACTATGTTTTGCGTTTTCATATTTGATCAAAATATATAGACATTCGATAAATAATGATACCTTACGGTGAGTATCTAAAATGTATTTATTCGGATGTCTTTTAAGTTATTGGTGACAATGCAAGTATCTTATGGTGAATACTATTGGGTTACATATAAATTTCCCTCCGCAATTGTCAGTAATCAATAATTTTATATTTTGATCGCTTATGTTTACTTTGGAATGTTTTTAACCGTGTAATCTATGTAACCGATCTATAGCAACTTATTATAACAAGCTTTTATAATCCCATCTGTGCGAACTTAATTAAAATGTAAACTTATAATATAATAGAAATTAAAATGTAAATTAAAATCTAAGGTAAAGTTAAAAATAATGTTAAAATGTAAAACTAATACTAAAATAATTTTAAATCTTATATATATGTGCATAAATAAATGTTTGTATGTTAATTACTGGCAGTGGCTTATTTTATTCTTTTTTTATATATACTCTTAGATTATCTTATTAAATCTCTGCTATTCCACTGAGCTAGTGACATGGGCTAACGACCGGAATCAAAATTTAAAAAAAAAAAAATTTTTTTTTTTTTTTTTTGACTTACGTATCTGCCTACTTTATAAATTTTTCTAGGTTCAAATGCCTAGATGGCGCCCCGTAGTGCAGTTTACGTTAAGTCACATTCTCCGGATCGTTACAATATATATATACGATAGAATTTTAGACAATACATTTGAATAATATAAAAACATGCACATCCACACTCATCATATACCAAGACATCCACTCTCATATTTCATCTCCCACACACATATATAATCAGTGCTCATAATAAATTTGTTTATTTTGATATTTATTGATTTTTCTTGTTCATTTTATTTTGGAGAAATTTTTGCTTGATATTTATTTTTTGAGTACATTTTATTTAGCTGAAAAGAATACACATTTTAGATCACACACCATTCCATTTTTCACTAATGTAATATAATAAAAGTAATATATAATAATATTATATTATACTATACATTACTATATAATTTACTAAAGTCCTCAACATCTTGTAAATTACTTCTGTTATTTTTTCCCCCCACTAAAAACCAAACATATTTCTAACAGATACCTGCATGCAAGGACAACCAAACATTTTTAGTATATACTCTGTTATAAAAGTAGAACATGTAGGGTGTCTAGTAAAAATGGAACTTACCATTTGCACTGTTTTTGTAATTTTTGCATAGAAAAATTATCTCAGGTAAGACATATTATATATCATTTTTTTCAGCATTTTGAGATGCATGTGATGAAGCTGTCTGTGAAATTGTAATTTTAAGTTATACCTTTCAAAATTGAGAATTTGTGAACCAATGTAAAAATAAATATGTTTAAAAATGTAAAAAAATCTCTTTTTTAAATTTTTTTTTTTTGGTAATGACTATTTTATCAGCTTTATTACATTCTTTCATATTTGCACTTTCTAAAAATGTATATATTTATATTTACTGTAATAAATTAGAAATTTCATTTAAAATTATATGTCCTGTAATTTTTTTTGACATTCAAAATGGCTGTCAAGGTCCCTAAGGGTTAATCTACTTAGAGCTAACTTAGTTGTTGCACTATCTTCCCTGCCATTCCATTTGATTCCAGGTGATATGGTGATGCTAGTACATGCCATATTCTCATTCTCCCAAAAAGGTTTTAAATTCTTCCAAAGTGAACACAGTTCCATTATCGGAAATGAGTATCTCTGGAGAACCATGACATGTAAAGATTTCTTTAAAAATGTGTATAGTTTTTTTTGCACATGTATTTTTTACAAGTTTATATTCTACCCATTTGGAAGCAGCATCTATTAATACAAATATAATATTGCCATCTATTGGATCACAATATATACATGGTTTCAGTCTACTTTCTTTAGTTCATGGTGAATACTTGTCTGGGATGAGTCTGTGGTCTTCCTGTATCACGCTGGTTTTTTTCCTTCTAAATGCCTGTCCAACTGTGTCAAGTTGTGCTATGTATCGATTATTAATCTAGCACAATAAAAATGAGGCACAGGAGCACTTAGTTATTTCTTGTTTAATAATATTAATATGAATTTTTACAATTAAAATTGTTAGCATTTATACAATTATATATATATGACAAATTGATATAAGTAATAATAATACATAATTTATAAAAGATAAAAGTATAATAATGGTTATTTACAATTAGAACCATAAGGTGTACAAAAATAATAATATAGACCTGTGAGGCCTCTTTAAGAGATCCCCTTTATTCACCTTTAATGGGGATTCTACTGAGTTACAACTACAGAGTTGAAGTCCACTATTCTGGACACACGTTGACAGCTAGACTCTAAGAAGACCGACGCTAATTTGATAACAGGTATTTATAGAGCACATACAGACTTAAGAGAAAACTTATATTCTTTTATTATTGGCTAGTTCATTAATTGCCAGCTCAATCCGTTTTCTATTCCTATACTACTTGTCCTTTTTTAACGCTTCCGGTTTTGACATACACACACAACACCCCATAATACGATCATTCAGGTTATTTCTTCATATAATTATTTTGATAACTTTTTTATTATTTGTTTCCTAAAGTAATTTCTTCCTTCTTAAAAATATGTAAAATTAAGTAATATGCAAACTTATATAAAAATATTTGATAGAAACTAAAAGAATTTAATCTCATGTTTTTAGAGATAATTGCGATCAATTTTTAAATTAAATTTTTAAGAAAAAAAAAGATTTTTTTTTGCATTTTATATTTCTGAAAATATTTAATGGAATATTATATTTCAGGAAAATAAAATGTAATTTTAAAAAAGTTAATTATTTTATAAAATAATATTTAAGTGTAAAATTTGCCTAATTAATTATTATAAAAAAATCATTCAATATTTCCCCAATTTTCCACTCTTTATTATTTATGTGAAATGACAATTGCTTTATTTAAAATCAATGAAATTTTATCATAAATATGCATGAAAATTAAATATGTAAAATGCTAAACTTTGAATAATAGCAAATAACTTAACACGTAACAACGTTAAATAAGTCAGTTAATTGAATTGCTGTGAATATCAAACTTTGTAATTTATCATGCAATCTAAAAACTAGTAAATTAGTTCCCACAAAATATGTTTCTGAGAATATATATGCATATACAAATATACTGCTATTGTAATTAGGAAGCATTTATTCTTAACAGTAATATCTTGATTACAGTATCTATTCCAAAATATTATTTTGAACTGCATAGCCATTCCTTAGTTTCAATAACAATTTATTATTTCTAATGTATACAGTGATGTGTAACCATACAATTGAGGTTTACATTGTTTTACATTGTTGTTCTTACTATCTTGTTATTTCCATTTGGGTTCTGATGAGTCTATGTTGTGCATTATGGTGTGAACATTAGATCTTTCACATATTTATTATCTGATTGTTAGTTTGGTATATTGTATAATGTCCAAGTATCCTCAAATGTTTTTGACGATGCCAGGAGTTGGTCTCTCTTCTGGATTTTAATCATTGTTTTGGAAAAAACCTGTTTTATAGAAGGTTGTGGGTGTTCCATGATTAGTTTCCAATGTGTAACCCATATGGCATAATTCAGAAATATTGAGAGATGTATTATTGGATAGGTTTTAGTGTTAATACTATCCTTCAGAGATGAGATTAGTTGGAAATCTATCTTGATGTTGGAGAGTATGATTTCTCGGATCACTCTGAATCCCGTACATTGTGAAAGAGGTGTTCCGATGTCTCATCGCCATTCATGCAAATGCTGCAAGTAGGGTCTATGTTGTGACATCGTTTGTAAAAAAAAAAAGTGATTAGTAGGTAGACCATTAACGTTGTATTTAATGAGGAAGTCTAGGTATTTGGCCTCTAGACTCCATCTTTTAAAGTTGGATACCAGTTTCTGATTATTGTAATAAAATGTGTTGATTATATGATGTAAGATTGGATGGAGGATTGTGTATGCTTGCCATAATGATATTTTAGAATTGAATGTAGAGTCGGTTATTGGGCAGTGCTGTTTGATAAGACTTGTGTTTCTAATGATCCATGTTTGTCTGTCTGATGGGGGTCGGTCAGTAGGTGTTACCTTTTGAAGCAAAGCTTTTTGGAGAATTGTGTTAAAACCATTTGATGCTACCAAGTTGTGTATGATGTTATGGGTTTTTTGGTAAATCAATGCTTGAATGGAGTGGAGAGCAAGACCATTTAGCTTTCTTGGTCGCTGAGTTCCTTTGAGGCTGATCACGACCGTTTTACCTCTCCAGAAAAGCCTTGAGCACAAGCTATTTATTTTATTTATGAAGCTTTTGTTGCATTTGATAAATGGAAGGAAGTATGATATCTTTGGCATCACATTCATGTTAATAAGTGCTACCTTGCCAGGGAGGGAAAGGTAAACTTGTGACAAGTAAGTAATGAATTTGTTTGTTGTTTCCAGGATGTTATCCTGAATCTCTTTGGTCATTGCTGTGGTAGATTTGATGATGGAAAACCCAAGATATCTCTGTAGCTTGGAAGAGAAAAGGGTGTTGATTTTCCTTCCTGAAACAATTTGCCAGGAGGCAGATTTGCTGGGGTTGAATTGCAGCCTGTATTTCTCAGTATAGTGGCTTAATATTGTTTGTAGCAAAGGAATATGTTTTTTTGATGGTAGGATGATCATTACATCATCCATGTAGGCAAACGTGTTGAATTCTCTGTTTAAATTGGGTATAAAGAGACCTGGTGGATTTTTTTCTAAATCCATAAGGAGAGGATTTATATATGCGATGAAACATAGGGTGCTGATAGGGGGAACCCTGAGGGAGAGCTCGTGTCGGTTTAAATCCAGAGGTGATGTTACCATCCATAGTGATAAAGATTTCCCTGTTGTATAGTAAATTGCTTATGATCTGCACAGCAGCTGCAGGAATATCATACTTGGCCAAAATATTTAAGAGTATGTCTATACATACCGAGTCGAAGGCTGCAGCAATGTCCAGTTGAATAGCTATCGGCCCTGACTTCAAGTGGATTCTGACATAATCAATGATGGAGATTATGTTGCCCATTGTGTGTGCAGTAGAGGATCCCTTCTTGGTGTATTGGTTGTTAGATATGTGCTTTAAGACATTTGGTTGGATGAGATCTTTGATCACAGACTCTACAATTTTAATTAGAAGGGGTGTCATGGAAATAGGTCTGAGGTTTGTGAGATCCATAACCTGATTTTTTTTTTATAAATGGAACCAGCGCCACTGGGTAAAGATTAGGTATCACTCTATTACCAGTTGCTAGGTAATCCACATCTTTTTCATTATGGTAACTGCAAATTGATTGAGGTGTAGGATTAGGAATTTGGGAATCCCATGTAATCCAGGATGTACACCATCTGGAAGGGAAGATATTTTCTGTTGAAGTAGGTTTTCTGTGCTCCCATGTGGTGCCTGTGGATCAACTTCAGACCAGGATTGTGTGCCATTGAAAATTGCGGTTTGCATTCTTTGCTGGAAGTGTTCTTTTATTGTGTTCATCATGGGTGTTCCCAGCAAGGTTTTCCCATTTGCAATGATGGAGGTGGGAGTGGTTTTGTTATTTTTCCCTCCAAGTGCCCATCTCAAGTAGCCTTTTGTCCAGTGGTGTTGTTGAGATAAATAGCTTTTGGCTCTCCTAATGGATAGGTATTCCGCCAGGGATTTTTGTCTTGATCGGTATAGGTTTTAAAGACTATATATATCTTGTGTTTTGATAGGTTGACTTTGGAGCATCTGAAGCTGATTCTCTATTTGCAGAAGATCTCAGAAGAGGCCATTAGGGCCTTTGGCTTTCATGGTGTGGTGTTTTAATATTGTCTGTAGGATGCCTACAAATGAAAACCAGGCTTCTTCAGCTGGTCTTGAAAGGATGTTGATTTTGTGAAAATATATATAAGATTCGGACACTATGGCCTCTGTCATGTTTGATTTTGTTACCATCCGCATGATTTTGTGAAGAGCCTTTGGAGAGCCATTCCTTATTCCTTAAATATAGATCACATTTCCACAAATATTTCTATGCCAATTATCTTGGTTAGTAATGGATTAGTGATCATTATCAATTTGTACCCACTATTGTTATTTACAATCATTATTTATTATGACTTTAAAAAAATCTCAACAATTTTTAAAAATTCAATTGCCACTTCACCATTCTGAAAGATTGGTGATGCTATAGGATAGTGACTGCATTAAAACTACATTATCTGAAAATAAAATGGTGTCATTCTGAGTAAAAATGTATACTACAGTATAATTTATTCATTACACAGTATACAATATTAAGTTTTAATTAATAGAATTAAAATATGATAATGTACTTTATCTAATTTTCATCCAGGATCTTTGCAAGACAATCACTTATAACATATATTTATTTAATGACTATAAAATTTTTTTTAAAAAAGTTTATGTACAATGACAAAGTTATTAATATTAAATTTTACAATGTGTATATTAAATATATTCATTAATCAATTTTAATTATTAAAATTTTTACATTATTTTGCCAAATACAACAAAAGTCATTACATATTTTAATTATTTTAAGAAAAAAAAGATGTTGTACATTATGGACCCAATAATCAATGATATATGATCAAAGGTTACTAAACTTGGGTTTAAACTATTGTCTATTTGCTTCATTTAGGTCATAAACAAATTTGCAAAAAAAAAAAAGATTTAATCACTTACATCATTTAAACTACAACAATCAAAATATGGGTAAAGAAATTTAATTTCATTGCATTTATGTAAAATAAAAAACATTCACAAATTAAAGAAAAAAATCAAAGTTTTTTTTTCATGTGTCAAAGCATCGGCTGGGAAGCGAACCCATGAACCTGGGACAACTGCTCGTAAAGCAGCCGTGCTGACCACTCAACCACCAACACTTGACAAAATAAACTTTTATTGGTTAGAAATTATAAAAATAAAAAATTTTGATAATTGAAGTCCATCAAAAATAAATTTTAAAATTTAAAATAAAAATTAAATTGCTTTATTTTAAATCTAATGAATCATAAGTTAAGAAATATTCCTTGGCTATGTAAGAAGCAAAATGACAGATTATCAAATAAAAAATTATAATTTTAAAATTATAGTTGTTGAAATGTTTTTATATAGTATACATGTTTGCAGGTTAGTAATTTTAAAAAAAAAATAATACTTAGTAAAATATTTATTCATTAATAACCATATTTTTCAATTTAAGGTTTATTTTTTTTGATGGAATTTTTATATAGTTTGAATTTAAAATAAGGAATTGATTTTCTCATAGGGACTCACTGTAATTGTTATTTTTTATGCAAGATTTTTCTTTATAAGATATTTTGGGGACCAATTATCCTCACTGGTAAAGGTATAGTAATATGCAGGTATATTTTTTAAAAAAAAATTCTAAAGGATCTATTTCTTTATAAAATATAATTTGGTATTTAGTAAGCTAAATAATGGAAGTAATTTTGGAGAGAATGAGTATATATATAGTATATATATATATTCTGTGCTAACACTTTTATATTTGTTATTAAACATTGCCTTTTTTATGCTTTAAAATGTAGAATTCATCTTGTTCTTACTATAATTCACTAACATTCAGTCAGATATGTGATACATATTAATGACATAAACTGTCTACTGAAGTTGATAATTTCCATCTGAATATAATAGAATAAATTGTATTAAAAACAAAGGGAAAACTATCATGGCTAAATAAATTAATTAAATGGTTTATTATTTAGAGATAATATAATGTTTGAGCAGTGAAAGTAATAACATTAAGCTTCAATGTAATCAAAATCAGAAGACTTCTACTTGTAGAGCCATATTCTAGAGACATTAATTTCATTTTTTATTGTTGTTAATAAACTTGAATTCAATTGTTAAAAACTGTATTGCATCCTAATATATCATCACATTGAAACATGTAGAAGCACCATTATATATGTTCAAGTGTTATTGTTTGGTAATTATATCTTTCTGCATAGTTTGTTCATCTTCTTTCAGACAAAATGATAATAAATTTACATTCAATTTCTTATAACATTTGACAAAAATATTCACATTAAACATTGAAATAAATATATTAATCTTAAAAAAGTGTTGTTTTTATTTTATGTATATTAACAAATAAATTCGTTACTATCTATAATGCACTACTTGGTATATTTTTAAACTTTATTGCAAAAAATTCAGCCTCATATGAACAATGAATTTTATCAAACAATATTATCACACAAACAATTTCATTATTATTTCTGAAAAATTCTTTGTAATTAAAAACAATAATTATAAAAACAATTTAATAATAATTTTTAATATTTTAAACCTTCAATACTTATATCTGAAATATTTGGATCATTAATTTTTGGTGCAATAATTTTTTTAAAAATTTTTTAAATGTCTAAATTTCAGATCCATATGTAAAAACTGGTAAAACAGATCTATTTAAAACCTTCATTTTCAACTATATAATCTTAATTCTTTTTAATATAATTCTATAAAAAGAATTTCATCCAAATTTATTTCCATGATTAAAACAAAAATAATACATAAACTCCATACTAATTAATACCTCTTTATACACTGGAAGCAACAAGAAGAAATTGAACTCAAAACATGTGGAACAGATATCATTGAAAAAATTAAGAGACTGAAAGAACAACTAGGTTGGACATATATAGATGAGATTCATGAGCAGTACCGAAATTGTTAAATGAGGTCCCAAAAAATTTAAAAAAAGTCAAAAAGAGATCACAAGATAGATAGATGAAATAAAAAAGTTTGGTTCTGTGATATGGAGAAAGAAAATTATGAAAAATGTTAAATAATCCTAAAAAATTGTAAAAGAGTTAAAGGGATCACATGTCACATGAATAGAAAAAATAAGAAAGTTTGCTCTATGATGTGGAAAAGAAAGACTACAAACCAAATAAACAGGATGGATCAATAATGGTGGAAAGTGATGATTCTGAAGAATTTTTAAAACTTATTTTGGCTGTTGTAGTCTAATTCACAATTAATAAAAAGTTTCAGCATAAATCAAAATGAGTATTTGACAATTGGTTACAATATATCCACAGCAAGTGACACCACATATATCAATTACACAATAAAACCAATCATTCGACTTCACAATTATACCAATCATATCTATACCACTTAACTGTACAATTGTACCAATCAATTACTTTTACAGTTATCCCAATCATATTTATGGCAAACAACCATATTTACTGCCATATTAATCACAGCTACATCAAATTAATCATATTCACAGTTATATTAATCAATCATCTTTGCGGTAACATCAATTATAACTACACCAATCATCTGTTGTGACTATTACTGTATATCAATCAACTATCCTTGCTGCCCACATGAGCTATTAATACATCAATTAATCATCTTCAGTTACATCAACTACATCAAGCAATCATCTAAACAATTTATACCAATCATAGGAAATTTGAACATGAACTTTCAAGCTCCTTTTAACCATTCACTATATTTCATACAACAGTTGTGATACACATGACCATGCACATGTGAAAAAAATAAATGATCATCAACATATGTATTTCATGCTGACTAGATCATCATTTCTCACATATATGTATAATCAATGCTCAGTTTATATTAATACAGCAAATCATCAAACTTTAATGGACAGGCTTCAATCTACTCCACTCTCCAATTTTTCAGTTATAAATACCATTAAAAATCTGATAATGGAATGCCCAAATACCATTTTTATGTCAATATTATTGTCAAGTCCATGTGACCATAAGTCATTCTGTACCTCACATGTATAAGATCTTGTCATTTAAATATGCAGAAGAGGAATGGGCAGGATACAGACTGAATCTATAATATTTGAAATACAGGCATACAAGTTTAATTGTAATTACAGGGCATTCCATCATCAGATTTTCATAGGTTTGAATGACTGGAGAGTTGAAAGTGAAGTAGATTGAAACCTGCCCATTAAAGATTGAAAATTTGCTATCTTAATATAAAGTGTGCACTGATTATATATATGTGTGGGAGATGATGATCTAGACTAACTGATGCTAATTCAGCATAAAATACTATATTGGTGATCATTTATATTTTTTATGTGTGGAGTCATGTGTATCAGTTATATGAAAGAGAGTGGATAGCTGAAGGGAGTTTGAAAGTCTGTGTTCAAATCCCCTATAATTACAATTGGAGTCCCGTATATGAAGTATGCATGTACTTCAAGTATTTTCAATTATATCATTCATAACTATATTTATCAATCTTCACTATCCACCGATTATATTTATAGCAACCACCCATCTTCACAATTGTGAAAATTATAACAATAACAATATTTCTCACATACTAGAGGGAGCCTGGGATTCCAGTTTTTGCTGTTTCAGGCTCCCTGTTCTATTCACCAAAGTCATAGTCCATTGTTGGATTCATAAACAAAAAGGTTACCAAAATGTAAGTGAATGTCAGTTTTATTGCTTTTTCATCTTTAGAAGAAATTTTGAAACAGTTTTCATTCAGTGATAACTGAAATTATCCATCGTTCCATTTTATGCAAATGGATGCCATTAGAAAGAGACAAAAGCTAGCTTAAATAATTCTTGGAATCATTAAAATATTATAAACCTTTTAAAAATAATTTTAAATGAAACCAAATATTTCTAAAAAGAATAGACACTAGAAATCCTAATTTTATTAATAGAATAAACAGGAAATTCATTTGCACATCAAATCTCATAGAAAACAGGAATATAATATGTTAGCAATGATGGTTTTAAGAATTTTATCTTTGCATCAGATTTTAGCAGTGTTAAACAAGTTTCAATTATTAATTCGATCTTAATTTTGGAAGTGAACTTTATAGAAAATAACCTAAGCTATCGTCCTGCTCAAAAATCAGATTTCTCCGATGATCAGGACAGAAGTTATCACTCCCCTTCCGATGGATTGCTCCCCCCCCCCCTTAAAAAAATCAATAAATAAATTTTTTTCAAATCAACACAGAACTACAATGAAGTGATTCCTGAGCTAAAAAATAATGATCTAAAGACAAAAATGAGTACAAATGATGTTTTAGACCTAAACAGAAACTTTGAAGCTACAAATTAATCATACTTTTCAAGCAATAATTATTGAGAATTTTCCAAAGTTTAACAACAAACTTTCAGATTATACCCGTATCATTCATTACTAACCAAAACCTAAAATTCAATCAAGAAAAGCATAATCCAATTAGTATCAACAAAGAAAAATCATTGTGAACCCTGAAGGACTTTGGTTGGTGGGTTTAGCAGCTGCTGTGAACATTTGCAGACACAGGAGTCTGATGATGATCAAGGGCAGATGTTCAGCTCCATTGACCTCAGTGTGCAAGATGATATGGACATATTATTTATTATCATGGTGTGCATGTAGACTACATGAATTAAATGTTGTATTGGTGGGTGTGAGTTTGCACTCCTTTTCCTCAAGTGTGGTGATAGTGGTCATAAGGGGCTTGGTTCATTTGAGGGGATGGTCGACGATCATTGTCTAGCCTGGGAAAACCTGCTGGGAGGGTGAAAGTCACTACCTTCACATGGACTTTGCCATGAAGGGCTACTGCACCCCTTGATGGATTATTTGATAGGTCAGTGTTCATTTGCACTCACTATCATTAGGTTTCATTTGTTAGTTTTAAATTTAGTGCATTTGTAAAGCGGTTGGTCTATTTTAAGCCACCACCATTTTTTTTGTAACATGGATGGAGTTCTGTTTTGTGGACATGGGTCTGCACTCCCCCCTTTTCTTCAGGGGTGACTGGTTGTAGACATTAGGTATCTGGTTTATGGTGTGTGCTGTTAACAATTTTGCCACTGCCCAGAATACTTGCTGGGGGGCTACACAGTCAAAGTTGGTGCTATTCCTGCTCTGGTTGGCTGCTGTGTCTCTGATAGGCTGGTTTTGGGCAGTGTTGATCTGGTTCTTTACTTATTACTTCTTAGTTTTTACCCAAGTTGGCTTTCCAATTCTGGGCAGGTAGACCGATTGTGGTCCCTGCTCATTTGGACTGCTAATTGGGAGGCAGAGGTATTCAGAATTGTCTTGACATGGCTCGGCTATGGTTTGAGAGTCTATTGCTTGGTGAACTTGGGCCTTGGACCTCGCTGCCTGTTGTGGTGGTTGGCACAATGCTGAACTTCACCTATTCAGCTGAAGCATTTGTGTCTTCATTTTGGGGCCCAGGGGTGAGATCATTGGGTGATGGTTAACTTCTCGATGGCCAGGCCATGTGGATCCACATACAGATACACATTAATCACATTACAGCAATGTTTATGGATGTAATTATTTTTGAACATATGTACATTTTACCTTGTTACATTGAATCACTGTGTAATCCTCAATGGGTAAGTGTACCCAAAATTTTTGTAGTCTTTTATTAATAAAGGTTACTTTGAGGAAAAAAAACAAAAACAATATTTCTCACACAACTAAAGCAAAGACAAATTAATAATTTATTTACTAAATTTTAAGCAGACATTTTTAAAAAATTTGTGAGAATACATTTATAATAGAATATTTGAAATACAGGCATTCTTCATTTACCAGGAGCCCAATTGTAAATATAGAGGATTTGAACTCAGACTTTCAAGTACCCTTCAACTATCCACACTATCTCAAACCACTGATACATGTGTGTGGTCATGTGAATCAGTGGTATGAGATAGTGTGGATAGTTGAAGGGTGCTTGAATGTCTGAGTTTAAATCCCCTATATTTGTAATAGAATCAGTGGTATGAGATAGTGTGGATAGTTGAAGGGTGCTTGAATGTCTGAGTTTAAATCCCCTATATTTGTAATAGAATACTAAAATCAAGTTTTTATTTTAATTTGACTTCAGATTAAGAGATTATTATATAGCCAGCCTATTTAATGCTTATATTAAAGCAATAAATACTATTCTGAATTTAAAAAAAAAACGTACATAATATTGATTATTTATCATATATGGTTTTGAAATGTTAATATAAAAAAAGTTATGAATTTTATAAGTTGTTGTCACCATCTGGTACTATCATAAAATAAATCCTTTCTTTCTTTCAACAACTCTGGTTTAGAAAAACAACTAAACCACTGATAGTTCAGCTTTTGTTTCCATCAATCAATAGAAATTATTCCTGTTTATGACAGTTCATAATATAGGCATCACCAATTCTGCACTTACTTTATTACTTTTTTAAGTCTTTTTATTTATGATTTTATATTTTCAATGAGTTGAAAAACTAAAATATAAATAATATACCTATCTGATAAAACATTAGTTGTTAGGTTAAAAAAAGAATAAACGAATGCTTTAAAAGAGAAAAGTATTATAAGCATATAATCTCAGTTGCAGAACAAAAACCATTAATATTTTAACGAATTAGTAAAAGCATTACATTCATCTCACGGCTATTTAAGTAGAATAATATTTTAAAAACAAACTATTTTAACATATAAAATGCTTGGAGAAAATAGTAATAGATAATATATTTGATGTTTTCTACCTGAAGACAGGTGCTTAAGTAATAGGACGTTACGACAGCGCTACAACACTAGAAAGCAGTTTATAATTTAATAAACATAATTTACTATTTATAATAATTTTACTTTATCTTCTCTCTCAATTCACATTAAGAAATCGTGATAATTATATTAAGATTACATTTTCACACTATGATTTTCAAACCTTTTTTAAATTGAAATTTATTTCGAGCAAAGTACTCAAACTAGTTAATAGTTTTTTTAAGGATTATAAACGCCAATATTTTAATTGAATGTTTTTATAATTCATATAATAAAATATTACTATAAACGAGATCATTTAAGTACTCACTATAACACATTATTTAATTAGGACATAAAACAATATACATATGATAATATAAGATTTGAAATACAGGGATTCTTATACCTGAAACTTAATTGTAAATATAGGGGATTTGAACTCAGACTTTCAAGAAACCTTCAACTATTCACATTATCTCATACTACTGACACACATGAAAAAAAACACCAATATACGTATTTCGTGCTGATAGAGCACTCATCAATTGGTCCAGATTATCATCTCCCATATATATATAATCAGTGCTCAGTTTATATTAAGATAGCAAATCTTTATACTTTAATGGACAGGTTTCAAACAACTCCAACCCCCAATTCTTCAGCCATCCATACCATTGAAAATCTGATGATAGAATGTCCAAATTCCATGCTGATGCCAATATTGTTGTTATGCCCATGTTGATCTCAAATCACTCTGGCCCATCATGTATAGGACAGTATCCATTTAAATACATAGAAGAGGGATGTGCAGAATTCAGGCTTAAGATATGAAATACAGGCATTCTTATACCTAGTATAAGAATACCTGTATTCAAATACTGTCATATATATATGAGGGGTCAGAGTGACTTGAGGTCAACATGGGCATAACAACAATATTGATATCAGCATGGGATTTCGACATTATATCATCAGATTTTCAATGGTATGGATGGGTGAAAAGTTGGGGGTTGGAGTGGTTTGAAGCCTGTCCATTAAAGTATAAAGACTTGCTATCTTAAAATAAACTGAGGACTGATTATATATATGTATGGGAGATGATAATCTGGTCCAACTGATGAGTGCTCATTCAGCATAAAATATGTATATTGGTAATTATTTATCTTTTCTACATGTGTGTGTGGTTATGTAAGTCAGTAGTATGAGATAGTGTAAATAATTGAAGGTTTCTTGAAAGTCTAAGTTCAAATCCCTTATATATAATAACATAAAATATAATAAACAAACACAATCTTCTATTTTAAAAACAGTCCATTAATTTCAATATAAAGATAACAATCCACACACAAAGTTCTTCTTTATAAATCTTGATTTATTATAATATGAACTATTATAATGTACAATAATATATTCCAACGTTTCGACTATAGTATTTTATAATCTTTATCACGACTTGATAAAGACTGTAAAATAATATAGTCTATAAAATAATATAGTCGAACGTTGGAGTATATTATTGTATATTATAATAGTTAATACTATAATAAATCAAGATTTATAAAGATTGTGTGTGGTTTGCTGTATATATATAATAATCAAATTCATTCATAAAATATAACTCTGTAATGAATTTATTCTTTTTAATTATATACTACATGCATATTTAATTCAATAATGAGATTTAAATAAAATAATTAAGATCCTATCTAACTAGAATATATTTGAACACACATTTATTAATTGCATAAAAGACATCTCATTAATAATTACAGATACATATATACTGTAAGGATTGGATATCTAAAAAAAACAAAAAAACAGCTCAATCCTTATCCTCAGCTATAAAAAAGTAATATATATGTTCATAAAATATTTTGAGATTTTTTTTAGTAAGTTACTTTTATTATCAGAAGATAAATATCTTCTGACCAATTATTGGATAGAAGCATGCAATTCATTTCCTTTTAACATGTATATAAAGCGTTTTAATTTTCATTTACATTATTCTTATTATTATAATTATGTTGACACTTTTGAAGTTAAATTTTTTATGTGAAATGATTGAGAAGGCAACAATAATCACAAAAAAAATATATAGATGAATAAATTATATTAAAATATGCTATAAACAATATTAATAAGAGAATAATTAGAGATATATCTGTGTATTGTTTGTTACTTATATATTTTTTCATATACATAATCATTTAAAAATATTTATGTTAAAATTATCTATATCGTTTGGTACTTTAGTATTAAAGCTGCAATTTAGGGGACATAGGAGGCCTTTTCACACCCACAATAAATGTGTAATGCCGTAAAGTCAAATTGAAAAACAAACAAAAACCCTGCAAGTATATGTGTAGAAAAGTGGTTTTCTTTATCAATACGATCTTTTTTTTCATAATACTTCGATATTTTCAGTCTTATAATTAATATGTATTTTTTTTGTGTGTGATTTTTCTTTTTTTGGTTTAATTTGTTTATAACAAAAAAAAACAAAAAACGTTTAAGTAGCACTTCTGTTGAAAATCCTAGTCTGTGTGGAAACACGTATTTCTTTATCAACTAAATCCTTTTTTTTTTTTTTGTAATACTTCCAACATTTTCAGTCTATAATTAATATGTATTTTTTTTTTGTAATTTTTGTTCCATTTTAATATGTATTTTTTTTTTTTTTTTTGGTTTAATTTGTTTATAAAAAAAATATATATTTATTAGCATTTCTGTTGAAAATCCTAGCATACTCTGCAATCACATGTTACATTTTTGGACAGAAAAGTTTTAGTACAGATCTCCATTTTCTGTGGTAATATTAAATTTTTTGTTTCAAGGCAACAATTCCTGTTATATATTACATGGGAAATATCATATGAGTATACTTAATGTGTTTTTATAAATATTATTTAAAAACCAAAATCATTTACTGTTTGTTTAGTAACAATTTTTTTGTGTAATGGCGTCATTTCATCAAGTGTTTTTTTTTTTTTTTTGATTGGGAATGTCGTTCTTAAAAGTTATTAGTGTGAAAGTTGTTCGTATAGTTAATGTCTTTTTATAAATATTATTTAAAAACTAAAATCATTTAACTGTTTGTTTAGTGTGTATTTAAACTAACCATTTTTTTTTATGTAATGCTGTCATTTTATTAAGATTGCAAATCACATTTTTTTTTTTTTTTTGATTTCAAATGTTCTTAAAAGTTATTAGTGTCCAAGCTGTACATATTTGAATGTCTTGTTTAAAATTATACATTTCTTATTGAAAATGATAAATATATTATGTTTTTACTTTTATTTAATTTAGTCCTTTAATGTGGAGCATATATTAGATCTACTGCGCCTGTTCACATTTATATCAATCTCCTGATAACTTTGTAAATCTTGCCAAAATACCATGTACAATATCCATGTACATGTTTTTTTTGCCAAAAAGTTGTGTATAAGTTCCGTGTACTGGTTATTTTGGTATCCCAAGATTACAATGTTATCAGTGGATTGATAAGAATGTGAACAGGCATAATAGGCCTAATACATGCTCTATGTTGCAGCTTTAATACTAAAGTACTCATTGTTTTTATTAATGTCAACAATATAACATTAAAATGGATTTAGTAGAAAATCAATAAAAAATTGAAGAATGCATGACTCATAACAAAGGAATATAAAAAGAAAAAGAATGGGGATATTTGCTCTACCTGTATATTAAAAAAGAATAGCAAAATTTCAGTCTTATTAACTTTACTTTCATTGGCTGAAAAAAAAAATTCCATTTGTATTTGAAATAACTGCTAAAATACACAAATAGATAAGTCACCTACCTAAGATCTTTCCACTCCCTTTGCTATATTTTTCCATCTTATATCAAAAAAAGATCATTAACATAAATGAGCATAGGTAAAAGAAAATCCATATTAAACAAACATCTATCATCTACCAGGAGAAAAAGATTAAGATTTTGATTGGAGGAGCATTTTCAAAAGGAAAAAAGAAAATTTTTTGACTAGTTTTACTAATACATTCTGTCATTTGCAGAAGCAATATTTAAAACTAATTGAGGCTGTTCTAAATCTATGCATTCGACAAGCAAGATACTTTGGTAGCCATCTTAAAAAAGAGTTATTCAAGCATCAAGATCGAAGCAAAAACTTAATAAACAAAAAAAAAGTGGGTTTCAACTAAAGGGTATACATATTCATAAAATGTTTGCTAAATATATAGGATCCATTGAAAAATTGAATTATAACAAGTATTGATTATTATTTTCTTATATAATAACCACATAATTTACAATTCACACATGTATAATTGTTATATAGTGTAGAAAGGTATTTAGTGAGATTTATATTGACAATTGACATTTATATTAAAGCAAAGACTGTTGTAATTGTCAGAATATTTTTTTATTATTAATAGTAGTGATGCACATATTTTCAGTTGCATATCACTTAATATAAGTCATCGATTGTGAAAGACAATTAAAGGATGGATTTGTTAGCATAGTAATTTAAATTTCTATATAAGAGTAAGAATAATATATTTTTATGTGTAAACCAAGAGATCCAGAAAGTCATTTTTTTAATACTTATTATGAAGGAATATTTATTAGAGCTGTTGTAATAATGTATATCTATAAAATCCTTATCAAACTTTATGAAGTGAAGCACCATATGGATATGGAGGTACCTTATTATATTAAATGTTATTACTCAAAAGAAAAGGGATTATTTAAGCAGTAATTTGTACTTAAGTATTTATAAAAGAGACAATATAGTTTAAAGAAACATGTGTGTATATATTATATTTTAAAGAGAATTTTAATTTTTTTTTGGAAATGGAGAATTAATTTAATTCTCCCAACAGTACTGGTTAATTAGCCACTGTCCATTACTTGGTGGCGCTTCTTGTCTGCAAAAACAGATCAATATAATGTTACAGGATCTGCAACTCTTAAAAATTTACATTATTGTTGTAATAGTAAATTATCTTACAATTTGCAGAAAATGTAAAAAAAAAGCACTTTTTTTTACAACAATTAATCAGAGACTATTTTTTTTTGCTGCTTTCACCTTTTTTTCTTTGTTATCTTTTTATTACAGTAGTTACACAAAAAAAAAGATGATTTTTTTTTTATGGTGCTGTTTCTGTCCAAAAACATATCAATATAATGTTTCATGGCTGGCCTGACATTTTTTTTCTTCTAATAACAAATTATGCTGGGGGATTTTGTTTATGTCAAATTTACACTATTTAAAAACTATCTTTTTTGGAAAATCATTTAAAAACTACTTTTTTCCAAATTTATGCTATTTAAAAATTATTTTTTTGGAAATTCATTTAAAAGCTACTTTTTTGGAAATTATGCTGTTTTTTTGTTTTTTTTTTTCCAAATTTACACTTTCAAATTTATGCTATTCTACATTAAACCAACAAAAAATAAGTCACTTGAAAAATATCTTGTTTTTGTTCCTTCATTCAAATTTACATTATTGGATTTTAAATTTACCTGTCAAATTGATGCTATTCTTTCTAATAGTACATTAAACATTTCTATAACCCCAAAAACCATTTATATCAAAACTAACTTGACCTCATTCTTGGAACATTTTTCAACAAAAGTGGGAAAACTTCAACTCCAAAAAAATATTTCAATTGATTGTGTTACAAATCAATCACAATACACACACATTGATTTCAAAAATAACTTTATTGAAAACTATGAAATTAGTCCAATTCATTTGCAACAAAGAAATACAGATGCTGGAAACATTCATTTTAAGAAATAATTTCACAGAAAATGGGCCAAACAACACAAACAGAAAAAAATAAAATAATGTTCTTGCTTTAAAGTAGTTACCGATTATGTCTGTCCATCATCTCGGCAAGTATGGCCCTGAAGAGATCCTCACCTTTGTGAAGATGTATGTGGCAGGATTTTAGAGCCTTTATAGAAAGACAACAGTGTCAGCTTTTGCATTGGGAACAAGGGCTGCAGTTTGAAATGTTCACTGTTGCCTTCAGCCATTTTATTTATCTCATATGTGTTTCGGTGAAAATGACATGTTTTCACAAACACCTCAAATCGTGCTCTGTCTGACCCCTTCCCAATTTCTCACAGCTTACAAACTGCCTAGGGATGCATTCTGACAGGCTGAAAATTATCACTATTTAACACTATGTCACTTAGGGTGTAAGTCACTGAGTTTGGAAGCAGATTTAACGAGTTCTGGGAAATTGAAGCCACCCTCATATGAAATGGTAGCGAACTGTAATTACTGCTCATATGCATAAAGTGTCACCACATAAAGATGAGTGTACTATTTCTGTATATATGCACAGAGAACAATGCCATCACGTGGACCATAAATGGCTACTACAATCGTAGTGCTGTATTAGCCATAGGTTTGGCCATGTAAACAGCCTAATTCTCTGTTTTTGCAGAGAAACAGAACCACCAAGCTATGTACAGTGGCACTACCCTCCCAACAAATAGATTTCCGATTTTGAATTACTTGAATAGTAATAGGTGATATTTTTATGATTATGCATTTTTTTAGCTATATAATAGATAGTCATCATTCTATTAAAACTGCAACCTACATAGATATATAAATAAGAAATGTTATTTCATAAGCTTTATAAATTCATTGGAAAACATAAATGAAGAAATAGATATTATTGTTTTGTTGTTACTATTTATTTTATTGTTGGCATTCTGATCAACATCATGAATAAAAAATGAATCAATTATTTTATTTAAAGATTGACTTTGTTTAGTTTTTATTTTATTTTAAAGCTACATCACTTATCTGTCATTGTGGGTCATGGCACAGCACTTGATTTTACTGATTTAATTATTTTAACTGGAGAATATTAAAATGCTTTTGATTACTTGGTGAAGTTCTAATGAACATTCTATATTATTGATTATTAAAAAATTAAGATATCAAAGTATAAAAACGTTATATTTATTTATTTCTTAGATATAATTCAGATTCAATAAAATGCCCCGTTTGTTTCTGGATTATATTCAACAAGTGATCCCAAGTCTCATTAATATATTTTAGCGTTAAATTTTGGAAGTTTGAGATTTAACGTTCAGAGAAAAGAATAAATGTGGAGTTATATCCTCTTATTATTATTGGAATTAATTTATTTAATTGTGTGATAACAGTAGAACAGCTAGTTTAGAAATCAATAAAATTTATTTTTGTTCATTATACTTATTGCCCACACTTAATACCTCTTTTCATACAGTTCCAATACACACAAGCACACATAAATAATGATGTTTGAAAAAAAAGGAAATTCATTATAATTTCGATCTATAACTATGTAATGAACATAAAAATAAACTATGAAAAACATCACTTTTAATAATTATTACAATTTCTTTTCACTTCTTGTTCTTTTATGTATTAATATATATATTAACATTATTCATTTTTTTATAATGCAATCAAATAAAAATTTAAAAATTTACTCATTTATACTTTCTTACAGTTTCAACTGACCAGCAATCTTCAGTAAAGAACATATATATATATATATTATTATGCATATTACAAAATTATTATTATAAAAGCACTAAAATATTATTTTATAACCATGAAGAAGAAACTAACCAGATGAAACAGACAAAATAAATGTCAATTTAAAAAAAAGCATGAAAACTATAAACTGTGAATTTGTCATCTTAAAAAATATAATAAGATGTTAGTATTTTATGTTTGGAGTAATATGTAATCTTTAATAATGAACTCAGACTTAGAAAGTCAATCTAAGTATTAATAATTTCACAATCAATAAAAAATTAAAGTAATTGATGAATATTATGGTTGAAATATTAAATAGTATATTAATTTTTGATGTTTTAAATAGTGATAATTGCAATAAGAAGATTCTGAATTGACTTCAGGTGAGATAAAATGTGCATATGGTTAATTGATTGAAACTGTGTACAATTATGAAACTTTGATGCTTGATCGACAGATGATCTCTCTTACAACCTATTCTACAATTTATTCATAATAAATCTCAGATCATTAATAAAGTTGTTTAAAGAACTGAAAAAATAGATTGAATAATAGCTTATACTACAATTATGTATGAATTGTTATACACCTGGGTCTCATTTTATGTGGTAGATAGGTTCCTCAGAAAATGCGCACAAAAGAAATCGCACAAAAATAAACGTAACTTACCCTGAAAAATGGAGGATATGTTCCAGTAATTTTCAGAAGTCGCATAAAAGCAAAGCAACAAGAAAAAATTACTTTAAAATTCGCATTAAAAAAATAAGGAAATAAAGTATGACAAATAAAAAATTTCAAATATTTAAAAAAAATTACTACAAGACAATCTTTTTTTACTTTTTTTATTAACTACAGTATTTAATTTCACAATTTTTATACATATTTTAATCATCACCACTTGTGTTTGTTTGTAAACTGGTAAGAAATCAGATTCAATGTGATGTGATGTATTGTGGCTTCTTCTTAAACGAAGTCAAGAATCTCTCAGCAATTATGCCCAGAGAAACCTGTTAACCATTTTATTTTTATTCGTGACATGATGTACAACTAGTGCCACTTTCATTCTTGTGCCGTGGTAATGGTTTTCTGTTTCTATATTAAAAAATGAGATCGCAATAAAAAAAAAATTATACATTATCATTAGAAAGATTATTTTCAGTTTATAAAATCAATAAAATCTTCGTTATTATTTATTTTAAAAATCTAAAAAAATATTTATTTCTGTTAATATCTAACAAAATATGTTTTAAAAGTTTAAAATTTTTGAATATTTATTGTGATATGTTTATACATAAGTATAAATCTATTATTATTATTATTTATTCATTAGTATAAGTAGGTTATTTATATAGAGGCTAAGATTCTAAATACATCTTCAGGCCATATTCACGTTAGCTGCTAATATAATGTTATATTTTTGAAAGAAAAAAAAGTATTTCAAGTCAAAATAAGTTATTAATAATTTAAATGTTTTGATATCTAATAAATATAGTGAAATATGAAGAATATTAAGAAGAAACATGAATCACATAACTTCAAAATTGCATTACAATAATCTGCATAAAACGAGACCCAGGTGTACAATCTGATAAAAATACCAGAATAGTGAAAAAATAAGTTTTATAAAAGCTTTGGTTTTTTTTCTTTTTGGATAATTAAAATCATTTTCTAAAATCACAATTGGAATTTTATAATATATCTATATTTGGAATACCATTATGACATTTATATATACATAATAACAATTAAAAACATACATATTTCTTATTATAATTTCCATTTTTAATACCTTTACATACTACACATAGTATTGTTACCTATATAAGAAACAAATTTTATACTGCTGATAACATGTGATTAGCTGTCAGATAAGTATTATAATAAGCATAAAAGGTTTGCAGCCTTTCAATTTAATTTCAACTAACTATCTGCGCTTTATATAAAATAAATATTATTTACATACGTTACTGCAAGTTATAACATCTAAAAACTACTGCATAATAAATCATAGGATTTTGCACTGTATGTTTGTAATTTAGACTCAGTGAGTTTAAATGTAAATATATTTAAAAGCTTCACGCTTTCAAACCTAAATACTTCAGACTGGCTTAGATATATAAAAAGACAAGTAAAGAAAAGGGTGGACTGTCTTTTCTTGTAAAATTCTCTGTCTTGTATTTATAGTTTGATCATTATTCAGACAGCCATCATAACATCTGATTGGCTGTCAGATATTATAATAAGCATGAAAGGTTTGCAGCCTTTCAATTTAATTTCAACTGCTGAAAACAGTAAAAGCTCAGTTCAAAATATATGCCTGTTAACTTGGTGAAATGTATATTACATAATACATTTTAGACAATCTAATAATCAAATAATTAAATCACATGAGGTGTGAACAAAGTTTAAAATATTATTTCAAAATATATCAATAAAAAGTTATAACTATACTTAAAAATAAAGTAAATAAATATCACTATTAAACTAAACTAAGCAGTGTTTTATGGAGATTGCAGAATATGTTCATAAATAATCCGACTTTCAAAAAAAAATATGTATAGCTTTTATGTTGAAAAAGGTATGCTTGACTTGCTGCTCAGTATTAGTGATTGCATATATTTACTAGGCTTTATGAAAGAAAATAGCAACTTTATATAACAAATGGTTATAGAAAGAAAAAAAGGAAAATAATCTATCATCTTCAACGTTGATTCTGAGATTGTGTTTAAGAGATTTTCATTCATGAATAGTTGTTGTTCATTATTTAAATAATTTATTATAATTTCTGGTAATTTTTTACATTATTAATTTTTATATAGTGCAAACTATGTATGTAATATAAATAAGGTGACTAATCTTCAGTAATACGCTTTTACAAATTCAAGTGCATTCACCCATGAGCATCATGCTGAAATCAGAGCTTTAACCTATTGTGTGCCTGAATTACAATTTAATAAATAAATTGTGTAAACTTATTTATTCTGTAGCAAGAGAGAGACAGACAGAGTCTCATTTTTAATGGCCTACAATTAGAAATAAAAAGTGAATTTTGAATTTTCACTACTTATTTCTAATTGCAGATGGTTAAAAATGTGATTCTATCTCCAGCTACAGAATAAATAAGTTTACACAATTCATTTATTAAATTCATCCTGATTAGCAAATTTTGGGTTGTATAAAGCTAACCACTAAGCATAAATGATTCACTTATGCTAAAAAGTGTAAGTGAACCACGTATGCTTAGTGCTCATGGGTGAGTGCACATAAATTTGTAAAAGTTCATGACTGGAAATTATTCACCTTATTTATATTATTAAATTTCTAACAACAAATTATTATTATTATTATTATTAAAAAACAACAGGCCATGTGTTCGAACCCACTATGGCAAAGGCACTATGCACTGAACATAATGACATGAAACGAAAGATTAAGGAGACATGCTTTATTGCAAATGACAACTGTGCATTAAACCGGAAGGATCGTGCTTTGCAATCTCCAGAAAATGGTCTTTATAAAACTTTGCATAAATTTTGCATAAATCACTGCTAAACTTCAATTAAAGTAGGCTATGAATATGGAGACTTAAGTTCTCTGAAAGCACTTAGCCATATAACTCTTTAATAAAATCTTAGACAAGCTTCACTTTTTTGCGTAAAGCGCAATTTAAATTACTTACTATTCAAAGGTGAAGTAGAAAATTATTATTATTATTATTATTATCATCATCATCATCAATTTTTATTACTAAACAGAGTTTGAGTTCAAACCCCCTATATATTACATATTGGAGTGCAAGTATGAAAAAGCCTGTACTATAGAAAAAATTCATTTATTACTAAACTAAATAAATAAATAACTATGATTTTATTGCTCGGAGTTTATAAGACAGTTGAATGCCAAAAGAACCCCCCCCCCCCAGATTCTGACATTCTATTACTGCAATAAAGCACACAGTGCATAAAATGCCTTTTTTTTTTTTACTATGTATACATTTTTAAAAACATTTTATTTTATTATTTTATATCTATATATCCCTTTCTCCATAGTATGGAAGTATCTAAATATTGAATTACATATATAAGAGATAAAACTGCTGGTTAAATAATGTTTTCTTTTGAAATATTTAAATTCTAACTACTGTGTAAAGCAAGGAGCCTAAAAAAGTTTTTTTTCCTAAAAAAAAAAAAAAAGTAATATAAAAAAGCCTCTGCTAGATGTAAAAAGATGTTAGAGATAATTCCAAAAACTGAATTTAACAGAAGGAAAAATTAGAAATGGGAAGCTTCAATTTATATGAAATTTCCCATTAAAGTAAAAATGGAAGGAAATTGAAAAAAGTGTAAAACACATTATTGTTAAGTGAAGAGCTTCAAAATATTTTTAACTGCAAGCAGGAAAACATTATACAAATCAAGTTCTAAATATTCATATATAAATATATACACAAAATAAACAAATATTTTGAGAATTCAAAATAACTATAATAAAATTAACTTATTAATAAAAATATTATATAGTTAGAAGCATATAAAATTATAATGAATTCATCAGGGATTTAAATTTTGTTTATTCAATCACAGAATAATTTTATTTTATTTATTATGTTATTATCTGATAATAGTAATCAACATGCATTCATATCATATTACCCATTTGTAGAATTGTTTTGGAATCAATAAATATGTGTTCTTCAAAATATAGAAATATATAAGATTTGAATTTTATTAGATAGTTATAGATCAAAATGACTTGGAATTCAAATGTGTAAATCAATACTCTATTATACAGCTTGCATAGAACGTTTTATTGGTCCCAATCTTTTTACTTTTGTTCTACTAAATATTCAATAATATTATAAAATCAAACAGTAACTATGTTAAAATATGTTGACAATACAAATACACCACCTTTTAAGTTAAAGTTAAAAACATCATCTTCTGTCCACTCATATACAAATATTACAACATCTAAGGTAGAATAAGATGCCTGATAAAAAGGCAAACAAAATATGATTTACAAACTAAAACCATTAAACATTAAAAGCCCAAAGCTAATATAGTCAATAGAATAATCAAAATTATTCCAAATTAGAGATAACTTTGATTAAGACGATTAAGTACAAATGAACCAAACGCTAGAGATATCTATCTTCCAACTCTCATTTAAAGTTTGATGATTTTGCATATTGTTTCCAATTTTGGCTTCTATACTTTGAAAATAGATAACATTTAAAATTACACTTCTTAAGTTTCTTAATTAATTGACTTTCTAAACATGGACATGTGTGCCTATATTACATTAAATCAACTTAATTTAATTAATACATTTGTTGTCATACTCATAATTAAAGTGAAAGGCTCAAAACCTCTCGCATGCACTTTTAGAATGCTTATATGACAACCAATCAGATGTAATGATGACTATATAGGCACCTCTTAAGTTGCAACATAAGATAGAGATTTTATAAGAAAAAGGTAGTTCCACTTTTCTTCTTTATTTAAAGCATTTTGACTTAAGAGTATGAAGCTTCAAACATCTTCACATTTAACTCACCGTGTATTATTTATAAATCAACAACGCAAAATCTTTCAATTTACTACAAAATAATTTTTCAGATCTTATGAATTGACAGTAAATTATGTAAATATCATTTTCAATAAATGACTTCTGTATTTTTATATATTTAATATGTAAAGAATATCCATTGTAAGAGTACATAATGTGATAGAATATGATAGTAAGGATAATATTTGAGGAGAAAGTGAGGGAATATACACTCTGTTCAACTACTTAGATTTGACTTGGGAAGATGTCCAACAATTTTTTCCTTTACATAAAATAACTATATTTAAATGATTTTGAAAACCATTACAAAAAAAATTATACTAAAAATAAGTTTTAATGAATAAATTTTATTAGTAAATTCAAATCATAATTATTGCAGAGCATTCAGACAATATAAAAATTAAAGTTTGCAAGTAGAATCTGTTGTTTTGGAATTAAATTATACATTTCACTCACAATTTTGCACATTCTAATATTGCACTATTAAATATAACATAGGACTAATACATAACTGCTGTTTAATGGTGATGATTTCCAAATTAAAATATTAGTAATAAAGATTAGATTAAAAAATTGATAACTTTTTTTTTTTTTTTCTACAATTAATTGTAAAATTAAATATTATTTTGCATTAATATAATAAATTAATACACTGTACAGGCTTACACATGCACATACAGATATATATATATATAAGGGATTTGAACTCAGAATTTCACAAAACCCTCAACTCTCCAAGCCATCTCATGTTGCTGACCCACCTGATCACACACATGTTGAAAAGATAAATAATCACCAATATACATATTTTGTGCTAAACCAGCACACATCAGTTAGTCCAGATTACCATCTCCACACATATATACAATCAGGGCTCAGCTTTATATTAAGATAGCAAATCTTTACACTTTAATGGACAGGCTTCAAACTATGCTAACCCATAACTCTTCCTTCCATTTCATTGAAAATCTGATGATGGAATGTTCAAAGCTCTCGTTAGTGCCAAGGTTGTCATCCTACCCATGTTGACGTTAGTCATTCTGACCCCTCATGTACAGGAGAATAATCCATTTTACATACATATATAATAAATAAGAATTTTCAATAAATATCAAGAACACACATATATATATTCTCAGAGATATCAACAATAACAGACAATAATTTTGATAATAATTCTTTTAAATAAAATACCATACATCTTACATAAACATCTTTCAATGCAATTTACTACAATAGAATGTATTTCTCCTTGCTTACAGTTTCAACTGTCCAGAAGTCATCATCAGAGCTATAATATTCAAATATGTATAACCATGTAATTAATACTTATCTATGCACACATATTTATAAACAATATACTATGTTAAGAATTTTAAAATAATATAATTTTCAATGATCCCTATAATATATCCTTATTCATAATTTTAATTGATTTTCTTTTTCATAATTTGTTTTATTTTAATAATTTATTTATATTATTTTAAGCATTTATTTTATAACGTCTTGCGTGCGATTATAATTACGATAGAATGACAGCCTGTTAAGCTATTTGCTCATATATAAACATTTGAGTCGTAAGGGTAAGAGGATTCCTTTTTACTCTTACACAAATACTATATCATGTGGTTGTTCGAAGGTATTCATTTATTAATAACATTCTCACAGCGTCTGCGCAATTAGCTTAACAGGCTGTCATTCTATCGTAATTATATTATTTTAATAATAGTAACTACACAATTTTTTATATAATTCAATTTTTTCAATTTATAATTTTGCTTAAATAACTATACCTCAAACAAGTTTTAACTGAACCAATTTTAAATTTTCTTACATTAAAATCCTACCTCCCTCTATGAGCATCTTTTAAAACTACTTTTTAATTAACCTATACATACTTATTATTTAAATAACAAAGAACATTTATATAAATTAATGTCTTTAAATTAAACAAAAATCCTTATTTAAAGATGACCTAATATTTTTAATTAATATAGCTTCTTTTATTTTTCTATCTCTTTTATTGTTAATCACCAATATACTGTCTTTTTCAAATTGATGCCCTGTCTCCAATGAATGTAAATAAATAGATAATCTTTTATCATATTTGTGTTGGGTTAAACTTATATAAATTGAATTCTTTGTTTTACTTACATGATTTACACTCAATTTTATATACTCCATTTATACAATTTTCTACATATTTATTGTCTAACATATTAAGTATATTCTTTCTTTTATTCATTACCTTAAATTTTATCACATTATTAAACCTTTTATTAATCAAGTAGTTACAAGTTTTTATAATCTATATATTTATTTTTGTTGCATTTATTGTTTTATGATTATTTCCTTTGTTATTATTCACTTTCTCTTTTATTAATTTTATATTATCTTTTATAATTTTAATTGGACAATCATTAATGTTAACTTCCCTAATTATTAATTCTACTTGTTTACTACAATTTTCTTTATTCAAGCAATAATTTTAGTTCTATACATTCTTGAATTAATACTATTTATTATATGTTTTTTGTCTATATTCAAATTCCAATTAGCTATATTATTATATATATTCATTTTTCTATATACAGATGGTTCTATTTTACACTTACCATTATTAATATGAATTTATTAACAGAATATCTAAATATGACAAATTGTTTTTTTCTTCCCTTTTTATTGTAAATTTTATATCTCTATCTAATTTATTGATTTTTTCAAGGAAAAGATTTATTTGCCTTTGATTTTTGTTAAAAATTAATAAAGTATATTGTAGAATATAATATAAAATTATCAGAAAAGAAATATAATGATAAAAGAGAAAATAATCATAAAAAAAAATGCAACAAAGATAAATATATACGTATAATAACTTATAACAACAAAGTTGATTAGTGGTGACCATACATTATGTATAATCACACTAAGTTGACTTATGGGATAGTTTGGCATTGTCATGTGAGCAGCTTCTTTAAATTTTCGTCTTTGCACATTGTCTTCTCTATCCAATATTTTTGTATAAAATTAAATTTTTCTAATAGCATTCAATACCATATTAGATGATGGAAATAGTCCAATAAAAAAATTCAACTAAAACACCATCATCGACAAACCTTCAGAAAGATAGATTTTTTTCTATTTAAACTTTTTTTTTTCATCATCAAAATCTACATTTCTCTTGGGAATATGTGGTTCATGTACTATATGTAAACATATTTATCTCAGGAATATATGGGTTATTCTACATGCCCTATATTGCAAGTGCCATATTCTAAATATATATACTGTATTTATGAGAATTGTATAACATGCATGCAAATCATTTGAGTGCAATTCACACGTTCATTCCATATTCTGACATCACAGAATATCAATGTTTTCTTTTTACAGTCTGCTAAAGTCAGGGAGACAACAAGAGACTCTTAACTAATTACCTAAATAGTTGATTGCAAATGAAGATTACAAACTGCCAAAAATAATGAGACAACATTATTTATTCATGTATATAGAACAGAAAACATACATTGGTGTGACTGTAGTCAATTGATTTATAAATTAAATTAAGGTAAATAAAGCTTTCCAAATTTTATTTTAATTATTTTCATTTAACTTATAACGTGGTTTAAAGGTTTAAAATATTTGATACTATTTTAGAATACTATTAAAGTTAATTGTTTGAATGGATTCCAATCTACTGCATAGACAGGTAACTGCTCTCTACTATCCTCCACGCTGTTCTAATGCTAACTGATACAAGCTTATAAATTAAGACTAATCTTACTACTTGACTGTTGTGATCAATTACAGGTTTTGATATTAGTACACAATAGATAATAAAATAATTGTAAAATACAGGAACTCACATCTATACTACAAGTGTTATATAAGAATGTACACATGCAGAGATTATAGGCCCATGGTAGAATTTAAATTTGTACAGCATAAATAACATTCAATGATTGGCAATCACATACATGTATGAAAAAAACATGGATGGCATGTTATAGGAATTGATCATCTACCGCATATCATTATTTAAATGAGATAATGATTATAAGGGATCAGCAGTCGTAAATGATGTTACAGTCATCTAATACTAACATGTTATATAAGAATGAAAATCAGATTTAACTCATGATCTGAATTGTTGGATACCAGCCATACATTCTTATCAATAATAATTCAAATACAAGACTAGTTATCTAAAACTTACATATATTTAGTAACTTGATAAATGTGCTCAGAGATTTTTGATTGGCCATATATTAACAACAGAATAATCTTCAGCATTAAAAAAGAAAAGAATATGAAAATGCCCCACTTTGAAGAACTAAGAAATATAACAATTGAGGATATTGATGCTAAAATCATTGCTAGAATATTACACAAAAAATTATTTAGAAATGTCAGTAACAAGATATCAACGGCGAATCATGCAGTAAAGGGCAAGAGAGCAGTAAATGCAGCTATTAAAATCCAAGAAGCTTTTAAGCATGCCAGGACGCATAATCTAACACAGTATTTCGCATTGCAAATTGATTTTAAATCTGCCTTTGACCTCGTGAACTGGTCTTATCTATTTAATACCCTAAAGGAGCTTATAGCGGATGATCCATTCTTATTGAATGCAATAAAAAATTACATTATGAATAATAGAATTTCTTATAAAAATTTCATGAGAAGATCAGAGTTTTTTGCCCCAGATAGAGGAATTCTGCAAGGATCACCTTTGGCAGCACTGTTGTTTGCAATTTATGTAGATCCCATGATAAAAGAAATAGAGACACTAATAAATGGAATTTACCTGCCCCAATTGGGAGTTTCAGTAAAGGTCATGGCATTTATAGATGATATTGTAATAATTTTTGAAAACTGTTATAATATTGATGTTGTAATGAATATAATCAGAAAATTTCAGCAGGCAACTGGAGCATTAATTCAAGTAAATAAATCAGCAGCTTGGCAATTGGCAACAGGCAAATAAATTCCCAATGAGTTTGTAGCCCTACCTAAGTCCTTCCTTGGCCTTCCATTATATTTACCAAAAACTAAGATGAATGGACTATTAAACAAATTAGTCACAAGGAAAATTGAGAATAGAATTAATGGTTTTATGCCTTTTAAACTCTATGAAATAACTAAAACCAAAATATTTAATGCAATTGCAATGGGAGTGCTAGGATATTATGGCCCATGGTTAAAATTATATAATAAATCAAACCTAAAGATTACACAGATGGCAAAAAAATTCATATGGGGAAAGAAAACTTATCTCCTCTCTACCTCGCTTTTACAGCTTCCAATAAATAAGGGTGGTCTCAATTTAATTGACCCAAAAGCTTATGTTCAATTTGTGACTGCTAAAGCTTATATGAATGTAGCCAAGGACCAGTCATTTAATCTCCCAAATGGTGACATATTTATTATTAATGGATTGGGAGCTGAAAAAAGATCGTATCTTACTGACATGTTGATGGCATATAAAGATTTGCAAGATAAACTTAATGTAACCACCCTAGATGGTATTAGATATAAAGATTTAAAAAAAGCAAATTACCAAAATGAAAATAATTGGTTGAGTTGTTCAATGAAAAATGTATTAAAAAAATTTCACTCAATATATATACCTCAGACATCAATGAGATTTATTTTTAAGTTAATCAATGGGATTCTACCTACAACTACCTATATTAATAAAAGACTGGGATTGAGTTTGAATGAAACCTGCATTATGTGTAAGAGGCACAATGAAACTTTTATGCACTTATTTGAAGAATGCTACGCCTTTAGAGAAATTAGAATGAAGGTCTTTCACAGGCCTATAATAAATCTCAAATATCTTATGAAAAAATATGTTATAAACTTTAACCCGCACAATGCGAATATAATGATCCATACATTGAAATCATTGTGGGCAATAAGATGTTCACTTTTATTTGATAATAAGAAATTCAATTGGTTTAAAAAAATGGATAGAGATTGGGAGAACTAATTCAACTTATGCCTAAAATATTGGCCCCAAAAAACCTTCCAACATGTATGGGGAGGAATTGCTCTCTCCAGATGTGAAATCTGGGAGTAAAACATAAAATAAAGAAGGGTAATGTTGTTAAAGAAAAAGGGTCTAAATCGTAAACAATGAACAGGTAACAGGAGAATTAAGTGAACGTGTTGCAATGTGTATAATGGACAAGTGAAGGATAATACTGTTCTTTTTTTTTTTTTGTCTGTACTAAAAATTGATCTTGTAATTATGTAAATATGTTGTGATTTAATAAAGTGTGTTACCTAAAATAAATAAAAAATATTTAGTAACTTGTCCATGCAGCACAACTGCCCTCCATTCATAATTTATAGATTTACTGATTTAACATATTATTAAATAAAGTGGAAATAATGATATAACTAAAATACACCTTTTAAAAACTTATTTATTACAATTAGCAGCAAATAATAGGAGACAATAATTAACTAAATATTAGTTTAAACTTTATACTTATTCTTTCAACGATTCAGGTTCAGTCTGTAGGTATCGAAGTTTATACTTATTCTTTCAACAATTCAGGTTCAGTCTGTAGGTATCGGCAGTGTTAATTCTTTAAACTATAGCTATGTTGGATGAATGTTTAAATCACTATTTCACATTCATTTTGGATGCATAGATATCAATTAAGTCTTGGTTTGGTCATAGTTCTTCCTGTAATACTGGTCATCAGATTTTTTTCTCTTCTAAGGTGGATACATAATGTACATAGTTTGGATGGATCTTCATATGCAAATAGCTGCTCTTTTAGGACTCAGCAAAATAACTGTATAATTAATTATAGTGTATACATTATCTGTGCATCTATAATAATGTTTTTTAATATGCAAACATGAAGTGCATATATGTAAGCGTATATATAGCTTCAATACTAACATAAGAAAATTTCAAAAAAATGGTGTGTGACTAGGAAAAATTTGTATTGACAAAATAATCACATTTCTCAAAAATTGACAGACCATCACATCAATGATAAAACTTCATCAGTTAAGAAATAAACAATATTTGACAGGTAAGATAAATGTCTGCACAGGTGAAATCAAATACAATAAAATTTTATTTTTATCATAAGTCATTATTAGTCAAACATTTATATTAGCAAACTCAAACAACATCAAAAATTTACAGTTTCAGGTAAATTTTAAATAAACAGATAAAAAAAATTAAAAATTATAGAAAAATATTTTAAAATCATTAAAATTGTAAAATATTTTTAAATAACTGTTAATATTTAAAAGGAATTATAGAAGCAATGAAAACCCCATTATTAATGAGAGTGACTATGTTGTCCGGTTGTATTCAAGGTATTCGATTTCCTCTCCTTGAGCAGATGTTTGAAAGAGGAGATTATATTGAAATATATAAATTTTAAACATATATATATATATATGTAATTACATATTAATATTTTAATGAGATTTCTTATCGTATTTTCAAAAATGAATTTCAGCTATAATTTAATTTAAGTGAAGCATCAATTAGAAACAGCCACTGTGAACTGAAATTATACCATCTAATTATTACGAATTATAATATATTTTCTGCACATGGAAACCATTGCTTGAAATGGACATGAGCTCAAAACCTTGAGAAATTTGAATTGCATCAAGTTTTTACATTGAGTTAAAATAAAATTAAAGGTAGTTGCCTTCCTGTCATTGTTAAATCCCAAACTTCATTGATAATAGTAAAAGTGGTCTGAGAAGGGAATTTAAATACTAAGAAGGTAACTTTACTAGATTACACTAAAATGGCGAATTGCTCTTGTATTATCATATAAATATATAAAACTCTGATATAATTGAATGTAAAAATTACATACCCTAAAACAACAACAATAAAAAGAGTAATGCTTTTATATAAAAGTAGTAGAAAAATTAATTAGGAGTGGGTAACTAACTATCAGACTGAATGTGCATAAAATGCATGATAATAGCAAACCCCATATAACATACATTTGAAACATATATATAATTCAATTTAAAAATTATCATATTAAGATATCAACAAAAATAATTAAGAAAAAATAGAATAATGCAATTATAAAAAAAAAAACTATAATAAATCAAGAGAGATAAATCATTAGAACAACTGAGTACACAATGATTATATGAGATGAAAAAATATGATTCATTATGTCACTCATATTGTGAACATATAACAAATGTATTGAAAAAAATTAAAAGACTGAAGTGGAGTTGGGCTGGACATATTGCTAGAAGAGATGATAATAGATTGACAATTGAAATCTTAAACTGGATCTGAAGAAATTGTAAAAGACTCAGAAAGAGACCACATGAGATGGATGGATGAATTAAGAAAGTGTGCAGGGGTGATGTGGAGAAGAGTTGCTAGAGATCAGAAAAGATGGATTGAACTTGGAGAGACCTTCATTCTGCAGTGGATTGATAATGGTTGATGATGAACAAATGTATAAATTTAAATTTATGAATTTCTGATTTTTTGACCTTTTATTCAATTTTTTTTTTTGAATTACCAGTAACATTGAATTATGAGTGCTAAGACAGAAGGAGGAGACTGTATTGGAAATAAATAATACAGTATATTAAGTGCTGCGAACTCTCCATATAGTAGTATTAATTACCCAGTGCAAGCTCTAGTAACCAATGGATGCTAGAAGATTTGTGTGGCTTCTACTGGGTGGCACTACTGTAGCGAGAGTTTGCTACTGTTTTAACAGCTTGTGTAAGCATAGAAAATAATGATCCTGTGATGTTTAGTGGTTTAATTATATTAAATGTGATTGTGAACAAGTAACAATATTAAGGGATTCACGTCAAAGGCAGTAGAATAAATGGACAATAAGAATTCTGCATTAAAATAATATAATCATCAATAGTATTCCATCTTTTTAAAATTTATTCTAGCATCTTAATTTCAAAGATGCATCATAAAATTTAATAAATTCTTTAAACATTAAATAATAAAAATGGAGATAATTTTAAGCAAACAAATTATATTCAAGAGTATATCAAACTTTTCTTTTCTTACTATAGACAGAAATAATATCTACACTTTCAATGCTCATGTTAAGTTTTATTAAGAAAGAATGTTATTCAGTTAGAATATAAATCACACTTTACGTTGAGTTTTTTTTAAAGTTATGTATTCTTTATAATTATTAGATTTTAAAGTGAAAATGGTTGTTGTTGATTAGCCAACAAACACCGCCTGATGTCGCTATTTCCATGCAAAAGCACAGAAATATACTGCTCACGTGGCCTATAGAACAATTCTGTTCATATTGGCCACTAAGTGGGTTTTATGCTTCGCGGTACTATCGCTAACTTCACAGATTGCTACAGTATGATGTGAGGGTGTGTAGAATTCAAGTTGTCCTAAGTCTTTTCATGTGCATTCGAAGTACTTATTTTTTATACAATCAGACATAGTTTTAGATAGTATTAATTGTAAGACAAAAACTTCCATACACATATTTTTAAGGTTAAACAAATTTCATAAGTGTACGTTTCTGTCATTATATAGAAATCATGCATAAAAACGTATTTTGCACAGGGACAGCTGTGAGACTTTCAAAGCATAAGCTTGGCTTGATCAGAGGGGAATTTTCAAATCGAATTGTGTTTCATAAATTGTTTTAAAATAGTGTTGAAATTTTTTTTCAGACGTTAATTAAAAAAAAGGAAATATTAGATTTTATTAAATAATTTTGTTTTTAAAAATGTTGTGTATGTTGTGACAGTCGATCCTTTGGATCATCAAAGACATTGGATCCCCCTCCCTGCGAATTCCAGTGCTATGCACTGACATGTAGTAATGTGAGATGGATAATGTTTTAAAAATTGTCACGCTTGGGACGGACGATCCTTTGGATCGGCAAAAACATTGGGTCCCCCTCCCTGTGAATTCCAGCGCTACACGCTGACATGTAGTAGTGTAAAAAAAGTAAATTGTAAATCAGCCCGGTAACATTATATTTATTGGTTTTTGACTAGCAACAGCGACATTAGGTGGTTTTTGGTGGCTAATCGATGATAACTGGGAAAATATTACTTTCCCGAATCTCTTGTTTTTATTCAATGAAGAGAGATCAATATTTTTCAGGAATTTGATTATCAATCTATTTGAATTTAATTGATAATAGTTTATTTTTAGCATTTATTATTTAATATTCAACAAATCAAATAGTAATGATAAATTTTTTATTATCAAGTAAATATTGACCCCCACAAACATATTTTACTGAGAACACTACAATTTCTTCATAATTTAATACGCAGAAACAAAAAATGAAAATAAAATAATATTTCTTTATTAATGAATATATATATATTCAACACATTTAAATTAAAATGAGATAAAATGTTTAATTTACGTATTAGATATATTCAATCTGCAGATATCATTGGGAATAAGTTTCCTACCAGAAACATAATGAGTATTTGTTTTGTATATCAATGATGATGATTAAAAAGTCTTTGGATGAAGCAAGCAAATTTTAAAATAAAGAACTAAAAAAAAAAGAATTTAAATGACAATATTTTAAAGAATTATTAAATAACACATTAATAAATATACTACATCTAATATATTTGATTCCAAGGTCACATTATAAATATCAAAATTCAATGATTGTAATGAAATATATTATCTTTTTTATAGATAGACAACTTCCATATTTCTCCAATCTTTTTTATTTCATAAACAATTTCATATAAATAAAGATACAATAGAAGACAAATAACCCCCAAGATGCATTTCATACTGAACCAGCACTCATCAGTTGGGCCAGGTCATCACCTCTCATATATATCTTTATTATATAAAGAATATTTATGTAGAGCTTACTCCTTTCCCAATTTTTACGTTATCAACTTTTTTGATAAACACGTAATGATTATTACTAATCATTTATTAAACTAGAGATTTTCTCTAGCACAGATATAAACTTTAATCCAAGTTAAAGATTAATACATCTGATTTTCAGCACACACACACACATGGCTATTTACGTTTCTCCTTCTCTTTTTCCCATGCGTAATATCTTTTTTATAGAAATATATTATCCTGAAAATTAATGATAAACAAGTATGTGTCCAAGCTCCAAATTTTGTTTTCAATTTTTATGACACGACTTCATAAACATGAATCAAAATGTGATTTAGGTTTAGTAATAATATTTTAATTTGAATCGATTAAAAATAAAAATAAAACTTCACCTTCTTGGTTTCTGGATTTGCATTATGCTCATAACTAGGCGATTTTTGCCACTTCAGAATGCAACAAACAAAAGCTTTAGTTATGCAATTAATGTCAAAAAAAATCAAGGCTTTTATCAGACAGTAATGGAAGCAAAATCTTCAGCCATTTTAGTTGAATGATTATCAACTTGAGAATGTAAGTCTTTTAAATATAAAAGTGAACTTAGATGCTGAAGTGCTGCACAGATTTCAATGTGTTGCTGCTGCTTTTCAATTAAAAGATAGGCATTGGAATAAGTAAAATAACCAATGTAACTCAATTATCTGTGTACAGAGCTTTTATTTTATACAATTTTATAGAAGTGAAACTTAGACACTCTTTGAATGTAACATAAAAACATTTTTTTACTTAGTGATGATTTGTAAAACACTGAAAAGGTAATTGTAATATAAAACCAGTTATTATATTCTTCATTGTATTTATATATTGGACTATTTTAATCATCTTAATTCTTTAGAAAATACATGATTAAAATAGTCCAATATATATATAACTAAAATCATCACAAACTTTCAGGAAAACATTATATTCTTCAGACTGCTAAATGTGATACTATATATTCCACCAAACATCACATGATCGCCATTTCTTAGGCTTGCACATAACTGTTATTAACATAGGCAAAACTCTCAATACAGTAGTGCCATTCAGTGCCAGCCAAGGCTTCTTACTGATGAAGGCCAGAAGTCAGAAAATAGTCTGGGGATATTGAATGAGTAGGCAAAAGATGGGGATTTTATGCACAAGCCTTCTGGCATCCATTGATTACTCTGGCTGGCAGTGAGTGGCACTACTGTAGGGAGAGTTTTGCCTATGTTTATATATACTCTACTATTGTAAAATATCACAACTTTCTTTTTAAAAATTGGTTTATAATGAACTTCAGTATGGTTTTAATGAAAGACCTTATTTATGTTATACAGATAATAATATACTTTTTACAAAATGTAATAATAACTGTTTTCATTGGAAAGATATGCGCTGAGTAAAGAATACAATGAAGAACTGCAATTCAGCATTGAAAAAATAATTGCTGTAAACAAATCAAATATCAAATAATGAACCATCACATTCTATATGTATACAAATTTGTGATTATAAATTGATTAATTATGTGGAAAAGAAGTGCCCTTGTGCAAGTTAAATTCAAGTGCCTCTGATCCCATGAAATAAAATTTGTGAATTAAAACTATTTTATACCATCATAAAGCCAGCTACTTTCCTCTATGATCATATTTGATCTCTTATTAATATATACAAACTGTTACTTTTGTTACAGCTTGTCTATTTTTGTTTTGAATATTTTTTTAATCTTTCATAATTAATTTTGCAAAATAATTTTCATTGTCCAAATTTTAAACCAAACAATAAAATAATTCATTAATTATTTGTTTGATTTTTGAAAATATATAATAAAATATAAGTTTTTTTAAAAAAAGAAATCAGCCGTAAAAATGTAAATTTTAATTCAGAAAAAAAAAAGGTAATATTTTTATTAAAAAATATTTTTCTTGTACTTCCTCTTCAATATTATATTTTTTCCATGGTAACAGATTTATATCAAATCATTTGATTAAATTTTCAGTCTACATAAAATCAATTTTTTTTTTTACAGTTTACATCCAAGGTTTGTTTATTTGATGAGAATATATATTATAGATGTAAACAAATACATCACTATATATAATGGCTCTCTCGTAATATATATCCACACACATAAACACCCATGAATACATATGAATATTTTTTATTTTAAAGTTTCTGATTGATTTATTTTTAAAAACATATTACATTCCAAAAAAAAGTTTTATATCTACCTCCATATATATATGTATGTCATTAATAACTATATATATATATAAAGACAAAGACTTAATAACAAACAATAATTAAGTTCTCATATATTGAATATTAATTCTTTAGTCTACTGATATTTTGTGAAGCTGTCCTTTACTCACTTCTAACAACAAACCTTTTTTTCTGAAAGATTTCAATAATTGTTTATTGTAGCTTTCTATTGCATTCTATTTTTAAACAGATAAAAAGCAATTTGTATCAGATCTCTTTATAGTGAATTTGAGATAAAACTAAAAATTTGACTTTCTGATAAAAAGTAGACTCAAATTTTTCAACAAAATTCTTGTTTTAAGATTAAGAAAGCTTGTTATTCTTCACCATATTGCTTATATCTAATGAACATATGCTATTTTAATTAGATTCCATATCAATACATCCAAAATTGCTTCCATAAACCTACCACGTTACTTTCAGAATATTATGAACTATTCTTATGTTTTCCCAATACCTTTGCATAATTACAAAAAGGGTTATAATGTAACTCTAAAAATAGCATGCTAAAATAAATTACATTAAAAGAATAATATGGGGGATTTGAACACAGACTTTCAAGCACCCTTGTTTGGGTGTACTACTTTTGTACCTAGAAACTCTGTTTTTGACAAAAAACTTAAGATAATGATATTATGTCAATATGAAGTTCATCTCATTTCCATATAATCAATTTGGCAAAATAACAACTCTTGTATATATATATAAATGAAGTAGTTATATTACTAAAAATAAAATATTCAATCTTTCTTTTAATTTATCAAATTTTACCAAAGGCACTTTTAGTTTATATTGCATATTAACATTCAAGCTTTCTAATAAAAAAATAATTATACTTAAACAAATCCCCTGGACTGGGTAATAAATCAGAAACATGATGTATGTAAAATATCAAAATTATCTCCTTTAGATGATTCTTTGAATTAGAATTTATAGCATAATCATCATTATATTATAAATCAAAAGGATAAAGTTTTCATTTTTAAAAAATTCCAACTAAAATCTTTGTAATCAAATTTATGTAACATTTTGATACTTGCTCCATGCAGCTGCCTATAATACTCTTATAAAAAATAGTTGTAATTATTAAATGTTTTTAGAAAAATTCAAACTTTATTTAAACATTTCAAATACATTCATCTGAACACATATTAGTAAGTTATGCAACATTTGGAGTAGTATTAGTCCAATTTCATGTATTTCTCATCTCACCAATGACAATATTAGCAAGGAAATCAAACCTGGGACTTTTAGATTCAGGAATATTGAATTTAATGCAATACTGTAACCAACTAAGCTACTCTGTCAAAGACTTAGCCTAATTGGTTAGGACATTGTCTTAAATTCAATATTCATGAATCAAAAAAATCCCAAATTGATTCCTTGCTAGCATAGTACCCAATCAGGCCAACAAGATCTGAAAAAGATAGGAAAATGATAACACTCCAAACATTGTGTTAGTTACCAATCTGTGTGCAGTTGAATATATTGGAAAGGTTCAAATAAAGTTTAAATTTTTGTAGGATGATGGAAATAGTCCATCATAAAATTACAATTATGCTACCACCATTGTAATCTTTCAGATGAACATTAACAAATACACACCTCTGTTTATAGCAGTCTTCGTTATAATTATATTGTGGAATTTTTCAAATTCAAGTATAATTTACTGCATTCTTTTTCTTTGGTAGTAATTCAGTGATGTAGTGGGAAATCACTGTTTGTAAAAAAGGGAGTTAAGAATAGAATTTGATTAAATATATATTTTAGCAATATTATTATTTATAATTAAACAGATATTATTATTAACTAAATGAATACCAAATTTTTTCATGATAAAAATTATATTCAAGTGAGAAAAGTCGACTGGTTGGTTCTCTGCAAAACTGATTGTCCATTGCATTCATTCATAGTGCCATTTTATACACCATGCAATAAGTAACTGAACAGATTTTTCTGTATGCAAAGCCAGCACGTTTGTTATAATAGTTAATTTGATCTTATATATATTTATATATTAATCTTATTCACTTACCACTAAATAATCTATTAATATTAACTCTGCCTTACCATTTTATTTTGGAATAAACAAAAATATTACAAATTAAAATATATGTAAAGAAATAAAAAATATTCACAAACATCTGATAAATGTAATTCAGCACATTTCTTTTTGGGATTGTTTTAAATAAATTTTATTTTATTTCAATTATTTCATCTGAAACTTCAGTCTTCACTAGAAGATCTGTATATATTATATATTTTATTCATCATCATCAACCATTATCAATCCACTGCAGGATGAAGGTCTCTGCAAGTTCAACCCATCTTTTCCTATCTTTAGCTTCTCTTCTCCACATCACCCCTGCACACTTTCTTATTTCATCCATCCATCTCACATGTGGTCTCTTTCTGGGTCTTTTACAATCTCTTGGAATCCAGTTTAAAATTTCAATTGTCCATCTGTTATCATCTCTTCTAACAATATGTCCAGCCCAACTCCACTTCAGTCTTTTAATTTTTTCAATGAGGTCAGTAACACCTGTTTGTTCTCTTACCCATACATTGCGTTTTCGATCCCTTCTTGTTACTCCCAACATGCATCTCTCCATACTTCTTTGAGTGGTCTGAAGTCTCTGTATTGCTCTTCTATTAAGTGTCCAAGTCTCAGATCCATAAGTAAGAACTGGCAAAACACATTTATTAAAAACCTTCCTTTTCAAACACATAGGCATATTTCCTTTTAGTATCAAGTTATTTCTACCAAAAGCACTCCAACCAAGTTTAATTCTATGATTAATTTCATCCATTATATTTCCATCTGTATTAATAATCTGACCAAGGTATTTGTAACTGTTAACTTCTTCTAACTCATCATAATCAATCTTTATTTTCATATTTTGAGAAAATCTATTAAACATTACTTTAGTCTTTTTAACATTTATCTTTAGTCCTACTTTCATCTGATAACTCCTGCAACATTTCCTGTAGCTCTAAAGCATTATTTGCAAAAACAACTACATCATCTGCAAAATCTAAATGACTTAAATAATCTCCATTTACTTTCACTCCTTTAGCTTCCCATTTTAATCCACAAAATACTTCTTGCAGCACTGCTGTAAAAAGTTTTGGAGATATGGAGTCACCCTGTCTTACACCCTTTTCAATGTTGATTTTCCTACTATCATTATGTAATCTAATTGTTGCTGTTGCATTTTTATAAATATTCTTCAAAATATGACAATATCCTGGATCTACACCTTGATGATCCAATGCTTTAATCACTGAAGAAATGTTTATAGAATCAAATGCCTTTTCATAGTCTACAAATCCTAAGCATAATGGCAACTCATATTCATTTGTCCTTTCTATAATTTCTCTCAATACCTGGATATGATCTACTGTACTAAAACCACTTTTAAATCCAGCTTGTTCTCTTGGTTGGTGGAAATCCAGTGTTTTCTGTAGACGAGTTGTAATTATCTTAGTAAAATTTTTGTATAAAACTGATAAAAGACTGATAGGTCTGTAATTTCTAATATCTTCTTTATCACCTTTTTTAAATATTAATATTAATACTGCATTCTTCCAATCATCTGGTACATCTTTATCATTTAGACATTTGGTATATAACTTTGCTAAAAAAATTTTCTATTTCTTCACCTGCTTCTTTTAATATATCAATTACAATTCCATCATTACCTGGAGCCTTCCCTTTCTTCATAAATTTAATTGCATGTCTCACTTCCTCATTCAAAATTCTGGGCAATTCAGAAGATATAATATGTATAGGAGGCACTTGTTCTTTATTACTATATAATTCTTGATAGAAGTCTTCTACACATTTTATGATGTCATCTCTCTTTTTAGTAATAATGCCATCTTTTTTTCTTATTGCAGATATAAATTTCCTACCAATACCAAAATGTTGTTTTACACTCTTTAGACTTTTATTCTCTTCTACAGCTTTCCTTGCTAGTTCACAATTATACTTTCTTATATCATTTTCAACTCTTTTCCGCACCATTTTACAAAATTCGAGATATTCAATCTTTTTTAATGCATCATTGTTGTATATCCTCATATTCCTTCTTTTCTTCATAAATTCTCTAGTCTCAGTAGAAATTTTACTAGTCAATTGCTGCTTTTTTCTACCAGCTATCTTTGTTGCAGTTTTTAAAAGTGTATCGCTTATTTTCCTATTAATGTCATTCAAATCTGAATCATGTTCAAAATCTACTAATACTTGAAACCGATTTGTAAGTTCTAATTTAAATTCATTAGAATGTTTCTGAAGATTAGGAATATCAACTGTAAATATTGTTTTTCTTAATAATTTTTGTCTCTCTAGTTTTGCATTAACATGTATCTTACATCTTACTAATCGGTGATCACTTCCTGTGTTAAATTTATTAAGAACATTACAATCTTGAAATATGTATTTTCGGTTAGTCAAAATATAATCCAATTCTGCTGTACCTTCATTTGGATGCTTCCATGTCCATTTCCTTTTAACATTTTTCTCAAAAAAAGAATTCATAATATAAAGTTTTTCTTTTTCTGCAAACTCCACAAGTCTATGTCCTCTCTCATTTCTATTACCATAACCAAAATTACCTACAGCATTTTCATCTTTCATTTGTTTACCAATTCTAGCATTAAAGTCTCCCATAACAATTTTAAAATGTTGTTTACTCTGATCAAAAGCCTTTTGTACATCCATATAAAAATCTTCTATAACTTCATCACTATGAGAACTTGTTGGGGCATAAACCTGAATTATCTGCATTTGGTATCTGCTATTAAGTTGTAAAACTAATCTTGCCACTCTGTCTGATACACCATCAATCTCCACATTATTCTTCCATTTTTTTATTTATAATGAATCCTACTCCACTTGTATTTCCAATATTTGTGCCTTTATAGTAGAGTATATGTCCACTTTTTAAATCAATTGTTTCTTCACCTTTTCTTCTAACTTCACAAAGACCAATAATGTCCCATTTAATATAAGACAGTTCTTCTTCTAATTCTTGCAATCTTCCTTCACTTGAAAGTGATCTGCAGTTGTAAGTACCTAAATAAAAAGTCGTCATCAAATGGCAGCCTGAGTCCACAATCAGGGGATTCTTAGCACCCTCTGCCTTCGGCCACCAAACACTGCCTTGGTTGGTGACTTTACAGCCTCCTGGGAATAAGGGCCATGATTTATTTTTGTCTGTCATGATTGCATATATTGAAAAAATATTCTTAAACTCAGAGGTAAAAAGCCAATAAACTCACCATGCTGGCTAATGCGTGTTGGTAAGCAGCCCATCCATGTTCGTATACTATATGAATAATCACATAGTAATAACAGCTGCAATGACAAGAACGTATGGAGTGGACATTAGGAATTTGCCCTGCTCGGTTCCTTTAAGGCCTCCAAGAGGAATCAAAGGGTCTCCTTTCAGTTAATAGCAAACTCCTTTCTGCAGCCATATATTTTACTATATATATATATATTATTATGCTGCATTAAATAATAATACATCAAATATATTATTGTGATCTGAGATTCTCTTTGATATTTATAATATTTTTGCCTCTAAAATAGACATTATTTTTGTGGGCAGAATCTCCTCAATCTGAAAAATTCTTTCTACTTCAAACTTATTCTGATGAAGACTATAGATTCAGTTGAAACAAAGAAAACAAAATAAAATTATTTTAAAACTCCAAAAAAAAAGAGAAAAAGATGAGTGCATTGGTGGATTATGCTATACTGTATTGAACAATAATAAAGAAACCTTTCCAGTTCCAGTCCTAAGTGCCTTCAAAGTACAAAATAAAATAGTTTGTTATGAGTACATGCTAGAATCAATCTATCTATATTTTAGAGCCAAGCTTAAAATAGACAAACCTTTTGACCCCCTCCCCACTTTTTGGGAACATCAGAGAAAGGAACTGCTTTCCTGTCAAAGAATTCACACAAAAATGAAATGAAATATTAGATTCACGTCATCCTGGAATATATGAAATTGTAAAAGTTGTATTTGTTTATCTAAGCCACTTTACCTACAATATCTTTCAAACTTAGCAAACTTCTTAAAAAAAATTATATGGAATACAAGGCTTTCCCACAATATCTCTAGTTTCATTAAAAAAAACAAAACAACAAGGAATAATGATCAAATCATAGCCCAATATCCATGTGTCCACTAGGGATAAAGATGCTAGAATTAGTGATCAAAGATAAAACAGAGCTATGCCTTTGCCACAAGTTTCAAATATGCAATTTGCAAAAAAAAAGTTCATCAACTAATCAAGCAAGTTTTATATTTAATATAAAAACTGGATTTGACAATATCCCAATTGATTTATTAATCAGTCTATTTGCCAACACAACTATTCCCAAATCATTGATATACATCCTCATAAATCTTTTACTAAACAGAGAAATATATGTCTGATCTCTCCTCCAATTGTACCCCATGTCTCAACCCTTCAAGAATCCCCTCTAAGGACATTCTATTCATCCCATGTATTAACCCATTAATTAAAACTATAGAAAAAGAACTACCAAGAATATATATGCCTAGTTTTATCACCTATATTTCATGTATAGCCTTTATGAATAATATCTTGTAAATTTTTAAAATAAAAAAAAAACATATTGCAACTCCAATAAATATAAACTTGTGTTTAATGTGAAAAAAATCATGTGCATGATAAGAATACATTGAAACCTGCCTTAAAGATCACATTAAAAAAATACTTAATACTTTCTGGATTTTTCCTTTCATCTAAGCAATATCACAATGCAGGCTGTAATTCAAGAAAAACTTAAAAGATAGAAAACATTGTTAAATCACTTGAGAAATCATATCTTTCACTTTATGCAAAAACATCTTTTTAACATTAAGCATCACATGATCACCATCTCTTGTACTAGCATATAACTGTTTATAAAAATCCTGCAAAACAGGATAGTGGTGGCTATGGTTGTTTAAGAGCCAAAGACATCAAAATGTATGGGTGCTGAACTGAGTTCAGACCCATATGACTATATAAGCTATTGAGCTTAGATTGAAAATATTTTTGTGTTTTCAATTACATTCTCATAGTTTTATAGTTAAGTAGAGATAAAAGGTGGTTGATGGAGAGTTGCATTAAATCCTAAGATCTAGGTATAGTGTTCTCAGATCCAAAGCTCTTCACTGACGAAGGCCACAAGCCAGAAACTAGTCTGGGGATATTGGATGAGTAGTCATTAGATAGGGATTTTATGCACAAGCCTTCTGGCATCCATTGATTACTCTGGTTTGTACAGGGTGGCACTACTGTATGGAGTTTTGCCATGTTTATCTTTTTAACATATTAACATATTAGCTATTTAACAATAGGAGCTGCATATTACACTCCCATAATACACTACACCAAAAATCTTTACTAATCACCTTTATTCACTTTGCAGAACACTTCTTTTGGGTAAATGTATGGAAGCAATCTCAATTAAACATGCTAATAATTGACTAGGGCTTTACAATATATCAGTTAGAATATAAAAAAACATTTAAAATAATCTCATTGTAACCTTCTAGAACCTAAAAATCACCTGTAAAATTTGAATCTATTGATCAACTACCCCTAAACCCAAAATATTAGGAACAACTTTTAAAATCTCTATTATCTTTCAAAACCTTTACCTATGACTCTCCAAATATATATATAAATTCTGAGATGTGCACTCATTTCTCTATCCATCTCCCCAATATGAAATAAAACTCATATCAAACGTCATCAACAAACAACTATGTTGCAAATTTAAATTCTGGTCACTAGAGCCAAAGTATTTTGAGTCCATATTACAAGTAAACTTAAATCTCTACTCACACTATCCTTCCACAGAACCAGTAGAGAACACATAAATATTGGTACTCAATATATTTTTTATCATACAAATATTAAAACATGATCACACTTTTTTTTGAATGCCAAGGTCGTGAAAAAAGAAGATTCATTCTGATAATATTCAATAACAAAAATGAGAATATCAACAGCTTTCTAGAATTTATGCCAAAGGTCCATACTATCCCATTCATGTCAGCACATTCGTCTACCTTTTCTTATGGTGCACCAGATGTAAATTTGTATATAATAATACTCATAAACAATATCCAAAATATTTTTATTAACAAAATAGAAACAATATGTCAAAGATATAAAATATATTGCTGAACAAAGTATGTAAAAAAATCCATGGGTATTAATGTATATGCTCAAACCTTTAGCAAGACACAGTGACTTCTGAAAAAATATAAATCATGAAAAATGATACAGAATAATGACAAAAACCATTTTAGTTGTTTGTGCAAATCAATGTAAAACTTGTGAGTCACGTTATCATCATTTAATGCTAATGCTCATTTATATAGTCTCTCTCTATATATATATATAATGCAGTGTTGACAGCCATCAAAAGCATATGGCCAGACTCCCACTTTAGTCCAATGGAAGATTAGCAATTTTCCAGATAAAAGTGATGCCTGTCTAATAACTCGAAACTGCCAGAGATATCTGTCTTAAATAATAGTGCCAAGAAATAGTAATCATAGGAACCACCACAAAAACCTCAAATCCAACTGGTTGGAAAAACTCACCTGAAGCAGCAGACAGAAGAATTCAATGTCCAAAATCCTATAGGTAATGAATAACATTTCTTATTCCATCTTTGATATTAATGTAGCCATTGCTAACCTTAAAGCCTCCCAGAGTCAGTTAATAAATGAACTCTATAACCGCATTTGATGTGCGTGTTTTGAATGCTTGTAATTATTTTAATGTTAAATTATATCACCACTGTATATCTTAAATATTCATTTTACATGACAAGTATTTTCTGTGCTTACACAAGATATTTATGCTGCTATTTCCTATGATTACACAAGCTGTTTATCAGTAGCAAACTCTCTATACAAAAATGCCACGCTGTGCAAACATTAACAATCAATGGATGCCAGAAGGCGTGTGCATAAAATCCCTATCTAGTGCTTACTCATACATTATTTTTAGACTACTTTCTAGCTCGTTATTTCATCACTGAGCAGCCTTGGAACAGAGAGCACTGCACCTAAAGCTTAAGATCTAATGCAAACATCTAGCAGCCACCTTTTTAGTTAACTATAAAGCAGTGAAACAGAATGAGAACATAATAATGTTTCAATTTAAGCTAATTGTCTTGTATAGCTATACAGATCTGAACCCAGCTCAGTATCTATACATTGTTTTGGGTTTTTTATTAGCCATGATCATCATCATTCGTTAGGCAGAATTGATATTAAACCAATAAAACATCACATAACCACTATTTCCTATGCTTACACAAGCTGTTTATAATACTAGCAAACTCTCTATAACAGTAGTGCCATATAATGCAAGCCATAAAAATCAATGGATGTCAGAAGGTTTGTGCATGAAATCTCTATCTAATGTCTATGCATCCAATATCCTCAAGCTGAGTTTTTAGCTTGTGGCTCTCATCAGTGAAGAGGGTTAGATCTGAAATCCTGCGCTTAGATCTTCAGATCTAAAGCAATTCTCAAACAGTCACCTTTTACTTTTTTAGTTAACTTTAAGACAATGATCCCACTGCACCTAGATCTAAAGGGCAGCCATCTTTTACCTTTTTAATTAACTTCAAAGCAATGAACCCATAGCTTTATAATTAACTAAAAAAAAATAAAAGGCAGTTGCTAGGGAGTTGCATTAGCTCCTAAGATTTAGGTACAGTGCTCTCAGTTCCAAGGTTCCTCACTGGTGAAAACAAGTTACAAAGTCTGTGAATATTGGATGAATAGTTATTAAATAGGGATTTTTTCCACAAACCTTCTTTCTGGCACCCATTGATTATTACGATTTGCATTGGGTGGCACTACTGTATGGAGACTTTGCTATTATTATATTTTTATTTTATGTAATTTTCTACTTATTTTCTGATTCATGTTATTTATAATATTAATCAAAATCTATAACTCAATACTGAATTTTATTCAATGTAATGTGGGCAAATTTACAAGTATAACCAAAGTTGTATATAGTCTTTGTGTGATGAAGATGATGAATGAAATTAAAAAAAAAAAAAACATTTTAAAAATATAATTAAAATCTCAATAAATATCAAAATAGTTAATTCACTTAAATTGATAACAACAATAATAAAAGCAATATAAACTACAAAGACGGGGGAGGGGGTAAACTAATATTTTAGTTATTTTTATTAATTACAATTCAATTTCTTTAATAATTTTTCTAAATTTATTTCTTGAAAAATCGCTACATTAAAATAGTTGTTCATTCTATATAACATTTCTGATACCTATAGTAAATTTTATAAAATACAGGCTGTTAATAAACCTTAGTCATGTGTTCCAATAGATATTGACGTTGCAAATAACTTTTACAGTTTTCCTGGACTTCAAAATAATCGTGTAAAAAGTTTAAAATCAATAATTATCTGACAATTAAAATTCCAGAATATTTGTAATAATTTAGAGTTTCAAGATCAATCTTTTAAATAAGAACTGGATAAACGTACTTGGTTATTAATAAAAAAGACCTATGCAAGCAATAATAATTCAAGTATGCAATATAATCGTCGTTCATCTCTGAATGGTGAGTTTGAATTAATGGACAAAATAGTTATTTTAATATAAATCTTAATTTATTTATTTTTTTGACAATTCTATCAGAAATTATATGTTCCGTCATCTAAATATTAAATGTCTTTAGAAAAATAAAAATTTTATTTCAACTTTTCAAATATATTTAACTATTAGTTATAGCATACAGGTTTAATATATAGTACAACGTTTGAAGTGGTATTATTTTTTTCTCTTCTTCGGGTGTTGTGGTCTGATCAGTGTCAGAATTAGTATGAGAATCGAACATAGACTGTAAAATTCATGAATATTGAATTTAAAGTATTGCATATTCACGAATTTAAAGATTCAGGTTCGATTCCTATGCTAGTACTGTCAATGGTTAGATCAGCAATATCTGAAGTAGAGATGAGAATAACACTATTCAAACCGTTGTGTTATATACTGTATTAATCTGTATGCTATTACTAATAGTTGAATGTATTTGAAACGTTTAAATAAAGTTTGAATTTATTTACCATTTAAATTAGGCAATAGAAATAGTCCAATATATAATTAGTAATAAAATGCCATTACAAACCTTCCGACAAATTCAACCAGAAGTTCACCGTACATTTATTCAGGACTGCAATTAAATAATTGGCTTATGAAATTAATTTTATCTCAAAACTCTCTCAAAACTATTTCTCTTAGTTTTAAGACAATTCTTTTAGAAATATATATATTTTTCGGTTTAAACTTTTAAAATTAAAAAATAAAACAGACTTAATGCCAAATGATAATGTATAACTGATTAAAGAAATTTTTATTCAAGCTATAACAACAACAACAACAAAAATATCTGGAACTAAATCAAAAACTAAGATCTCTAAAACAATAAAAATATTTCCAGTATTAAATATTAGTCATGATAAAAAAAATTGAAACTAAATCAAAAACTAAGACCTCTAAACAAAAAAAATATTTCCATTCCTAAAATTAGTCGTGCATTAATATAAGAAATAACGTAACTACTATTAACCATGATAAATTTTATCGTAGAAAAATACTATTAGTCAAGCGTTTTTAGCCGAGAGGCAATCGCATCCGCCTTACAAGCAAGTAGTTGGTTGCAGACGGTTGTGGGTTCGCGTCCCGGCCGGGCTATGACATATGAAAAAACAAAAAAACTATTAACCATGACCCGAATAACTTAATGACTAGTAACTCCATCTATCTTCAAAGATTTCATTAACAATAATAAAGCTTACTATTACTACTTTTATATGATGTTTATACAATTTTTTTTTTTTTAAAGATAAGATATATAACTCTAGACAGTGTAACTCCAGAAGTTTGTATCAAAATCTTTATTTATTTAATGCTTAGGATCTTGAGATAAAGGTATACAAATAATTTTTTAAATAAGATATATTACTATAGACAGTGTAATTCCAGAAGTTTTTATAAAAATCTTTATTTGTTTAATGTTTAGAATCTTGAGATTTAGAAATTCATTTAAACCATAACAATGTTAGTTATTCATTATTATTTTGAATCATCTATCCATTGCAGGATAAAGATCTCTCGGAGTTTAACACAGTTATTCCAATACCAAACTTCTCTTTTCACAACATACCAGCAAATCATATTTCGCTCATCTATCTCATATGTGGTATCTTTCCAAGTCTTTTACAATTTCTTGAGATCTGATTTAAAATTTCATTGGTCACATTATTATTCCTTATTGAAATATGTTTAGTCCAATTCCATTTCAGTTTCTTAATTCTTTCAATGAAGTCAATGATATTTATTTGTTCTCTCATTCAAGTGTTTCTTTTTTTGATCTCCTCTTGTTATTCCTAACATCATTGAGTAATCTGAATCTTTGTACTGCTCTTTTGCTTAGTGTCCCAGTTTCAAATACATAAGTAGGAACTGATAAAAAAAATATTCCTTTTTAAAACATAGGCATATTTTCATTTAATATTATTTCTACTAAAAGCATTCCATCCAAGTTTAATTCTGTGATTGATTTCATCCATTATGTTTCTATTTGTATTAATAATCTAAGCAAGGTATTAGTAGTTGTTAATTTCTTCCAATTCATAATTATCAATCTTCATTTTCTTTGTCTGAAAAAATACATCAAATATTAATATTTTTTGCATTTACCTTCAGTCCTATTTTTTGCTTTCAGTTGATAACTCTTTAAACACTTTCTGAAGCTATGTAGCCTTATTTCAATAATAATAAAAAAAAAACCCAATACATCATCTTCATATTCTAGATAACTTAAATAATCTCCATTAATTTTTATTCTTTAAACTTACTATTTTAATCCACAAAATATGTTTTGCAAAACTACTGAAAATTTTGGGATGTAGAGTATTTCTAATATTGTTAGTATCACCATGTAATCTAATCATGGTATTGCATTTAAAAAAATATTCTTCAGAAATAAATCCAGTTTGGTTAATTAGAATCTAATGTTCATTGGAAATGAATTGTAATTTTCTTGATAAAGACTTTGCATAGAATTGATAACAGATGAATGACATCTGTTTTTCCATGTTCTTAAATATCAATGTAAATAGTTTATTATTGCATCTTTACTATTGTTGGTTTGCCAACAATTTTTCTATCTCTTTATATGTTTCTTTTAAAATATTAATAATAATTCTCACTTTCTTTTTTCATAGATTTAATTGCATATTTCACTTCATTTAAAATAATGGACAATTCAGATGTAATAATTGTAGAAGAGACTTCGCTTTCTTGTCTTTATTACTATAAAATTCTTTACATAAAATCTTTGCTTTTAGTAATATTTTTCATATTTTTTTATTGCAGAAATAACTTTTCTTCCAATGCCAAGATGTTATTTTAAAATTTGAGACTATTATTCTCTTCTATAGCTTTCCTTGCCATTTCATGATTATATTTTATTATATCATTAGTAATTCTTTTTCACATCAGTTTTACAATATTTTAAATATTTAATTCTTTTTAAAAGATCTTTAAAAAAGTTTTCATATTTCTTCTCCATATTATAATTATCTTGCATCAGAAAAAAATTTATTGGGAAATTGCATCTTTAAAGTGGGTTAATATTTAAAAAAAAAATTGTAAGTTCTAATTTAAATTCATTAGAGTATTTCTGAAGATTAGAAATATCAGTTGCTAAAAAACTGATTTAGTTTTTATCTCCCTAGTTTAGCATTAAAATGTATCTTAAATCTCACTTAATTGATGATCACTTCCTATGTTGAATCTATTAAAAATATTACTCCTGAAATAAAATTGAAAGCATCTAAATTTCTGTTAATCAAAATATAATTCAATTTTGTTGTAACTGCATTTGGATGCTTTCATGTCCAGTTCCATTTAGCATTTTTTTTTTTTTTTAAATATAGTTTTCCCACAAATCTGTGTGTTTTTATCATGATAACTAAATTTACCCATAACACTTTCATCTTTCAATCATTCATTAATTTCTGCATTAAATCATTTGTCTTTTCACTACTTTCTTCTAAAAGTAGATAACTTAATAAAAAGTTGTCATTGAATGACAATTTGGATCTGATTCTATTTTTAACATCCTCTACACTTCAGCTACTGCTATCTTGTTTGGTGACTTAAGACCTTCTGGTATTTGGGGCCTTAATTTAATTTTGTACTCATAATTATAATTTTTTTTCACATAAAAAGGAAGAAATAAAAAAAGGGGGAGGACGGACAATAGTCATTTTCATATACTTCAAAGAAGGCAACTTGTCAATATATTGAAATGATGATCCTCTTCTTCAATAGTTATTGCTGTAGATATGATTCAGGAATATTTATAATCCACTAGCCATATCTATATGCAGAAAGTTATAACCCTCTAATGAAGCTAACATAATAAATAAAAAGCTCATTAAAATAGATGTTAATTTCTAATAGCAGTTAAATATAGTTTTAGGAGAAAGAAATAATTTAATTTGAAGCTAAATATTTGCTTTAAAAATTAAATTATATTTTCTCATTATCATTTCTTTAATTAACATGCAAATAACAAGTACACTATCTTAAATGTGCAAAATAAAGTATTTCTTATATAGTCTATTTTGCAACACTGAAGATAGTGTATTTTTTATTTAAGTATATATATATATATTCGTTTACTGGCATTTACAGTTTGCGTTATAAGAAAATTTGTAAGAGACCTGAGTATGCTAATATTGTTTATTAAAATTAGTCCTAATCCATTTTGATCTTTATCAGTAATAGTTTATTGGATTGCATTCCTTTTCATCAACTTAATCATGTACTTTAACATTTGCAGCTATTATTTTAAACTTTCAAAACTTATAGTCTGTTTTAGAATCTCTTTTCTGTTAAGATTAATTATCTATTTTTCCTTAACAAAAACAACTTATTTAAATTCTCATTACAATATTAATACATTTTCACAAAGGCATGGGATGGGGCACGGTTCCCCAAAAGTTTCCCAAAATTATTATTATTTACACTATTTTTTCTCTCTAATAATTTACAATTAAGTATTTTTATTTTTACAAATAAGGAGAAATTAAAACTACATTTATCACTTTTCTGTTATAAATTAATTATGATTTTTTATTTAATAAAAATAATTTATTTATGAATAAATTACACTTTATAATTTATAAAATAAATATACACATATATCACACACTTTATATTAAAAATTAGAAGTATTAAATTTTAATACTTTATTTCCTAATAGCATTTGCATCATTTAACTTTGTAATACCATACAACTTATCTTTTGCTAACTGAGAATCACTTTCTAAATTGAATTTAAGCAGATTAACATTATAATCAAAATATAATTTATATCTAACACATCTTCCATTGGATGCTCCCATGTCTATTTCTGCTTTGGATTTGTCTCAAATTTTTTTTCGTAACATACATATTTGTTTTTCTGCACTACAAATCTATATCTTCTCTCAATTTTGTTTTTTCATCCAAATTTACTCACAGCACTTCACCTTTCAATCATTTTCCAATTCTTGCATTAAAGTCTTCATGATAGGTTTAAAATGCTGTTTCATCTGATCAAAAGCATTCTAAACATTTATATAAAAATTTTCAATTTTTACCAAAGTAAAAGCTTTTAAGATAAAGGTCTGGAAAATCTGTGTTTGGTATCTTCCATTAAACTGATTAATTTTGCCATTCTATCTGATAGACTATTAATTCCAAGTAATTGTTATTTTATTTTTATTTATTTAATTCATTTTAATAGTTTTGAAAATAACATGAGAATAATGAAAGGACCTTTATTTGAACATTAATTAAATGATTCTCAGATGTGTGCTATTTTAGAGTATTTGATGGCATTGTTGTTGGCTTTTCTTCACTTCCTTGCAACTATTTATAGCTCTATTTTGTTGGTGATGCATTCATTTGATGATAAAAACTGGAACTAAAATAAATACTGATTTATTAGTTTTAAAATAATCTGAATATGTCAGCATTCTACAGAGTAAGTACCACAAATGAGCTGACAATGCCACTGATCTCAGATTTTAAGAGAAATTAAAAGAATACTTGTATACACTTTTTATTATATATTTTCTATAGTTTAATTAAATATTTATGATTAATTTTGAAAATATTTGTACAGTAATTATTTAAAAATAAATATTTTTTATGATTTTATTTGTTTATTTTTTGAGTATGCTTTATTTTTAAAAATACAAATTAAAAATTCCTAGTAATGTTAAAAATGAAACTAAAATTGGTAACAATCTACACTGTAATATAGAAGTTTTGTGCTATTTCAATATTTATAAATGTGATGTTAAATTATTAAACAGAATTTCATAGATTAATGATGACTTAACAATAATTTGTTCAGACTTTAGAAATGAAGTTCAATAACCTAAGATTTTGTTAGTTTATTATTATTTTTGTCCATTATTGTTCTTATTATGTATTTCAGTTTTTTTCCTATATTTACAAAGTTCAAATATGATTTTTTTTGAAGGATGTTTTTTACGTCTAAACGTATCTCTGAGGAAACAAATACAAATATTGATTCATAATACAGAATAAAGGTTTTAATACTAAAATAAAATGTTGAAAATTTAAACAGCCACTAGGGGATAACTAAAAACAACACTAACATGAAAAGGTTTGGTATTTAAAAGAAAAAATTATGACCCTTAATGATATATAGTAATGAAAGTCAACAGCCTGCAGTAGTTCTAATTAGTTATCATCATTGTAAGTTTTACCTTCTTGGTTTACATTAAAATTATGCATAACACAGTTTAAAATTTATTAATACTAATATATAAATATCAAACCATAAATGTAATACAGAGAGCATACCAATAGCTTAAATAAGCTCTTAATTGATAAGTGTGGTAAGTGAAAATATTTAAAATCTCTATCCGAAATACTTTATCCCCAAACCAATTGGTTTCAAGCTTATGGCTCACCTCAGTAAGGAGCTAGAATATTCAGACACTTGATCTAAAATATCAACTCAAAACCCAGCACTTATTTCATATGTAATATTTAAGTAGAAAATCTGAAGTTTTTGAACATGAAAATGTCGTTTACAACAGCAATTTAATGTAAATAGCTATATGGGACTGAACCAAATTCAGATCTACCATATATTAATAGCCTCAGCATAGCTAAAGCCATAAAGATAAAATTATAATTATCAATAAAGCAAGTCATATATAACATGATATTACATTTATAAGCTTGTACTTATAAAAATGTAATGCAAAGAGCATACCAATAGCTCAAACAAGTTCTTAATTGATAAGTAGCTATTTAAATTAGATAGCTGAAGTAAAAGACATTTTCATGTCCGAAAACTTCAGTTTCTACTTAAATATTACATATGAAATAAGTATTGGGTTTTGAGTTGATATTTTAGATCTAGTGTCTGAATATTGTAGCTCCTCACTGAGGTGAGCCATAAGCTTGAAAACAATTGGTCTAGGAATAAGAGTATTTCGGGTAGAGATTTTAAATATTTTCTCTTACTGCACTTATCAATTAAGACTATTTTGAGCTATTGGTATGCTCTCTGTAATTACATTTTTGTAAATACAAGCTTATAAAAGCAATGTCATGTTACATATGACTTGCCCTATTGATAATAATGATAATTAAAGTATAAATTCATATAACTAAATATTATCTACCACACGTAATCATATCATTACAGCCAATGCGTAAAAAAATAGAATATCAATAATTTGTTGTCAAGGCAACACTTAAATAGTAAATGAAAATTTTTCATTTATTTCAGTCATTTTCTGTCAATCATTGTCTATTTAAAATCTTGGATTCTGATAAGTGGATTTTTATTCATTTTAGGATCTTCATTTATTATCTGAGTGTTGTCTTGACAATAGATTGCTGATATTCTATTGGTTTATTTTAAGCATAACTGTGGTGATGTTATGTATATCACATCAATAATTTCAGATTTACATTTATTAAATTCTACTTAATTATTAAACACAAGGTTATTAAAAGAGATTCTATCTCCATCCATGTTTACTTGATTATTAATCTAATAATTATTAAATATCATATTTCAACTGGTTGAGAAATTAATTTCACCTTGAATTTTCACCAAGCTTATATATATATGTAACGATATATA